>JAUMHF010000019.1:9742041-9799919 GCA_032359275.1 Microctenopoma steveboyesi | reverse complement strand
CACACACACACACACACACACACACACACACACACACACTTGTCTGTTATTTGCGTGAGTGTGTTAGTTCGTCCCTAGGGGCCCCTTTAACTCAGTCAGCATTAGCTCTTATTCCTGGGGGAGGCGATGGCAGAGCAGCACGCGCCCTACCCTGCCCACCCAACACCAGAAGCTGCTAATGAGCTACTGTTGTACACTCTTATGAAATATAATTGCATTATGGTGTGTAAATAAAGCCGGGGCGTGTTGTCACAGCATATGCTCCCCGGCTGGCCAAACAGGAACAACAAGATGGGGGAGGTGGCAGAGGTGAGGGCAGGAGCACAATGAAGGGGAAGACTCAAGGGAGTGGCTGGAGTGCGTTTTTAGGAACACAGGAGAGCTGATTAGCTTTTCTGTGCAAAATGACAGTTGATGGTTGATGGTTGTCTTTGTGCCGGATAGGTCGCCTGCACTCTGTGGCGTAGACACCACAGAGTGCAGCACCTACCGCTATAGCCATGTGGTCGATGCTGAGAGATTCAACAGGCGCAGTCTTAGACTGGCCTAAAAGCGTGGCTGAACGACAGTAAGACTGCACAGTACGCCCTGATTGTATTATACGGTACTGACATGCTACTTGGCAACGTTCTGAGCTACTCAGGCTTTAGGGAACAGGGTGAGACACAGGACAGCTAATTTAATAACATTCTCAGGACAAGAAGATCTTTTAATTAATTAATGTGAGGCCGCAGTGCTGCAATCCGACTCTGGGAGCAACTTCTTGGCTTGTCTTTCATATGGTGTCGTCATTTTCAGTGTTACTATTGACTCTGTGGTTTAAACTTACTTTAACACAGGTCACCGTTTTACTATTCATGTATTACAGTGATGCTTTAAACAAACAAGCTACGTTATAGAAAATTCAAAAGGAGCACATTCGTCTTCTTTGTTACGAACCCGTTTTCTATTTTAATTTTAGAGCATCACTGAAATCAGTTTATTCACTACACATCACAATATTACTGCACTGAACAAACTGTGAAAATAAACACATGTACCATGTGATGCTAATAGATAATACACCTCATGGGCACCTGTATGTAAATATCTCAGCCTTGAATCAACACCGGTCTCTATACAGAAAATGTACTGTACATGATTTTTTCGCTTCTTCAAATCGTGTTGGTTAATATTACGTTCAGCTTCATTCACACTTATCCAGTGTGTTACCTCTGCCATCTACAAGGAAATCCTTATATTATTATGTTATCCCATCAACCTAACAGGAATCTGATCTTGTCTTGAATGTTTATTAAATGTTTATTATTATTGTAATGAGCAAAATACTTTCCCTACACCTTCTTTCAGGCAATCCGCTTGTCTCTGGAGCAGGCCCTGCCACCAGAGCCCGACGAGGAGTCGGGAGAGCAAATAAGCAAACTGCGAATTCGAACACCAAGTGGCGAGTTCCTGGAAAGACGTTTTCTAGGCAGCTGTAAGCTCCAGGTCCTCTTCGATTTTGTGGCCTCCAAGGGATACCCCTTTGAAGAGTTTAAGCTCCTCACCACCTTCCCTCGTAGAAATGTGAGTCGTATGTCTTTCACTCTTACAGACACAACACACACACAGGCCTGAAATGAAAAGACCAACCCATCTCACCTTTTATTTTCACAGGTAAAGACTTAATAGCTAGGATGGGGGTTAAGTTGTCCTGTTATCCTGTTGACTCGCATTAGTGCTCTACATTCTGCCCACATAAACACGCACTAAATTCATCCTACTACTTGCTACAGAAGATGAGCAGCAGGTTGTCAAGTGTTCTCTAGCAGAGATGTGAGCTCTCCACAGCTGTAATCGGCTTTTCCGTTTGGACTTGAGCTGTAACACAGGCGACAGCTGTGAGTGAAACGCAGCAGGGACAGTTAAAACAATCTGTTGTGGCTGATTGATGATTTGCTTTTTCTTGCTTTTATGATTATTGTCTTTATTGCTTGCGTGCTGCCGCTGCAGCAGTGCTGTGTAACTGCCTTTGTTTACTCGTACCTGTGATGGGGCATGTTAAGTCCGTTTATCCTTCCACCTGTGCACACGTATTATTCATTCAATATTAATTAGTATCAGTCCACGGTGAATACAGTACACTATGACTGTGTGAGGATACAGTTGTCAGCACTAACAGTAGTATTCTCTGTGGCTCTTCTGCTGACGCCCAGCAGCACTCAGTCAGCCACAACCAGTGTTTGGTGGCTGCACTCGGTGGTAGCGAGCTAATGAGCACTGTTTTAACTACCAGTTTAATTAGCCGTGCTGCTGGAAACAAAAATGAGATTTCCATTAATCAAGAGAGGCGTGCATGTGGAGGGGTGGCTGTATAGAGGTGTGTGTGTGTGTGTGTGTGTAGGCCTGCCCAGGCAGTGTGCCATCATAGTCTGTAGAGACCGCTGGGGCTCAAACACCTCAAACTAACACACACACATTAACGCGTAGCTCACACTCTTCATTTCGTCACAATCGCACACTTCAACACATGCACAAATATTTTCAAGCAAACACATGCCCCACTCACAACTTTGTCACTTAAAGGATTCACAGTTGTCTCTTTATAATCAAGAGTAAACATGTGTTTGAGACAAAGATAAAGATGTGTCTGCATCGTAGATGAAAATCCGGCAAAAACAGGATGGGAGGATTAGGGGGGTAGAGGAGCGAGGAGAGGATGGTGACTGCAGAAGTAGTGGAAAAGAGAACAGAGAAGACAAAAGCTTAAACAAAGAAAAGATTTAATCAGAGAAACAGTCTGAAAGAGAAAAGGATAGAGAAGACAAGTGGAGAAGATATTAAAAAGAAGAAGATGGGAGATAATTCCAGAAAACAGAACGAGAGTGGGGAAGCAGCTCAGTGGTAGTGCCAGTATGAGGCTGTGAACACAGGCCCCTGTCTAATCCTGCAGCTCTGTGTTGTAATTAAATGAGAGGGAGCATAGAAAGCCTCCATCCCGTCCAGACGCTCTCACTGTTGCTCTGCCAGGATCAGAGGATAGAGGATAGACCACTATTGCATTTGTAATACTGCACAACTGTTGAAACCTTCTTTCCCTTTTCTAGTTTTCTGTGGCTTTGTGCAGTGTCACTCTTTCTTTTGCTATTTCCCTCCTTGTCAGCCCGCTTTATTTCTTTTCCACTCATTAAACTGTAACACACTTCAGTGGATCTACTCAATCCAAGTGAACTTAGAAAAACATTTTAGGCTAGAGCTGCGATGTTATTGACCAGGAGAAGGAGTTTTATTGTAAATGTGTTTAGGAGACAATGTTCAATCCAATTAAGATGTCTCGGACTCATACTTTTTCCACCTTCCTGTAGCTAAGCCAATAAGTGTCTATTAGTCTCCGATTTTTGGACTCAGTCTCTTCCTCAACATTTGGTATCAGTGGCTTATCTCTTCAGCACTACAGCAGGCCTAACACTGGCATCATTTGTACTAGGCTTAGCTGTGCTCAGGGTACTAACCCTGTCTCCATTTCTATGACTGTCAGCGAGTTCGAGGAAGGGGGGAGACATTTAGTGTTTCAGTTTGGAGCTTTTCATTCAAGAATTTCCTTCTTTTTCTTTGATACTTGCTGAGCACAAATCATTGCTGAAAGGCCCGAGGTCTTCTTCTTTCAGCTTGCGGTGAGCGTGTTTAGACTGCCGGCATAATAATCGGCAATCATCTCTTCCTGCCTGGCTGCATATAGACACCCAAACACTGTCAAACCAGAGTATTCGTTTTCTCACTGTGATACTGTACTTTATTTCACCGTCTCTTAATCCTTCTTCCAGCTCTGTCACTGACTTTGCCGGAATGAGTTTTAGACAAAACCTGAGATGCAGGGAAAATAAACAGTGGCACAGAAGACGCTGCTGAGCAGCACGGAAATAGATTTCACATCTGTTGTATGTATGTGTTTGGGTTTTTATCTGCTGCTATCTGACAGCCGTTTTCACAGGGAGAACTGCTGCAGTTTATTTTACAAGTAGCTTCCTTCAGAGTTGCTTCCTCGGGACTGTTCTTGCAATATTCTCTGTACAGAATAAAAACCCACTGCTTAATGGTTGAACCTAAACATGAGACGTGGCTCCATCTTAGGCCACGTATTCAGGGAAAAGTCCCCGTTCACTCAGAAATACGTCTTTTCTTTCAATACATTTATTTATTGGACTATTTTGTGTAACACCAAATGTAATCACAAATTGTGGGGCATCTTAGAATTATCTTGGCCCCTTCTCCGCCGTCAGACATTTAGCTTCTCTTCTGCTTTCCCTCCTTACGTCTCTCTTTTCCCTCCACTTTCCTTCACCTCCTACTGTTTTTCTGCCTTGTAATTATACTGTTGTTTCGCTGTCGTTCTTTGAATCCCTCTCGATGGGCATTCTCACTTTCCCCTTTCTTATTAAACCTTTAACAACACCCCTGTATATACTTTTAAACGAGCCCATCTTTGTTTTCTCGCTCTCTCCTCATTCACTCTTCTTTAGCGTTTCCAGTTTTCTTTTTTTTCTTTCCCTGTTCACTCCAGCCCCCCGTCCAGACTGCGCGGTGCATTTCTTCCTTTGATGTACCGTATTCTGGTCTGTTCTTTTCTGTTCACGCCCCAGCGCTACGTGCTGTCAACCCTCCTGGCAGCAGATAATGATCTCCCACTGCTTTTGTAATTGGCCAAATAAACACTTGACAACACTAGTTTAAAACAGACAAGTTATTTGGTTTTAATTAACATAGTAGGGCCTGTAATGGCTTCATTAAAAATGCGTTATTTCAGCTGCACATTTGATTATGTTGGAAACGAACGGCCTGTGTTTATTTTGCCTTTCTTTTCTTTCATGGCTGAGCGTTGCTTGGTGTCGCCTCCTCTGTTATCAGTGTGTTTTATTCATTTGCATCAAGTGACTTACATTGTGGTGTTTATTTTAAACTCCACATTAAGTGCTAATTGTGTGGTTTTAACCGTGGTGAAATCTGCTGTTTGATATCGCCAAAGACACAGGGTTGATATTAGCTGATTATTTTATGTCATACAATTTTTCATGAGGAAAGAAAGATAAAATATCAAAGATTGCCGAGAAGCACCATCTGTCTTTTTAATTGCTTCCAGTTTTAAAATTAGGCTTTTTAATACTGAGCTTCCAAATATTATTTTACCTCTTTAGATTTTGAATCTGGCAGAATTTAAACTGGTTTTTATTCTGTTATTCAAGCAGTTTTAATTAACACCTGGAAACCCCTTTCTCTCCCACAAATGCTATTTAGTCAGATAAAAATAAATAAGAAGAAATTAGTTTTGTTTTTCACATTAATCTTATAGTTCCCAAATTCAGATTATTCAATTGTTCTAAATGTGCTGATGAACATTTTATTGACTCGTGGTTAAAAACAAACTAGAAAGCAGAGAGCTAGATTGTGTCTGTCTTATGTATGAATGTATGCATGTATGTATGCAAGGCTGTGTAGGCACAGGAGGAGAGAATATGGCTTAGGCAGAGCAGAGGAAAAACAACAGCTTTGTTTGTTGACAGATGCCTCCATGCTTATGGTCTGTTAATTGGATAACAATGTAAACAATCACCGATGGCGCCCGTCTCCTGTGTCAGTGTGGCATCTTGTTTCCCTACTTTCTTTTTCAGCGTCAGATGCTGCTCTCCCTCGTTGTCTCTCCCCGGTGCACTCCGAGCACAAACCCTCATCCCAATTTTACTCCAAGCACACACACACACACATCCACACGCACACTGCTTATATGTAGTCTACAGACTCACGACTACACACACACACACACACACCTGCTCCACCCCAAAGCCTCATTTACTCCTACCTGATGCTGTGGTGTCATAACAGCCTGTCAGGTTCATTAGCATGACAGCCATTTGCAACGTGCTGCTCCTGAGGTGGGAAAAGCAACGCAACAGCCCTGTTGGTTGTTTTCCCCACCATCAGGATGGAATATGTCTGCAGCAAACACACACACCATTTTACTCCTCCTTATGGCATCTTGCTCCCCACTGTGCTATGAGGCAGCTGACTAGGTGAGGGGCATGAGGTTGATATGGCAGCCCCTCCCTGCCCACCCCGCGCTCTGCAGGACCCCGCTGAGAAGTCAAGAGTCTAAATGACACGTAGAAATGAGGACACGGAGATGAAAGACGTGGAGTCAAAGACTGCTGACGTGCACATGGTGTGACATTTCCAAACACCCATGGGAGACGGATTGGTTGTCTGATGCGGATACGTCCTCATCACCTTCCCCTAATTTACTTGCCTTCTTTCTTTTTTTTTCCCAACCCTTTCTCCGAGTCTTTGAACACCCTCTAGTTTAACAGGTTTTGTAGTTAACACAAGTATAATGTGTGGATTTTTCTAATTATTAGTATAAGTATTATTTTAGTGAGAGTACTTATTCATGTCAAAGTCTCTAAAATAACAGGTTTAGGCGCCAACATAAAGTCAGTATTTATTATCAAGTTAAATAAAATGAAATTATGTTAATTCAAAGTTCTTTTGTTTAAAGATATGCTCATTTATTAGAATTTGTATATAACGCATGGTTATCATTTCTTACATACTAACAACACCTATGTGGTGATAAGATCATACTTTATTTTCCACAAAGGTTATGATCAGAGTTCATGCTACTCTTCTGACAACAGTCTGTTTCAGACTTATCACTTTGCTTGTTGTGAGGTTGACCTTTAGCGCGCTGGCTTGCCCTTCGACCTTCTAAAGCAGGTACAGGGAACTGGCTAATTATCCCACCGTGAGGTTAGAATAGGAGCCCTAATCAGAGGGCCTGACGCAGCAGTCACCAGATAAGCCCTGGACACATCTTGGTGTCACCCCACCTCGCTCAATCAGCCCAGGTGTTAGATTGGCCCGGTGTAACACAACCCCTCTAGTGATTAGCTCACATAAGCTAAGAGGCCTACGGGGATGGAGGGTGTCAGAGAGAGTCAGATTGTCTTGTTTAAAAAAAAAAACACAGGTCAGAGCTCCTTTATGTTGGTTAACTCAATCAGCTTCGTTGTGGGTGGCACTGAATTATTCCTTTACTTTTAGACGATAACTTTTAGGTGGAGTGTCGAACACACATCAATGTTTCTGTCCTGAACGCCATCAGATATGTTCTCGTTTGACCTTTGTCACAGCAGAAATGAGTTTTTATTAGGCATCAGTCCCTCAACGGTGCCCTCAGCTCTCACACTCACACAGAGTCTCTCCTGTCCTGCAACCCTCATCGGTTTGTTCTGGATCACAGCCTTTTTAAGAAAACAAACCTGATGGCCCTCTTAGGGAAACACAGCTTTAACTGCTCCGATTACTGCTTAGACTTTTTAAAAACACTGTGTTAGAATAATACACACTGTACACATTCGCTGAACTCAGCCTGGATTTTAGAGGGAATATGGAGATTTCAGTAGCGCAGAATGACTGAGTCCATTTTCACACTAATATGGACGAATCGGAAAAAAGAATTGAAATAGTTTAGATGATTAAGCTGACTTTAAAACACATCTGACTGCTTTTGTGGCCAAGCCTGTGGACAAAGTTTCGTCTGCCAGAATTATCCCTACAACATTTCCACTTCTCCGAGCCAGTTTAAGATCTGTTCCTGTTGTCTGAGACTGCAGCAGAGTGTGGGTGCGTGGCCAAAACAAAGAGGAAAATGTAAAGCGTGAAATATGCCTGTAACTGTTTCTTGAATAATTGATTAGTCAATTGGCAGAAAACTGTTTGCCAACAGATGTAGTAATTGGACACTTATCAGGCAACACTGCCAAGTAGTTCCACTTTCTGAAATGTGTGATTCTGTGGGTCTTTAATCTTATTGTACATTTTCATATGTGTTTTATGTGTTGGACTGTTGGTTGGAGTAAAGCGACCGGAACGTGACATTTTGCTATCTGGAATATTTTGATGGTATATTTCGCACAGTTTAATTATGATAAATCAGGTAATTAAAAAACGAATGAGGTTAATCAGTCATGAAAGTAGGTATTAGTTGCTGTCTTAGCATTAAGCCATCTCATCAGTGGTGATCTAATATATTCCCTGTGTTCTCCACCACCTCTTTTCAGATCACCCAGTTGGATCCAGGTTCGACTCTGCTGGAGGCCAAGTTGTTTCCACAGGAGACACTCTTCCTGGAGGCCAAAGAATAGGGACTGGCCCTCTGCTAGCTGAGAGGACTGACCGACCGACCGACTGACTGATAAAATGGCTGGACACACACTAGTCACAGAGCATGGGTCCCCCACAGTCTGGGCCTACAGTACACACTGTCTCTCTCTCTCTCCCTCTCTCACACACACACACACACACACCCCAAAAATGTTCTCACACACACAAAAACACGCTGGCATGCCCGTCCAGTGACACTCAAGTTCAAGTAAGCTTCTCTGCCCTCAGCCGATAGTGGTACATGAATGCTTAGTGTACACGTGTCACACAGAGGAGCAAAGACATTATCACAAGCACACAGCCAAACATTCACCCCTCTCTCTCTCTCTCTCCCTCACTCCCTCCTCTCACACATGTCACAACTACACATTCGCAACTGCTGTGTCATGGTTTTCTCTCGCAACACAAACACAGTTCAATAAGAGCATTGAGAGACTGAGTAGACAAATGTTTGTCACAGAAAATGAATTGACTTGTTTTCCTTTGTTTCCACATTCAACACACCGAGGCTGCTTTTTTTAGAACATGGTTTTTGTGTTTGAATCAAAAAAAAAAAAAACTAAATAAAATAAACTGCAAGAGATGTTGCCCTGCTGAAGTCAGGGCTGTCTCATCTCCACCTGTATTTAACCCCTCCGCCTTCCCCAAACTATGATTCCCACTCCCTCCTTGCCCTTCCCGCTCCCGTCTTCCACCCCACACCCCTCCGTCCGTTGTCTGCCATGAGGATAGGACATGAAGGACACCCCCAGCATCTGGTGTGCCTCCTCAGTTTCTGCTCCTTCTGGTTTTAACACCCACTGCTCTGCGAGCCAATGGATTGCTCAGTTTTTTTTTCTTTTTTTGTTTTCCCTCTTGATCCTTTTTAAGTTTGATGCTGTATTAGTTTTAGTTTGATATACATTATATAAAATATATGAATATGAACATCAAATTTGTCTCTCCCAGAAATCTGTTGAAACATGCCAATGAGACACACACACACACGCACACACACACACACACACGCACACGCACACACACACACACACACACACACACACACACACACACACACACACACACACACACACACACACACACACACACACAAGTTGCTTCCCCATTCAAATGATTTAAATGTCTTTAGTTGGGAAAATGCTTGTTATGGTATAGTATTAATTTAAACATCATAACGTTCATCATAATTCAGAAAGATGGGTTTATGGCCACAAAAAATGCATTTGTTGTTTTTTTGGGTCAATTTTTAGTATTAAAATCGGACATTTCCTGATTGACTCTGAGTCAAAAGACACTGCTGGAGTTTATCGTGCCTGGTGATCTTTATTGATATTAAGCTCCTTATTATTCATGTCTGAGCTGTCGGTGTTCACAAAACACAGTGCGATTACAGAACGTAAACACGGTGACGATCTTTTCTCGATTGTCCGATTTCAGTTCCTACAGATACATAAGTTTAGGTGTGTGTTCTCGCGCCTCTGTTGCTGCTGATAGACCTTTCACTTACTTCTCCTAACAAATGTTTTAATATTCTCACTTGCACGCCACCTGGTAATATCAACCACGCTGCAGTTAATTTCCTGCCTCCAGCAAGGAGAGATCACGCAGGCTTAGTCCTCCATCTGTAGTGGAGTGTCGCTCTCAGCTAAAGGCAAAGTTTGAGAACCCCAGCAGAGCGAAGCACCAGAAACAAAGTGCATCAGGAAAAATACTACTCCCTCATTAATAATAAAGAGACAGGCACATCACAGCGGCCTGGATTACACTTGACACATTGCATGGAGACTTTTCATTTTTGTGCAATTCAGTCTTTTAAATAGTTTTTCATTCCTCCTTGTACAGCTACTTTAAGGTAAACGGCTAAAACGTGTATATATATATATTAACTTATAGTAAATAAAACCAAAAGGAAAAAGACAAAACTTCTCTAATACCTGATGATGAAATGACTGAAAAGAAACACGAGTCAAAGTCATTCTGACTTTCTTAATGAAAGAATTATATGTTATCTGAACTGTGTATAACATTTAAATCAGTAGTTAAAATCTTCCTTATGAGCAGGATTAGATTAATCTAGACTCAATGACTAAGGGACTTTTGAGTTTTGAATTAGTCTAGTTTCAAATGGGAGTTCTACCGGATTTAACTTAATCCTTGTGGGTGAACTAGATGATTATCTAGAGCAGTGGTGTTTATAGTTGGAAATGGAATTTTAAAATGTTATAAAAGGTCATTGAGAACTACAGTATGTAGTCATCTGTGCTAGTCAAAGTTTTACTTGTGCTGTGGGAACCTGGTTCAGCTCGTGTGATGCATACAGTGAGTGCACAAGCATCTTCGACTGGGGGTGAGTCAGTTGCATCGTGGCTCTGTGGTTCCTCTCGTTTCACACGCAAGGAATGAGTCGACCTAATGTGCTCAGCCAGCCACGCTTCCCCAGGTTTGACCAGACAAGAGATGTTGCTGGAGGCGCTGAGAGGGAAATAGAAAGAAATATCCGGGACAAATCCTCAAAGGTTGTGTCTCTCTTGGTTTAGTAAAAATCCAGCTTCTCCTCATGTCATACCTTCTTCATCCACTGATATTTGTTACTAGATGCCAAACGTGTTTATTTGAAAGATGAGACATAATTCACCACATAAAACCTAATACTTTAATAAAATAGAGAGATTTGTAAAAAGATTTAAACATACCAAATTCCAGAAAAAATGATTTAGTCAAGAGAGGCACCACGAGCGAGCACAATGGTGGTTTTTGTTGCCCATGAAATCAGTGGTTTGTGATTTCAGGGTAGCTGTAGACATGGCCTTGGTGGTGGAGGGGTGAGGCCGCACTCAATACAGTGACAGCAACGGGACAACAGGTAACTGACGTAATGTCCTGGAAAGCAAAAACATATTCAATTTCCCTTTTTTTAGAAGATACTTTACATTAAACTCTAATAATGTTTCTTTTTATCACCTTTGACTTGACTTTGTCTTTTGTTAGTGCCTTTAACTAAGCCTTGAAAGTTAGTTCGGGGGTTGTTGAATTTAGCAGCGAGAGACCAGTGTGAGTGTTAAATGTTCCATAAACTTTCTTGAAGCTCCGAGGGCAAATGTTGACATGTCATTTGTATTACTTAGATGCAGGGTGCACACAGATTATAGAGTCGGCTGCACAGACACGTGCTGCCTGGGGCTAGGGTGAGGTTAGCTCTGGGCGAGGAGCTCACGGAGCGTGAAGCTGGGCGAGCAGACAGACAGGTGCATCTGCTCGTCTGTCAGAATGTGTCTTCCTCGGGGATCGGTGTACATAGTGCGGGTCCTCTCAGGTGTGAGATTACAGTTTCTATCGTGCAGCGTTTTGAATTTAATGTGCACAGGCATGTTCCTTTGTATGGCTGCAGCTGGTGATGGTGATGAGGTTGGAAATGCCGATGAGACTTAATGATATCGCTCTCTTACACCTAATCAAACTTGTCATTATTTGTTTCACTGGGGAAAAGTCATCAGGTTTTTAACTGTTTATGGGAAGATGTTTGACAGTTGTGTAACAGTCAAATTCAGTTTGGAATAATTAGTCATATAATTGCACGGAGACGCATCATTTCATGGAATACACTATCTCTTCATGTGAATTGGCTTTTGGAAGAACAACTGGCTGTCTTGTAAGGAAATGGTGAAGAAAATAAACTGTCTTCTCACATTTAGTGGAGCTGATTATAGAGTGTCAAACAAATGCTCCTCTGTCATGTTTGTCCTATATTCCCTTGTTTTACATGAAACATCTCATAAAATACTCTTTCAGATGTTGAAGAGCTGCAGCCGTCAGTGGATCAAAGATTAAATTCAGTCATGTCCTGAAGAGAAAATGTTCTCAGGTTCTACTTATTTCACTGAATGTTTTATGGTCTGTCTGTCGGCTTTCGGAAACTTCAAATTGTTTACCTGGAAAAGAATCGCCAGATGAAAATATGTTTTTTATGGCTTCAAATTGTTTTCACTTTTTGCCTGCACTGGGTTTTGACTTTTGTAATATCAGCTTTTCTTTGACAAGTTGGTCAAACTTTGCCTGAATGTCTTAATCAGTGTCTCCTAAGCAGCACTCCTTAAATGTGACACGGGGAGGGGGGATGAGAAAGTGTCTGTGTGGTAATGAGCTTACTCTGTCGGCTTGCCACAGATTCATTGGTGGCAACATCAGGTTGCTGTCTTGATTCTCTCAGGACAAAAGAGGAAAGCGTCCATGATGTTTAACCGGCTCAGTCGAGGTCAAGAATGCAGGCGACTGGTGAGGGGACAAGTGATCTCTCCTCCCTCCTTTTGAAGTGGGACCCACTGAGATCTCAGAGCACGGCAGCTCTCTGAATCACTGAATCTCCACTTGCATCCCAGACTGGCCTAACCTGGAGGGTCACACCAAGTTTACTTTCTCAGAGACGTCGCTCCTGCCCAAAGAAACAGAAACTATGCAGCTTAAACTGTTGGGAGGCCACAAAAGAAGGGTCATCTGTTCCTCTCTGTGTGTCGGTTCACACTACTGTTTGTTAATGACACAATAGGCATGCAAAGTTTTTTTTTTTTTAACTGGAAAAACAAGACACGTTTTCCTTGCAGCCGTGTTACCAATCTGATTAGAATCCTGGCTTTGAAATGAGTCTGAATTCATGAAGGATCTTAAAAGGATCCCCTCTGATCCTTTTCAGTGCTTTGCCGTGTACAACAACTCCGGGTGCAATGCAAATTCAATTTCTGCAAGTTTAAAACTAAGAAAATCTACAGAGCTAATTGAATCAGTCAACAGACAGCACAAAGATACAAACCCCAAAAGGCATTAAAGAAACGTGATTTAATTTCTTCTGTGTCTCCACACAGTTTATCCACTTTTACTGGGGTGACTCGTATTTAAAACCATATGATCAGGCAGTCGGATCAGTCCCTCATACTGATTTCTGTCGCTCATTTAAACAAACCTAAAAGAAAATCAGGATTTATTGTCTGACTATTGCCCCAAATCAACACTTTGTTTGTTGTTTTAGTGGAAGTCACACTTCCGTATTTTATGTGTTACCTGAAAATTGTGATTATTTATTTTTTGTTAAGGGTTTAATTAAGGCTTTTATCATTTAAGATACATTTTTCCTTCTGTGATCTATGTGTAAAATCTAGGATATTGTGCTGACAGTATCAGTAAGTCTACCAATCTACCAAAAATCAGATGAATCTGAGACGTTAAAAAAGGTAAAGGGTAAAAACCATATCAATAAAATGTAAAAGTTCCTCTGAACCCAAATTATTAAATTTTCGTAGGCAACACAACAATAATTTAAATAAGGAAAACCAGTGATGGTTTTCGAAGCATTTTGTTAGAATATTTAATATAATCGGAAATGATTTAATTCGTGAAACCCGTGATATATTAATAAAAGCTTATTGCTTTTAACTAGTGTGTGGACGACAGCGTTGGCAAAATACTACTTTATCAGCACATAAACTATTAATTACTGATCAGAACAAGTGGAGCCAGAAATCGCTGCAACCGCATTGATGTTGTCACTGGTTCTGTCTCCAGCCTCTGTCGGCGTGTTGCTCAGTTTATTTATAGTCAGATCTGTCTCCTTAAAACGCCACAGAGGCCTTATAAAAACCTGTGGTATTCGGATTATCAGCCGCATGGGATAAAGCAATAAATGGGCCAGTGGGGTCTTGAATGGGTGCAGTGGTGTGAAGGGGAGTAATTACAGCTTCATATTAATTGTGTTTTTTTTCCTCTTTCTGAGCACGCTCACGCACACACACACACACACACACACTGGTGACATCTAGGAGGGCCACGTCTTTGTGCTGAACACTTCAAGTTTCAAAAACAAGGCCAATTGAAGCGGCGGAGCTCAAAGCCGGGACCATTGTAGGCGACCACATTGAGTTTTGATTGGGGACAATGGTGTTTCTCAAATTTCTAGCAAAAAGAAAGCCATACTCCATCTGTGATCTCAATGAGCGCCTATTCATGAGCTTCCTTCTTTTCTGCGCCATTCGTTGGTGGAGAAAAGAAGGCAGATGTGGAGGGATAGAGCAGGGGAGAGTGCGTTTAATTGGATGCACTGTGCAGGTCTGTCTGTCTTTTCTCTCTCTCTCTCTCACTCACACACACACACACACACACACTCACACACACACACACACACACTGGAGTTCTAGGCCTCGCAGAAGGGAGAGCGAGCGAGTCCAATAATCTAGCCGTGTTGGTGAATACTTGTAGCCCATTCATTAAACAAAGATAATCCCTGCCAACCTACCTCAGGGGCACAAAACGGTATTACTCTCTCTCCCTCTCTCTCTTTATGTGTGTGTGTGTTAGAGAGGGGGAGAGATTGTCTGAGCGCTGGCCAACAGCTTTGGCAGAGAGGACCCTTCAAATCTTTGAAATATTCATACGCCGTGACAGGGTCATCCCCCATTTACAAATAAGTGTTATTCTAGCGGGTGGAGAGGGATGCTTCAGAGACCTCTCTCTGCCTCCTCAGCTCCTGACCTTCCTCAGCCATGGGCCTCATGGCCGCACTCAAACCTCTCCTCTGGCTGCACGTCGTTTAGGGTTTATTCCCCAGCGGTGGGAAACTTCACTCCATGCTGACACGTGTCTGACAACTATTACTTTACTGACTTTTATGAAGGTTGGTGGTTTATGAAATAGGCAGCCGTAGCTCTGAAAAGGTTTAGTTTAATCTCTGCTAAATGGCATCATTAATACATTACAGTTTCTTACTCTCTCAGGAGCCAGTTTCACGCTTTTCTTCTCTTAGGGATGGTATTTCGCCTTCCATCCTTTTGTAGTTTTACTTGAGTGAGTTGTTGCAGCAGAACCTTTATTTATTGATTTAGATGTATCTGGTCAGATTGAATAAAACCAGCACTGTAAGCTCTGAAGTCAGTGTGTAGATTACTGCCCACGTAAGCAGAGAGATCAGCTTCGCAATGTCCCCAGCAGTGTGCTGAATGCGTCTCCCCTGACTGCGGGTTTGAAGGAATGCATTTAGCCTGATCCGCAGTGGAGCTGGTGTGAAGTGGCAGGTTAACAGCCTCTTGTGTGTGAGCCCGGGTCTGCTCGGCGTGCCCGTCAAGCGTGTAAATACTTCTGTGCGTTTCTTTTCTCCGCGGCCCCTTGTCTAACTGCTACTCTAACCTCTGCCTCTGTGGGACAGAGCCGGCTGCTGCAGCGGGACAGCGCGGGAGGGGATCCGGGTCCAGCCGGGCTGCAGGCGGGGCAGCGGCAGTGGGAGAGGCCGCTAGAAAGCCGCGCCGGGGTGCGGGGCCAGCGGAAACATGCTGCTACATATGTTGGGTCAAGCATGGCCTTTGTTGTGATCTTAAAAGGGTGTTAAAAACCCACTCGTCTGTAGCCTTCCTGAAAGAAATGAAAGCATCGCATAGTTTTTTTTGATGCATCGGCCTAATGAAGTGGTTTAAAGAATGTTGGATTCTCTAAGGGCACACAGTCACTTTTAATCGTGCGGGGGGCAATTTTAATTGGGCCTGAAGGAATAATGGTGAACCTAATCCTTATCATTATGCCTGTTTGAAAAATGGACTTTCCGTTATGGGCTCAGCCAAACTTAAATAAAAACAAAAATATGATCCTGATGCAGAAACGTTTACGCGCCTTGGATGAAATCAGTGACTTCATCAGATCCGGTGTTAATTTAAGTGAACACCCTTCAAAATTAATTCGCTCGTGATAATATTAAACAGCACAGGAGACTTACAGGAGCTCTCTGTGGACAAATAGAGCTCAATAAACACTTGTCAAGTCCACGTAATTGTCACTTAAATTCGTCCTGTTCAACGGTGGAAATTGTGCGTACTGAAAGAGGACGGGGACATTTAATTGTCTCGAACTGTTCTCTGATACAACCCAGCAGCCAGACTAATAAAAAGTTCAGGCTGTTTTATTTTTTAAATCCTTAATCTCTCCAGTGAGCGCTAGGACATCTCCGCAGTTTGCAACTATCACTCTACCATCAACCACGGGCAGGTTCCTTTCGACTGAGATCGCCGCCCATGCAGATAATTACTTTGAATGTCAAAAAGATGTAGTTTTAATATCGTCTCTATTAGCCTGTTGGCTAGGTAATTAAGGTGCAGATGACAGCGGCGAGGGAAACAGATGGCATTTGCTTACAGTGATTCAGAAAGTAAACAATGAGCCTGGGAGGGGAGAGAGGCAGGGCTGCACAACGAGCAGCCATTTCTTTCTCCTCCAGCTTCAAGTTGGTGTTGTTCACTCACACTATTGTTCTCATCCTCTAAGGGACTGACAATTGTTGATTAAAAAAAAAACATCTATAACTTTTTAATCTGATTTCAAATAGCTGCGCGCGGCGTCTCCCGGCGAACAGGTGAGGAAGCAGGTGGTTTGCACCAGGTGCCCTTTTGTGGCTGTGCGCGCCGCGGATTTCTGGGTCTCTGGAAGCATTACGGTGTTGTGGGTCGTTAACGGGCGGATGACGGAGCAGTTTATTTGAGTAGACGGTGGTAAATGTATTCATTCTGTTTTCTCTTTCACTTTTACAACCCTGCGAAATCTAAATCTATCCAAAACCTTTCACATCAGTCGATCAGTGCTGACAATTTAACTGAATTACACCGTGTGCGTTTGATTTATTTTACTCATTATTATCATTATTATTAATAATAAACAGTTTTAATACAACACATCCTATTAGACGCCTAATCAAATCAAGTAAGCTAAGTATTGAACATTTTATTCATGGCAAGCGAGATCATTGTTATTATTAATATTTAAAAACTCAATCGAAAATAAAATAACAATAATAATAATATAAAAAACTAATATAAAATATTGATCCATTTGCTAAATTTATATCCGACAATACATTTTATAGGTTTTCAGATAAATAATAATCTATAACGTCTCACAATAAAAAATAGTTATTTACCGTAATGTGCGTGTAAATTTAAAGCTGATGTTAAAGTCAATAACTTCCAAATGAAATATGGGTATATATTTATATATAATATAACAACTGCCGTATTTCGTTAAATGCAAAGTAACTGCATGATTAACCACAAAAGTGTAGCAAACAATTTAGTTAATTGTTATTCATAATTGGTTCTGTATTAATGAGGCGAGAAATCAGAGTGAGAACAAAAAAAAACGGAGAAGAGATATAATCAAACTTATCAGGATAAAAAACGAGATAAGGACAGAACTGCACATGTAACGAAAACATTTCGTCTGCGGAGGTGACGTGACATCGTTTAGAATGTTATTCTCATTTAAATCTTCAATGGAACTTTATTGCTTTGGAAATAAAAAATCCAGTTAGATTCATTTTCCCAGTGTAGAAGCTCCAGACCAGACTCTAACACTGTGACCCGGGTCAAACTCTGCGCCAGCTTCAGCCGAGTGAGCTGTGAAGTTAACAATTCACCGCCAGCTCCACTCTCTGCTGTCGATATTCCTGCTCTGAGGAAAAGTCAATTCTTCCTTTTCTCGAATCAATAAAATAGATCATACTTACCTTCCAGGTTGGACGAGACTACAGTCGCGCATCATCTTTATTTGGAGGCGACACATTTTCAACGGGTCTGTAACTAGTAGCATGACGCAAAGATGGCGATGTCATATCCCAACAATTATGAGGCCAAATGATACAGAATATCTCTCAGGAAATGTACAGAAAACATTGGAAGGGATCGAGATGTCCCTTCACTTTACTGTTTGGTTTGTAGTGTCCTGCCTGGCAGCACACCGTGCTGTGATGAACCCCTCTAAATTCAATAGCACAGGCTATTGTTTTAAATCTATAAAATTTTCCTTTTTGGAAATACACTGCATCGATTTGAGCTTTCCGGGAACTCCCTTCAGATTCTTAACACTTGATATTTGGAAAAACAACTCAGGTGGACACAGTTGAAAAAAGAGGCAAGCCAATCAGATTGCTCCTTCCCCCTTTGGCCAATGACAGACGCCACATTGTTGTCAAATTTGTCTAATGAAAACGTAGGAGCAACAATAGAGAGGGGAGAGAGGGATCTGTATCCACTGACAATCTCTGGAGGAAGTTAGTGTCTCAGGCTGCAGCGAGTAACAACCTCGGCTCCTCCTGGACATTTCTAACTTCGCTCTCTGCAGGAATCGTCGCGTTTCTCTGCTTCTGCTTCTGCTCCCCGGATTTAAAGTCGACAGTTCTTCGCTAGACTTTCGGACACAAGTTTGAATCCTTGAATTTTGGGTGATTCGACATAATCGCCTGAGTAGACAGACACCACTGACTTCACCTGTTGCCCGAAGATGTTGAGAAGCGTTGACCAGATGTGATTGTCCCCACAGCTTTACTCAAACAGATCAGTGCACTTAACGCCATCGTCTTGTTTTGGCCAATAGTTTAGTTTCGTCAGTGAGCAACACGGGCATGGATCTGAGACCGGAGCTCCCCACAGTCTCGTCTGCCTCTCAAGTCCACGCCGGAGCGGCGGCAGCAGCGGCGGCAGCAGCCTCCATCCCCGTGTCCATGGCCGGCAGCCTCCTGCGCGGCCCTCCGCTCCTCCTGCGCGCCGCGGACAAGTACCCGCGCACCCCGAAGTGCGCCCGCTGCAGAAACCACGGCGTGGTCTCCGCGCTGAAGGGCCACAAGCGCTACTGCCGCTGGAAGGACTGTATGTGCGCCAAGTGTACGCTGATCGCCGAGAGGCAGCGGGTGATGGCGGCGCAGGTGGCGCTGCGGCGGCAGCAGGCGCAGGAGGAGAACGAAGCCCGAGAGCTGCAGCTGCTCTACGGCACCGCGGAGGGACTGGCCCTGGCCGCCGCCAACGGCATCATCCCGCCGCGTCCCAACTACGAGGTGTTCACTTCTGTCAACGGCGACAGCAACTCAGGTGAGCGGAGCAGCTGAGCGGGGGTTTAGAAACGCAGGGAGGACATGAGTTAAAACGTCCACATTAAAAAAATCTATCTCAGTGTTAGAGGCCCGTGAGTCTTTATTCCAGTCGTTTTTATTCAAGTTGTTCTATAGTGAGGCTGCTAAAACACCGGACTAATGACCGCTTTCCCCATTAATATGAATAATGTCACACCGAGTAGCTGTTGTTGAACTAAGACGCGGCTTTGACACTGTTTTTACCTGTTTCTCATTATTTTACTGCTTCTGCTTTAAATTATACTTTAAATGTGGCCTGCGCTTATATTTAGGTTTTGACAGATGTAGTCTGAAATCCTAACGCGCTGTGATGTTCTGGTTACGTCAACAGATACAAATATTCAGAAGTATGAGCTGTTTCCAAAGACCCAGCTGTCCGGATCCGCCGCCTCTCAGCAGTCTGTGGGGAAACCAGCGTCCACCGAGAGTGACTCTGCCCCGGGCATCTCGTCCCCAGACGGCCGACATGGAGGTTCTGGTTCAGAGAACGGAGACAGCGAGTCGTTCATCAACTCACCGGTGCCCAAGCCTTTAAAGGACGGAGAGGAGACCCCGGGCTCTGTCAGCTCCCTCGGCTCTGACTCCGGTTCAGAGACCGACAAAGACGAGCAGGAGGCGTCTCCTTCCGCCGCGGCCTCCCGCCACATGAACGCCATCGACATCCTGACCCGAGTGTTCCCCAGCCACAAGAGGAGCGTCCTGGAGCTCGTCCTGCAGGGTTGTGGGAAGGATGTGGTGCAGGCCATCGAGCAGATCCTCAACAACAGTGGCGCCCAGGGCTCCGCCAAGGCCGGGCCAGATGACACGTGGACGGCGGAGAGGATTCTCCAAAATGCGCAGCAGCCTCCGCCGTCGTCCGCATCCTCCACCACACCGACCAGACCCATGTTACCTGGAGCCATGACGCTCAGCAATCGCTCTGCGTTTTCCCCCCTGCAGCCAAACTCCCCGCATTTCGGCGCAGACCCCAGTGCCTACCCTCTGGGCACCCCCCTGGGACTGAACCCGCTGCGGCTGGCCTACTCTGCGCACAGCCGGGGACTGGCTTTCATGACGCCCTATTCCACCACCGGGTTGATGCCCACTCTAGGCTTCAGACCCCCGATGGACTACGCCTTTAGCGACCTTATAAGGGACAGGACAATGTTGCACAAGGAGCAGGGCTATGCCAGCGGCCTGTACGGGCCCCTGGTGAACAACACGCCAGACAAACAGTGAAGCTGCTGGAGCGACCACAGAGACACATTCCATTGTATTTGTAGCTACAAGTGTTGAATGTTCTGGCGAAAATCTGTGATGTGTTTTGGCTACAGGCTGCTGTATATAATAGGATTATCTGGCCCGTAGTCAAATGCTCTGAGAAGGGGGAAAAACTAAACTCACTTATGTGTAATTTTCAAAAATAATTTTATATGTTAGACTACAGATGTTTGAATGACATTCCTCATTTATGAGCCTGGTTATTCCGTCAGAAAATCAAAAGGTGTTTCTACATCATGACCAAGCTTCGGGGGTGAAAAGAAAACCAATTTCCATAAATGGCTCAAAGTACACATCCATGTTTTTATCACTGGTTTATATGTCGGTTGTGCAGGATTGCAAATAAAGTAACTTGATTGAAAATCATCTATTAGAAAGTTATCTGTTTTTTAAAGGGCATCATCTAAATCTTCATCTGCTGGGTGAAACAAGACACAGTTAAAACATTTTCCAATTTTCCAAAGCAAACTTTAAATGTGCATTTCTCTCCACACACATGGATTAAAGAACGGGACACAATTATTAAATTATTAAAACATGTAGCTCACAGAAGTTAAACCTGTTTCCTGTTGTAAAAGTGAAACTAATGATATATAAATGCCATCCCTTTTCCTGTATTATTTCACTTATGTCACTTTTTTAGTTCGTTTCCGGCTGCCTGTATTATGTATTGCATTTGGTAATATGAAATGCTATATGCTGTATTTGACTTTTCATTTAACTGTTAGTCAGCTCAGATATTTTGTGACAACGTGCTGGATTAAGTCGGTTCCTCTTCAGATGTAACAAGCTGTGCTGTCACATTGTGTGAATATGCTGCAAATAAATGTTATTTTAAAGAAACCGGAAACACACTTATTCATATTCGTCACAGATATGATTATGAAACTGCATGCTAGATTTAATTGATATATAATTAGGAGATGGACGACGAGCATAAAGGTTATTGATTGATTGATATGATATATTGGTTATGTACTTAAATCACACATGGAAGCGCTTGAGTTTTACATCCTGAGAGCAGGCCAACAACAGAAATCCGTTTTCGGTTTGTACATTTTAATTGATCGAAATCTAATTGTTCTATACACTTGTATTTATTAAGTAAACTATAATATAATAATTAAACGAAACTATTTATAAAGTATCCAACTTTACAAATCCACCAGTCTACATCAGCAGACAGACGCACAGTGACAAGTTTCCCAAAACCAAAGCTTGCTCAGTCATATCGGTGTGAAAACATTGGACATTAGACTCCATCTAAAATGCCCTTCTGCAAACAAGGATCTGATCTTCACACCTTTTCAGGGAAAAGCTAAAAACCGTGTCTCCACCCTGTTATAGTAAAACAGTAAGTCTGTACATGCTGATTTCTTACTGGACGTCGTAAATACCCCGCTGGTTGCACCCGGCGGGTTGAACTTCTCCATCCACACAGGAATCTATCTGCGGCTGCATAAAGATGAGCAATGGCGTCACCTGCAGGTCACGTCATGTCAGTGCTGGCGATAATCAGTAATAGTTCGTGTTAATTCACCCTGCAGCTTCTTACTGCGCTGTGTTTTTAGTTTAGCTTTTAGTGTCCAAAGAGACATATTCATCCTATATTTAATATACATGGTAATGTTTCATCCTCCGACTCATTAAGCTGCAGAGACTGGAGCTGTCAGCTTTGTCAATCAAACAGTCTGTCCTACTGTAAGAGGCGTTCAAGTGCAAGCTCGTCATACTGGCTGCTGTGTATGACGCAGACAGCACCACTAGATGACAGTCTTGTCTCACAAATGACATCTGTAGATCCTATTCCTATTAAATATAGGACGACTGATAGCTACACCCTGCAGCTCCGTGCACTACTGGGTTACTGCTGCACGTTTGGAGGACTGAACACAACGCAAATCATCATCCATCCAGGTTACATTTGTTTCAGTTAAAAACCTTTTGACAGACACTTTTTATTTGTGCTTTATCTGTGTGTGTGTGTGTGTGTGAACATTGCACACTACAAGCCCTTTCTTAGGTGTAGTTTTGCAAGCTACCGTGCGCACAGTGCCCCCTGCTGGCCATTAGTGAACATAGCACTGCACAGCACTGACCCTCTGCCAAACCTGAACAGGATTAGTGTTGCTGCAGCATAATTAACCTGATTAACCAGCAGCTGTCTTTTCTGCTCAGTTACCGGTGACTTGTACGTGTGGTCTAAAGAACAATGAACAGGAGCACACAAACGTGAAATCCCTGGTTTACATCGTATGTTTTGTTTAGCAGACTGTTATTCACAAGACCTCTGTAGGTATGCTACCAGCAGATGAACCAGCATATCCCACAAGTGATCAGTTGTATTGATGGGAATTTGGAGGGCAGGGCACCTTGAATTCAAACCATCTTCTCTTTGCGCCCACGTGCGTTTGTGCGCCTTGAGCGCTCACGGCCCTAATGCCAGTTCATTGGTTGTCCTTTCTTGGCCCAGTTTTGGTACTGACCGCTGCATACAAGACCTGGGAACTGGGTCAGGTTGTGACTGGGAAGACTTCACAATGGAGATGCTCTGATCCAGTAGTGTAGTTATTCTCAATTTGGTACTTAGGTGTATCCCTTCACAAGAACCACTGTAAGAAGAGAGTGTCATTTCACTGACAGTCATGTTGTGGCTGATCAGCTTATATCTGCGAGATCTGTAATGTATTATGATGTGAAGATGTGGACTGCACTGAATCACTGAATGTGATCCGTGTCTTTGTTTGTAATTTCATCACAGAGCACTGCAGCTACAATACAGTGTGTTATTACAGACGATGCACAATTGATCCTCGTGGCCCCAGAGTGAAAACCAGCTGAAACCGAAGTAGCAGAGTCTGAGAAATATGGAAAGCAGGAGGCATGAGCATCATATTGTAGAGCAATACAGGTCTTCTACAGTGAATGCACAACTATGTTTTCCATGCTCCTTTCTCTGTGTTCACTAATGAATAATTAGACACAGGCAGATAAATAGCCACAGGCTCCCAGAGCGATGCGGAGAGAGGGAGTGAGAGAGAGAAATCCATTTAGGTTATTACTCCATACATAAAACCCATTTTCATTTTCGGGGCTGCTGTTTGGTTTACTGTCAGAATAACAAATAGATAACAGCAAAACAAACCAACACTGAGACAAAAACAATTGTGCACATTCTGCACTGAATTTAGAGTCTTGACTCTAACAGCTCAGTAATCTCGCCGTATTATAAATACATTCAAACATTTATGGTTTTGTTGGATCAACAACAATAATACTGTGTCAGTCGTAAAATATACAAGGTGAGAAATAACAAAAAGCCCCATTTGTGCCTACACCATAAAAAACACACAAATACATTAGTTTTATATAATAAGGTGTTGGTAAAATGTGTTAAGGTGGTTTTAGCTACGTTTGTGCTTAAATTGTTGTCTTTTGTTAATCTTACTATCCAACTAAAACTGGAGCCTCGGGGGTCCCTGGGGGGCTGCAGGGGCCTGATTCTCTCTGCACTCTGGACACTTCTCCGACAGGTTCATGCTGTCAGATAAGATGTCAGAATGTGTGAAGAAGTGTGACAAACGGAGGAAAGGAAAATAAAAAGCACCTGGTAAAGGATAAATGAGTGTGCGTCTGAACAGTCAGGTTCGTGGGCTCCTCTGTGCTAATAACAAACACAGTTGGATTGTATTGATTCAGGAATCTCATTTTCACCCATACTATGAAGGGTCCTTCCATCATTCTGCCCTGGGAACGCCCATCACCAACCTGGTCCTCACCTCACCCCTCTTTATCGCACACACCCTCCTCTCCCTCTCTTTAGATGTTTCTTTAGACATTTGTTAGATGTAAAAAAAAGTTATTTTTTAAAGTCTTTTGGTCATATTTTGCTTTCAGATTCTGTAGTGGTCTTTAAGCACGAACTCAGAGATGCAGCATGGATCGAAACTTTCCACACAGTGCAAGAGGATGCTGTGTATGACATGTATATAAGGAACTTGTCATATGCAACCAGATTTGGTTCTTCCATGGTCAGTTTGTTTCGTAAGACCCTCTCCTGGCCTCATCATCAGTTCGTCAGATTGTAAAACTTGTAAAAAATTAATAACAGGCATAAAGAGAGAGCAGCAGCACCACTTGCCAGCGAGTTATGTGTACTCTGGGTACTTGTACTCTGCAAGTACCCAGATGGCCTGTGTGTATTTATAGTGTGTTCGTTAAATCTGCTGCTGTTGGAACCACAGACGCCACAGGCTCCTTCTTTCTATGCGGCAATTAAACAGCATCAAGCTGATGTTGAAAAACACAGGACCACAAATATTTTCAAGAGCAAAGAAAGTCTTAAAGTGGTCTCAAAATCACCCCCAGTTCACGAATGGCCATGTAAACATCTGATTCAAGTGGGAAGAAAAGCGAAACTGCTGCTACCAGTTTTATTTTGTCGAGTGACAGCAGGTGTGTACTGTCAGGGAAACGTGCATGTGGTGGGTGGTGCGTGCACGTGGTTGGCACGGAGCTCACAGAGATGCTTCATATGAGTTTTAAGGATAAATGGACGTCAAGCTGTGCCGACACAGCATGAGCACACTTAATCTCCTCAAGTGGAGAGTGTCAGTCAACACTGCTGGGGCAGATAAGGTGTGCTGGAATGTGAAAATGTGAGTGTGCACCGGGTTGTCTGGGATTTCTGTTTGCATGTTGTGTGTGCATATGTTTTGCTGTGTGTGTGTGTGAAATCCTACAGGAGACGTCTTTCACGTCAAGCATGATGAGCCCTCAACCCTTCGCTGTCATATGAACCTCAAAACACAGAGACACACGTGGGAACTGCCACTCTTTTAAAAGCGTAAAATGCTAAATTTGGAGACTTTCTCCAGGAATTGTTTTATTCACACCCCCACACACAACACTCACAATTTTAATGTTTTTCTTTCTTCTTATATTTGTTGTTGTTTGCCAATTATTAGAAGAGCTCGTGTGCGTTTCGGCAGCTCACTACATTTTTAGCAGTGTTTGACTGACTGACAGAAGTAGGTCTGTGTGAAAAGAGCTCTTCCTTCTCTGGCTTCCTTCCTGGTGAGATCTCTTCAACATCTTCTTGGAGTGGAGAGACCTGTTCACTTCTCTTACTTTGTTTTTTTTCTTCCTTTCTGTCTTTCTTACAGTGTTTTCAGCTTCCCTGCTCTGCGCGAGAGTCATCAAATGAAGATTAAAGACACGTCTCTTTCCACTGACAAGCACACACTACCTCATACACACATGCACACACATCAATGCATCAGACACACATGCATGATGAAGTACACTTGCAAAAACTTTAATGCACACATGCACACACACTCTCCCCCCCGGGAAACTTCGCACAATTACGGCTAGAATGGGATTCATTCTCAGCCTTCAACAACTCATTAACTGCATATTGCAAATTGTACGTTTCAGCAGAAAGCATTGATGAGGAACAGTGAGAATGGGAGCTTTGGGAGAGATGGGCATCACAGTAACATGTATTCAGAGTAGTAGACTATATGTACTGTATATTATATATAGAGTTAATGGGGAAAATGATTTAGTTAAGCATACAGTAAGACCTGCAGGTCAAATATTTGCAAATGTAAGCCTTTTTAATCTGCATGAAATCCCATTTAGGTAGGACTTTAGCATATAAGTCCAATTCAGATTTGCTACAGAATTTATTATCTAGACATACAGTACAGACAAAAATGCACATAGAATTGAATGCAGCAGCAGATATATCAGGGAAATCTCACCAATTTCACACGAAAATCATTACCTCGTCCAGTTCTGTGTACTGTGTAAACCAACTTGTTGGGTGATGTAGGCGTGTATTGTCATTCAGACGTCCTTGGCTTTGCACAACAAATAGTAATAATCTCTTGGGTGGATGTGTGGAGCAGAAAAGTCTTCATCTTGGGGTGTGTTTCATTCTGCACCTCTGCTTGAGAGATTTAGTGTTTATTGTTTTTACTGAGGAGAGAAGTTTGTGTTTTGAGACTCAGACACAGTGAGGAGGTGCAGCTGCAGCAGGTTTTAGCTGATACGTGACCAGCTCATTAAACTTTCATTGGTTCTTTGTTTCCCCTTTAGGTTATCCTTCACAGACCAGGTACTCTCACTCACAGAAGTGCCCACGCATCTGTGTGTGTGCAAGTGTTGCAAGCATGTGCTCGCCTCTTATGATGCACCCTTCTCAGTCGAGCTGTGACAAAGAACGAAAATGTTGCCTCTCAAGTGATCTGCTGACTCTATATCACACACACACACACACACACACACACACACACACACACACACATGCATAAACACTGATGATTCACTGAGTCTCAAATTAGCACACCCTTCCTCGCTGGTGTTTTAATTGAAGATGGTAGCTGGGATGAGTTAACATCATTATTAGCACAGCTTGGTGAAACAGGAGGAGGGAGAGTTTGTTCTTCAGCTCAACAGGGACAAAGAAGTGAGAGCATGCAGTATCCAGTCATTGACCTGCACCTGAAACACCTCAGACCTGACTGAACCTCGAAGATTTTGTCAGAGATATGAATAGATTGATAATGGAGACCAAACAAACTGAATTATGACACAGACTTTGAATTATTCCTCCAGATAATCAGGACCCCAGGAGAACCTCTTTAAACGCCTTTACTGTTTATGGCTGCTTGTCGATTACTGATGAACTGATTTTAATGTTGTGCATTATGCAGTGAACAAAACCTTCAAGTCAAGGTAAAAAAGTAACAAAAAAGCTTTCTCATCTAAATAAATCCAAGAAAGGGGACGGTGACGATTACTGAATGGATCGCTATGTAATCTGGTCATTTCCCCCTCACGATGAACTGTAAGAATGTTTCATAGTTCCTCCAGTGCTTCATCGTGTCAAAGCCTTAGACAGTTGTAAGATGATTGATGACTAAGTACCTGAACCGGTCAAGGCAGACAGCCACCCACCCTGAGCCTGGTTCTGCTGGAGGTTTACACTCTTCCGTTTTTGGTGCTGTGTAAACAAACGGAACCAAATTAGATTTAAAAATGTGGGAACACACTAAACTCAGACGATGAGCATGGTAAATATTAATACCCACTTCATATTAGTTTTTGTGCTTTGCCGTTAGGAGGGTGTTGGCATTCTCATGTCCAGAGTAGTCTCACAGATCTGCTAGAATTACTGTAGACCGCATGAAAACCATGACAGTTTCCACAGAAAACCTGCTTGTCTGAGTGAAAATATCCTTGAGTGAGGAACTTGTTTTCTGCCAAATTGGCAAAATGAAACAAAATATATGGATCTGTTTTCATAATTACCACAGGGATCAAAGAAAAGAAAAACACTAGTACGCTGGGTTTAAACAAACAGGATGAGCAGAGCGCACTATAGTGCTGGATGGGCTTCTCTCGCAGCTGATATCACATGGCTCATACCTGCTTAGGTAATAATGTGATCAAATTAGGGCATTGGAAAAATCTCCTCGGGGTCTTGGCAAGCTCAGCACAACATACTCCAGTGTATTTGACAATTCATTTATGAAGCCAACAGTTATTTTTCCGAGGCAGGTGTTACTAGCTAGATCATTATCAAAGTAGCTTCATCTTCCTCTGACGCATAAATGCTCAAACTGATGTCAAGTGCAGCACAGACGCTGAGGGTAGGCGTTGTTGGTGCTCATCCTGTAGGATTATAGAGGAAAACAAACTTCTTGCACTCACATGGCGCAAAAGTACACACACACACACACACACACACACACACACACACACCGAGGCAGAGTAGAAGAAGAGGAGTGATAAATTATGTTGTTTTGGTCTGTGGATCTTTGAAATTGAATTGAGAAAAGTGGAGATAGCAGGAGAAGTGAGAAGATAGAGAGGAAGAGATAGAGGAAAGAAGAAGAGGGAAACTGGGTCAGGCAGGAGAGTGAGGAGGTGGCACAGAGGGGAGGACTGCACTGTGGAAACATTATTGACACCCCCCTTTCCTCCTGTTCTCCCCCCTCCAGCATCCACCCCAGGCTCTGACCAGCAATTATAACTCACCAAATTATGATCCATACCGGCAAAGTGGAGCTGACCACAGATGGAGATAGATTGAACTCTATCTCCTCCCCCTCTCCCACGTGTTCTCCTCTCTCACAGGTTTGCAGATGGAGACAGATGGTTCGGGGCCCGTGGCCTCAGCCCTTGCAGATTGATTATTGATCAGGGGGACAGAGATGGATCGAGGGGTGGGGAGGACACAGAGGAACGGAGCGAGAAGTGTGCAGGTGAGGCAGAGGATTGGGAGGGTTTGAAGGAATTTATGTGTTAAGAGTGGGGCTAAAGGACAGTAGGATGAGGGTGAGTGATGGGGGGTGGAGGCACAGCAAAGGTTTTCTTTAGCTCAGCCATCACCTTCAGAAGGAGCTATTGACTAAGCTCCAGATTTAGAGACAACATGTAAAGTGTTTTGGATTCTACTCAGGGCTTCTGAGTTACAGCTCATTCTTTGTCAATGTATGTCCCACACTCACTTTAAACAGACGTTAATCATAGCTGTGGGTGCACACACTTTTAAATTTCAAACCTTTTATTTATGACTTTATGTTGAGACTGCGCTTTGGGTTTAAGGGAACACAGGATTCATTATGCCGATAAAGAATTATCTAAACCTCCATTTATGTTGGTTAAATGAAAACTACGGCGACAAAGTTACTCTCAAAGCAACTTTTTGTTCCAGGGTCTAGTTATCGCCAGCGAGCCGCGTTTGAGTTCCGGCCATGTGTTTGTGCTGTGAGCATGTGTGAGGGTGCTGATGTGTTGAGAAGGTGAAGCTGTCTCTCCTTGCCAGACAGATGGCTATCAGCAAGGCTCCAGAGAGTGAATGCTGCTTTACAGTGGAGCCAAGAGGTTAAGCTGCAATCTCCACTGTCTCTCTCTTATTTTTCCCCCCGCTCGCTGCTTTCATCTTCTGTCTGTGCGTTTATGTGTGGCGTTTGTGTGTGTGCATGTGCTCATTTACTCCCTTTGCACTCCTATGTGTGAATATCAGTGTGCGTGATAAAGGAACAGAAGGAGCCTGTTGGCTGCTGTGCGCAAGTGTGCTAGAGGCAGATACTGGAGGAAATAAACGACATGCAGGCAGATGCCCAGCTCAGAGTTTACACTGGGTGCCATCACTGATGGCAGTATCTGACTGTGTGTTGTCCCAAAGTGATTCTTTAATTTAATACACTTATATCTATTGTACAAATATTATCTAAATGCCTATAAACAGCACAAGTCCCGATTGTAACTGTTATCCTACATTTTCTCCGCCTCTCTCTCTGTTGATGTGTCAGGTGTGTCACATGTACATCAGTCCCCAGGCAGAGCGGGAGAAGCGTCCCAGCAGGAGGCATCTTTGTGGGAGGATTGATGGTACATTTCTGAGTCGCTCAGTTTCCCACTTTAAGAGTTGGTGGACACCAAATCCGAGCTAAAAAAATGAGAAATGTTGAATTTATATTTGTGGCTGGAAATACAACAAATCAATGCTCAAGTGATTCTATGTCTGCTGGATGGAAGACAGTCTTTGTTTACTAGCTTGTCCAAGGGGATATACTGTCAATATATAGGGTAAACACTGGCAGTTTTTACTGTTCCCAATGTAATGGTCCCAGTCGTACTAGTACTAGCATTAGCAGTGTGTCTGAGGAGCTGCTTGTATCGGTACAGGAACCGGTGAAATCAGTCAGATTATTGAATATCAGCTACCGAGAATCAAAACAGGGAGTTGGCTCACGGTTTTCAAAATAAAAGTTTTTAAAATAAAGTTTAGAGATCTGTGGCCAAGAAAATCAGCTTTAAAGCACATGTTGTAGTTGAAAGACGGTGACAAAAACTACAGATATTACTTCAGGTTTTACAACTCAGGCTCGGGGAGCTATCGCTGGGTGTCTCGCTCAGGGACACTCCTGATATGGGGGATGGGCTGGTAGCCGCCGCTGGGAATCGATCCAGGCTCGACATAACTTCAACATTCAAATATTTCCTGGATCTGTATACTGCAAGTGTATTGTTGCTGAAAGTACACATCTTCATTCTGCAACATTTATTACATTTATTCCCAGAGCCCATGACATACAAGCTGCTAGACCAGCGCGTTATGAATTAGCTGGAGTGTGTAACACATCCTGACGTGGAGCAAGTTAGTGTTCACAGCGTTAAAAGGCTGCTTTCAGCCACAATGCACATGCACATCTCCAGGACCGACTGTGTGGCAGTGGGGTTAATGAAGTTTCTCTTTGCTGCGCCACAGAAGAGAATTATCTCGTGAAGTGGAAGATGGCTGGCTCTTTTTCAGCGTGTCAACAAACAGTGGGGGAGTCATCCATAAACGTCAAGATGTAGCTGGACATATTTAGCTGTATTATGCTGCCTTCTTACCAGTTTCTGGTTAAATTATGTAAATAAGAAATTAATAAGTGTAAAAATACATGCAGCAGGATAAAAAGCATACACAAACACGAATGCATACAAATGTTATAGCTTAGCTGGCTGCTATTTCATGTCCCTTAGATCACTGCGAGGCGGTGTGCAGATATTGTGTAGTCATGAAGGATGGAGATAAATACTGAATATTAAGTGAAGAAAAGATGAGAATAAGAAAGTGTTAAATACCCTCCAGGCCTGGTGCATCCCAGGACACAGCCACTGGTGTGTTTACCAGCTTCAACAACACACATGCAGACGTGTAAAGAAAGGAAGGAAGTCTCTCTTCTGTTTAAAATGGATACATATTCCTTTGCTTTAAATGCTTATGGAAATCGTATTATTTCCATGGAAATAAATTCAGGAAAATGTGGGGAGACAATGCAAGCAGGAGGATGTTGTTCCAGCGGCGTGTATGTGTGTATATGAATATGTGAATGGTTTCAAAAGAGTTTGTCGTGGAGGAAATGTTTTATTCACTTTTCCCCTCCTGATGTTTCTCAGAAACTGTTTTTTAGTGTACTTAGAGACAGGCAGACAGAAAAAGAGAAAGTGAGAGAGCGAGAGAGTGGCATGGACAATATTTGAGGCTGGGCAGAAAGGATAGACAACTTGTGAATGTGTGTGTGTGTGTGTGTGTGCGTGTGTGTGTGTGTGTGTATGTGTGTCCATGTGCCAGTGACCTGAAAAACATCTCTTTCAGGTTCTTACAGAGGGTGAAGTGTTGGGCTGTGGCACGCGCGTGTGTGTGTGTGTGTGTGTGTGTGTGTGTGTGTGTGTAGGGGCAGAGGGGAAACAAACTTCTCATCCATGTTTGATGTGTGTTGTGATATGATGAATTATATATGTGACTTGTGTTGTAACCACCTCTCTGAAAAAGACAAATGCTTCTTCTCCTTTCAGGAAAAATTGTGGTGATGGTGGTTGTGGGGTGATCACGGTCTCTGGAATACATCAAATTCTCCCAGATCATCTTTCAACATCAGCACAGCTCAAATGATCCCTTCAGCAAATGGGATTTTGTTTTTATAATATTTCTGACCCTTCTGTTTTTATTAGAGTCAACAAATTGGAATCAGAGTATGTCTAGGAACACATTTGTGGGAGGGGTCCCTGTTGTCCCCCGTTCTTCTTGACCTTTCTGGTTTCTGCTCCTCACAACAAATGATTGAAGTGTTGGTGTTCACCTGCTCCAGAGCCGATGCCTCAAAAAGCCGATGCCTCAGAAATGAATGCTCACATCACCATGAAAACAGTTTGCCTGTGTTGCACCAGGCATCAGAGGCTTACTAGTCTTTGTAAATATGTAGGTGAGAGTCAGGGGTAGACAAGTTCGGTCCTAGGGAGCTGCAGTCCTGCTTTTTTTCCAAACATCCCTGCACTTACAGCTTCTGACTGGCTGAACACACCTAATCCAGGTACTCAACAGTTCCTGCTCTTGGTCAACAGCTGAAGGGTTGGAAGACAAGCAGGGCTGCGGCTCTCTAGGACCGAACTTGCCTACCCCTGGTTTAGGGAAGGTTCAGCTAACACTATTAAAGTCCTGATGTACAGTGTCACATTATTTTTCTACTTTTACAGCCACCTCTCCCTCAAACTCCAGCTCTAAAACGTTGACAGTGATGAATGTCCTCGATAGAAGTATGCGTTGCTCGACACCGTGAGCGATGTTAGTGCTGAAACACGGGGTGACGAGCCTATCCTCTCTCAGTCACAGCATTTTGTGTGCCTCCTTGTCTTTTCTGCTGTATCACTTATTTTCTCTTTGACTCCTGCTCTCGTGTCTACATAGTGCCACTCCATAAGGAGAGTGGGGAGAAGAGGAAGGCGCAGATGCTCCTGTGAATGAGAATTTGGAAGCAACTCGATATTGTCTGTGAGCTTGATGAAAAGAAAAGACCCGGTGGAATAAAGAAAAGGGTGAACAGAATGGAAGAAAGGGCGTAAAAATAAATTGTGAATAATGTATATTGCTGGCCTTGTAATGCTTTGCTGTTTAATACCGGCCTAAATCCCTCAACTTCTCGTAAAAACTTCAACAATTTCGCAGTCGAGTAATCTTCCGATTTAATAACCTTAAGCTTCCCCAGCTCCATAAATCTGACGTTCTTACGCCTTCCCTCCCCAACCTCACCCTCCCCTCTTCATCCCCCCCTTCTTGCCTCCCTCATTCCAAGCCTTGTGCATTTTATCTCCATAATAGCACAAAGCGGTGCGAGCTGCCTCGGTGGGAGAGATAAGGGAAATTCCTGCCCGTATTTTAATAGCTTCGCTCAGCTATCTCTTCCTACCAACTCCTCAGGAGCTGCCAGCCAGCTCACTCACCTTGGACGCAGCACCCAGAGGAGAATCCTACAGAAAGGCATGACTGCTGAACGCCTGGCGTGTGTGTGTGTGTGTGTGTGACAAAGAGTGTGTTGGTGTTCGTGTGCCTGTGTATGTGTGGGAATGTACGCCTTAAACTGTGTTTGTGTGTGTGTGTCAATAAATGCATCTGAATGTGTGCTGAGTCTACGGTATAGTGTAGGAGAATTGTTTCTTTTACAAATTCCCCTGCACCTGTCACTGTTGACATTAATTGACGTCGTTACTCCGTGTTTTTTTTCAGTGGCCCAGTTTTCCCACAGTTTAGGACGGAAAATCCCAAACCCATGTGCAAACCCTCAGATAATTCTTCAAATGATTCAGTAGACACAGTTCAGGAATGTTTTAGGTATGGCCAGTATCGTGTAACTAGGTACGCAGGAACAAATTGGCACAAAGATGTCATGGACCATGTTTTAGTTATTGTTCCATTAAGTCAAGGTGGTTCTGTTGGTACCACTATCAACAGGTGACTTCAGCTGTCCAAACCTGCCTGGTAAGCTTAAGCATACTTGGCAGGACAATGATCCAAAACACTCCGGCAGGAGTATAAAAGCATAAAAATTTAGGTTTTGGAGTGGCCCAGTCAAAATCCAGATTTAAATCCCACAGAGATTCTGTTGATCTTAAATAGGTGGTTCATGCTCAAAAATCCTCCAACGTGGCTGAAATAAAACAATTCAGCCAGATTTCCTTCACACAGATGTGAAACTGTGTTGTCGCCACTATTTGGCTGCAGTTGTTGCCAATGGTGACACAACCAGTTATTAGGTTTTCAGGGAGGTTTGGACAGTGAATAGACAGCATTTTCTATTTACTCTGGTTATCTTTGTGTAATATTAAAATTAGTTTGATGATATGAATAATTTAACTGTGACAAACGCAAAGAAAGACAAATTCTGTGAGGAGGCAAATACTTTTTCTATACACTGATTGCCTTAGATATACATTAAGAAACTTTCTGTGAATATTTTATGGTAAATACTGGAGAGGAGCTTTCAAAGTTTTGAGTTTACACTAAAAATGTTTGTTTGTAAAGGTTTTGAGCAAGGCTCACAATTCTAACAAATCAGAAAACTTCACTTGTTGCTGTTTCATTAGTACATTGGGGAGTTTTCCTCTTTATAATAAACAGACTATACCTTAAATTACATATTGTAACTTTAGGTGTAGAGAGCTTCATATGACATTTGTTTCCAGCTCCGTCTTTCACTCAGTGCTGAGGCCCTTAAAGACAAAGCCCTGTTAAGACGCCCAGTCGTCAGAAGCCTCTAGTGCAGTGACAAGCAAATGAACCCTCGGTGGCACAATGCCACAATGCTAATTATCATTGATGGACCTCCAGCCACGACAGAAGCACCCAGGAGTGATACACTTTAGGAGTCAAGAACAGGGACCTGTGGAGGTCTTGTGGGCCGAGCCTTGACGAAGGTAAACAGTATTTTTTTCCCAGCAGATTGAGTCAGTAATAGCAGTGTTACCTTTGGGGGCCACTTACAGTAAAAAGCAGCGCCTGTTTCGGAGTCCCGGGAACTTCATTCAATTTAGTCTCCAGCAGTGAGAAATTAATGAAATCTTCAGAGACAAATTGTGTTTTACATCTTAGGCAGCTGAGCTGATGTGAGTGCCTCACTTAGGTGGGCAGGTAAATGACCTGTTCAAGGAGGATGTTTGTCCTGTGTTTAAACCAGACAAGAAGTAGACGCCGAACATGAATAAAATCAGCAACAACTGCACATATTTGATCCACATTTTTTATTTGAATGCAGAAAGGTTTGACATTTTCTCTCAAATGGTGAGTGGATGACGTTTCTTCACTATGGGACTGAATGACAGAGCAGGGCTGAATGTTTAGAACTGTTTTAGCTTCATAAAGTGTAGGTGATATGGATTCTGTTTACCTTCTAATTAACACTTCAAAAGGAAAAAGATTTGAAATTACCATTTCACTGTCAGGAAATCCTATTACATTCTTTTGATGTGTGCCTGCCAGAAATGAGCTCAACAGACAAAAGCCCACATGTTCTAATGACTTTTAATCCTTCTGAGTCAATAGGCACCAAGGTGCTTAAGAATATTAACACTTTATTTTGAAAAAAAAGAGCCTCACACAACTGTTCCTCACAACAACTGCTTGATCTTTAGGATGTTTAAAAAATAAATATAGAGGCTCCATTCCATTCCACCAGGAAGTGTGGGCTGCAGCGTTTTGATAGGCTGGTTGCCAGCGAGGCAGAGTGACAGAGTGTGGCGCTAACACACCGTGATGACGCTGTAGCTCAGCCCGAGACGCTGTAGCGTCGCTGACACTATTGTGCATGTAAGGGGTGTGTGTATGTGTGGCACTTATCACGTGTCTGCACGAACCTGTGTGAACATCCATTTGTGTGTGTCTGACTGCTCGTTTTTTGAATGTGTGTCTGGGTTTTTATGTGCGCACACTTCCCTGTCCTTGTTCTAAATGCATCTGTGTGTGAAGTACTTGTGTTGTCATTAATATTTTCATCCTTGAGAATTTGTCTGTTCGAGTCACCAGGAAACACACACACACACACGCACACACACACACACACACAAACACACACACACGCATTTAATGTGACTTCGTACTTAAATGCACCACTTTTAGCTGTTGCCCAGAACTAGTGAGACTTGGACAGACATCCAGAGAAACAGAAACGGAAGCAACAAACACAGATTTGGTGTCTTTTGGGATGCCAGCTTTTGAAGTAGGCCTGTCACCAATCCTACACACACACACACACACACACAACGCACAAAAGACACACCCTTGATGGCATGTTTACTTTGTTTGTTTGAGTGAAGGGATGAAACAGTTCTGACAAAATGCTTTTTCCAGTATTGTGAGAAGGCCGAACACGGTTGTGTGTTCATGCTACATGAGGAGAAGCACTCAGATGTTTGTGTATGTGTGCGTGTTACTCGGAGTTACTGTGGGCGGTAATGGGGGGGTTGCAGACTGGAGAGTGAAAAAGAGAGAAAGAAGTTAAAGGAAAAATTGGGGAACTAGGGATTAAATGCTGACATTCTGCTTTTCTCAGCGCCCCAAAATACTCAATCTCTCTCTCTCACCCTCTCGTTCTCTGTGGTTTGGCAGTACGCTCTGGCAGTTTTGGGGTAGAGAGGATTTGCCTGTAAGTCACTCAGCTTTTATGTAATAGCCGCTTGCAGTGTTCCAGGGAGGCATCTGTGGAGAAGTGACTGAATCGAGAAGTGAGCTGGGCTGCTCCGTCGGCTGCAGCTGCTGGGCCTGTGTCAGGAAGAAGGTCCCAGAGAGCTGGAGAAACAGGGAGAAAGGAGGATGGAGAGAGAGTGGCGAAGAACAGGCGAAATACTGTGAAAAGCCAACATTTCAAAGAGGAAGACTGGCTGTGAGATCATCCTGGGCTGCATGCCCAGTCTGCAGCCTTAATGTCCACGAGATTGAGGTCTTCTCGTCTCTCTTGCCTCCTGTCTATTCAGCCATGCTGCTCTAGGCCAATGTGATAAAATCTGAATAAATGGACACATGCCTATTTTGTTCTTTGTGCAAGCTTTTGTAAATAGACTGTAATCCATGGCGTGTTTCAACAGTATGTGTCAAAAACAAGAACATACCATCACAGGAGGCTGGCTGGAGTAGAATTAGACGTGGCAATTGTAGTGCTGTAAAAGAAATGATATTTAATTTCAGCGTTGAAAATCAATTTGATCAAGCACTAATAAAAACACTGTTACGCTCTCCCTGATCTGCAGGCTTGAAATATTTTAGTTTTTACTGTTATTATTGTGCCTTTACTCTCCTTTGTGCTTTCTGCAAAATTATGTTGTGGATAAAGCCATCGTTGCCCAAGCTCCTTTCTTATGGAAGAAGGTGGTGGACTAAAGATTCAGAAACTTACACCTGACAACTGCAAACTCAGTTTTCTTATTTTTATATTCATGATTAGAACTGTTGACATTTTCTGTACCTGTGTGCAGCCCTATGTTTGTGTTTGTAAGTGTATGGTCTCCATGAGTGGAAAATAAGTCTAGTAATGTATGTTTTATGTACTCAAACAATAGTTCAGTTTAACAAACAGTGGAGCTTCAATTTGTGCCACTACAATACATAATTTTCCTTTTTACACTGGTTACGGAAAGGGATCTTAAGTGATATCATCAGCCTTAGGCCCTCCTCCCTGCCTTTGTCCCAACATTTGCTTTTGTAACTTGTCATACCTCACTTGTCAACTAGTTTGAACTCACCTGATCTCAACAACAACTCTAGCCAAACACTAGCAGTGGATGCTTTTGTTGCTACATGTAATTTATTGCCAAATAATGCGTATACAACATTTCAAATGGTGCAGTAAAGCATCACCCTGAAACTTGTTTTACACGTCATTTTTGTCTGTGGTGATGATTCACTTTAAGTTGGAGTGATCTTTAAAGTCCACAGCATGACAGCTTTACTGTCTACTCAACAGACTTAATGTGGAGTGCACTGTTAGCTTTGTTTGACTGCTTGAACTGTTGAAATGCTCGCTGCTAACACTCTAAGTATGCGGTAGTGTTAGCATGCAGAAGGGTTTGTTGAATGCCTGCTGTATGTTGTATTTTGCTTGAAAGGAACATTCAATTGGAAAAAAATATATTTTTCCCCAAACCTGTGTTCTTCTAATTGTTTGACCTTGAGCTTGTACTGAAAAAACATTTTTTTCCCAAAGTGTTCATAAGCTGCAGCTCTAAAGCTGCAGTCACGCAATAAGTTGCTCGTCTTACTTTGTTAATGAAACAGTGCATCATGCGCTATTGTTGCAATGCAGATCTTTGATGGTGTAATAGAGTTGTTAATACATGTCATACATAATAATGCACAGTATGTAAGTGTGGTGCTTATAGTCAGAAATAGAGATACAAAATTTCCTCTCAGCTTTGGTGAAATCAATGTTTAGTCTTTGAGTCTAATGCTCTTGAGCTGTGATGTTCTTAATACTGGGGACTAATTTCTTTATATGTTGCTATTTTATTTTTCTTCTGGCCCCACATGTGAACGTATTCAGGCTGAACCCCACAATCCCTCTGACTTGTGTAAACCTCATTTAAACTCAATCATGAGATTCTCTGACTCTGGGCCTGGATAATTTCTGGTTAATTACATCCTGAGTCACAGGTCATAGTCAAGTTTTATATTCGCTGAAACTTAACCCAATCACCACTTTGCTGTTTTGCTGATCTTCCTCAGAGGAGTTGGAGTTGGGCTGACTTGTTCTTGCTGGTGTCAAATAATGTTTTTTTTATTTCAGTGCTTTGTGTATGAGAGTGTTTTTACATCTTATATGTTAAATTAGTGATTTTACACATTATTAAATTACGTTAACTTTGTCTGTGCAACACACAAGCACGCGTTGCCTGTTTGACACTGACATTTATATATTTTTGTTCTTACACTTTAGATAAATATGGCTGCTAATATAATGCTAAATACTTCCTGCTACTGATTCACATGATAAATTGTATTCCAGGAGAACAGACACTTTTATGGTGAAACAAAAAAACCCCTGAGCTACATCTAGATTTGGGTGTATATGGTCTACTGCAGGGACTGTTCACAGGAAAAAGGGACTGACCATTGTGATATATTTGGTATTTTACACTCAGCTGCATTAAGGCGAATATGTACCTTTTTACAAAGCACATAAACATTGCCATTGATTTTGTTATGTGTTGTGTGTTATTTTGCTGTATGTGTGTGTGTGTGTGTGTGTGTGTAAACAATTTGCTTGTGACAGGATGAGAAAGATTGAAATGTGTTGACTTGATTCCATTAAACAGGCAACATAAACCAAACACAACACATAAAAAATCATATAAGATATGCATTTACCTGCAGCTTTATTAGCTGTTTTTATTAGGGAATTTGCCAATCTACAAAATAGCACAGTCCAGCTATCATCGCAGTCACATTAGTGTGGCCTGTGACCTGTCAGTGTAAATAAGATGGATGGCCAGAGGAGAAACGGAAAAAGAATACATATGAAAGATTATTGTGCACATATGGTCCATTAAGCACTTTCCTGCTTGTTTTTATGGCTGGTTTAATCTTTTTTAATCTGTCAGAAAATCAATTTCTTCACGTCGCTGCCAGGTTGCTGAGTGGAGCACTCCATCACGCATCCATAGGCCTTGGCTCTCTGAGCAAGGCATTGAGCTGGATGCTGGTCATCAGAAACAGCTATACAGAGATAAATGAATGCATTGATGGATGGATAGGGAAGGAAAAGTGAGAAAAATTGAAAAAGAATGAGAGGAAAGGTATATGGACAGATAGATTGCCCTGTTTCCAGTTGCGACCCATCGGAATCCAAAAACAGATTAAAAAGTTGTGGTTGTACAGTTATTACAACAGAAACAGAACACGGCAGCAGTACACGTAAATAATCAGACTGACAAACTAAAAAGTTATAATCATAATTGATTTAACTTATTTAGTTAGATTTGTACCAAATTTATCTTCTGCCTCTTCTCCTGATTGTCCTGGCAGCTCAACATCCTTTGTCCAGTGTATTCTCTAGACCTCCTCTGTACATGTCCAAACCTTCTGTGTCTCTCTAACTTTGTCTCCAAACCACTTAACATGAGCGGTGTCTGTGATGTACTCATATCTGATTTTGTCCATTCTGGTCACTCCCAATGAAAAGCTTAACGTTTTCAGCTCTGCCACGTCCACGTCATGTCGACCTCCTGTCTCTTTGTTAGTGCCACTGTCTCCAAACCATACATTACAGCACGTCTCACCAGCACTTTGTAAATCTACCTGTTCACTCTTGCTGCTCTCTTCTGTCACACATCACCCCTGACACTTATCTCCTCCCACCCCACCCGGCCTGACCTCTCTTGTGTGCTGTTTGTTGCTCAGTATGGTTGACCCCAAGTATTTAAACTGATCTACCTTCACTATTTCTTCTCCTTGCATGTTCACCTTTCCTGTCTCCCTCTCATTAACACACATGGACCCTGTCTTATTTATCACAGTGCACTGAACAATATAATACAATGTTCGAGGTTAGAGTAAGGGTTCTCGCTGAATCACACAGTAATATATACTGTATATATTCAAATGATAAAATGGATAAAAGACATCCCGTTTAGCCATATGAGGTACAAGAACAGTATCTTAGTATCTCTAAAATTGTAAATACCTTAAGCTCAGGAGACAGACACGGAAAGACAAGACTGGAGATAGATTGAGCTTCGTTTCTGAAACCCCACAGTGAACCCGTGATTATACTGCATCCAGCAAAACCCCCAAAAGTCCTGTAATTCCTCCAAAGGGTCAGGGTACTAAAAGAGCTAATTTGACAGAACATGTATAAGAAAGAAAAAACATTTTCCGTAATAATCTGTGGATTTAGTGGGAGAAAGCGAGGATACCTGGGATAAAGCAGGGGTTTGGCTGAATCCATTACACCAGTGCTGTGGGATTATTAGCACAGCCAGGAGTCACTGGGGCTGAAAAATACCCATATGAAGACATTGCAGGGGCAGTCAAATGTGTCATTTCCACTCCCGGCTGCATGAAAAGGAAGAAAAAACATTAAAATTGCATACAATCTATTTGTCAGCTTAGGAGAAAAAGAAGGAAAAAAGAGAAGTCTGTATCTCATAAAAGTATTTAAAAAAAAGCAAGGCTATTTTCCCCTTGAGCTGCTCGGAAAAGAAATACGCCTTATTAGCCCCTGCGACACAGACCGTTATTTGGTTATGCAGTGAAGCCTAAAACAGAGTCGGCATTTAAAGCTGCTTCATCCCTCCATCTCACTGAGTGATTACCTCTGTCAGGCCTTAAACAGACCACGCAACACACACACACACACACAAACACAAACAGACAGACACCGGTTCACGGTCCTCGACAAACTCGCACACATGCACACACACAACATAAAACACCTGTCCCCTAAAATGCCTGAGAGCTCTCATCCTGCCTCTCTGCCACACCTCAATGTGCTGTAATTCTAGAAAAGGACCCCTTTAAGATTTGTGGCCATAAAAGCCAGAAGCAGACTGAGCCATTAAATGGCTGCTGTGGGTGCGGGGCTGCTTGTGCAGCTCAGAGCAAGGAAACATTCCTACGCCGTTAGTGCAACACTCAGATCTGTAGACAACAGGAAAGGAGCCGTCCGTGAAAATGTTTTATGCTTTGTGGTGCAAATTCAATATGAAAGGGTGTGGGTGAGAGATGTTCAGTGAAATGAATGGAAAAAAGTGTACAAACTGCAATAACGAACACAGCGTCGTTAATGACTTTTGTTCACATGTAGGAAACAGTTGGTTCACACTCCCTATCCAGCCGGTCTCTCCTTGAAGTCAGGAGTCAGATGAGGAAATGCACGGCAGCGCTGGATGCTGACGTTGTGTTAAACCCTGTTTTAATTAAAACACAAAAAAAGCCGAGACCTGAGGATATGCTAGTTCACTGTTCTCCCTCAGCCCTTTCCAAGGACGCTCGCTAAATGTTTAATTTCACTGCAGTGAATGAATGACACTGACATTTATCAGTGGGTTTCCAGTGGGGACGCTCATAAACAGCCTGTTCCCTGGACAGAGGCATCTTGGCCTGAGGCGGGGTGGGGGGGTGGATGGGAGGAGACTGAAAAAAGATGGAGGCGGATGGAGAGCAGAAGGACACTGGATCATGACTTTTCAAAAGAAGAAGAAAAGGAAACAGGATAAATTCCCAACTGCATGCAGTCCATCGTTCCTACTACTGTCTTTTCACAGAAGTATCTCTCTGAAGTGGAAACGCCTACAGACAGTGAGAGAGAAAGTCATTAGCTCAGCCACAGCGACGTAGTTTGAGCTAAAAACTCTGCCGGTTGTGATAACAGCAGTTTATTTGCAATAGCAGTTGATCTTCAGATGATTTCATTCATTAACACTTGTAAATCTACCAGTTCTCTCATTGCTAAGTCTCTTTAAAAGCTCTGTGTTTGTCCCAACAACTTCTCCAGCTGCCGATTTGTGGAGAATTTTGCACCTGGTTCAAGTTACATAGATTCAGTTGCAATCACGTGCACGTTTTGCAGGTAATTTTAGTATTTTTCCATTGCATCTCTCTTATTACTTGTTATTAATATAACATACTATCAAACTACAGTATACTAAATAAAACTACACAGTTAACAGGAAGACGTGGTAGCAGAGGCTCAGTATATTGTATGTAAGGTCACAGATGTAAAATGCAGTAGCACAAGAATAGCACAGATTGTGTTGTACTCTACAACTAAATCGAAGGACACAGTGTTTGTTTTTTGTCGTTAGGTTCATGGCGGGTTCATTTTCATCAACTTACTGTGTTTTGAAACCTGTTAGCTCTCTGTGTTTGGAATTTGATGGTTAGCTATCTTGAAAAATGTCCTTTGTGTCCCTTATTTAGCAGATACAGTGTTGTCTGACCTCACACCAAAGCTCCGTTATAATGAGGCCTGGTTAGACACAAGGAAGAAAGTATGGGTGACTCGGGTGAAAGGGAAACTACACTGAAGCAGTACTATCATTACCTGTCAGAGAGAAGAGATTGTTCCTTTGAAACAGGGAAGGCTACTCCAAATGACTAATGCTTATTTTCACCCTCATACTCCTCTTCCACTTATCTTTCTCACCGCTCTCTCTTTCTCTCCAGTCTGCTTCCTTGAGGCATACGTTTTCTCTTCTCCATTCATATGTCAGTTCCTCCTTTCACAATCCTTCCCCTGCAGATTTATTCAGGAATATGAAATGAAATCCTCTCGCACTTTAGACTTGTATTAAATGCCTTCATTCAAAATGAGGCTTGTGAAAATGACTTCCACCGACGAGCTGTCAGGGCAGGGAGACTGTTAACATGCAGACTGTACACTTGACACAGCCTCTTCTCCCTAACACATGTGACCTGACCTGGCCTGTCAGATGGCAGGGTAAACAAACTGAAGGTGTGTGTGGGGGGGTACAGCCTAAAGAGGCTGATATTAATCCTTGAGACCCCTGTTAAGATGATGAAAGAGGCTGGCAGTGGACCCGTTAGGAAAGGGAGTTCCTCTATTAGGGGTCATATGCAGCCTCTCCACCTCTGCTCTCAGTGTGTTGAAAACTCTGAGAAAGTTTTAAGTTTGAGTGTTGAGGCATAAAAATGAAATGTCTGCAATTTCCTCCCCTCATGGGGAATCTGTATCAGACTGAGTGTCCTTCACACTCAGCATAGACCAGCGTCCTGCTCCTGAGCCAAATCCTGATTAAAGATACAGTCGTCCATCGATGTGGTGCGGGGGGCAACAAAATCAGTTTCCCCCGCTTTTACCATCATTCCTCTGCTTTTATTTATGATAATTCATGGTTGGATTAGATGTTCATGCCAGTGTTCATGATGTTTGGTTGACATTGTATAAAACTCATGACTGCGTGCTCGCCTGAAACAGACGACTGTGACTTTAAGATGAGGTATATTTGTGAGAGTAATGAATCAGCGTTGCATTCAGCAGCCAAACAGATGTGTTCACCTCCTGTTAGCGGAGAAACACCTACGGTGTCCTGCACGGGACATTTGGCACCCTGATGTCTGTTATTATTCACTGTGAGAGGGTTTCCAACAACAAGGGCAAGCAGGGGGTTTTCTGAGCATATTACCCAGAGAGAGAGAGAGAGCGTACACGGCTGCCACTGGGCATTTAAAGGAGAATGTGGCCCCTGCTCAGCGGGGTCTTGCCTGGATAGCTGAACTGAAGATTGAAACAAAGAACGAGAGACTGTGGAGAGAATCTGGTCATCAAGTGTTGGTACTCTGATATATAGGTTTGAGCAAAGCCTGTGGGCTGTGGATGTCATGTTGATATACAGAGCTTTCAAAGTTGGGAGGTTTTATAATATTGATCTGTGTGGCCTCAGAGAAAGATAAATGAGAATGTAAAAGAAACTTTACTGCAAAAAAAATCTGCTTTTTTTAAAAACTGATTGTGGCTGGTTTGTCAGGAAGAGCCGGTCGCTTCCTGTGTCTTCTCCTCAGCTCCTCTCTGTAGCAGAAGCAGCAGTCGTTCAATGCAAAGTGTGCAGGAATAATTTACTTCTTACTTTTAATATCAAGGGGAGCTGCATTAATGGAAGCAATGGACAAAAAAAGGAGAGATAGAAAGACAGAATGAAAGCAGCAGCTCTTTACCAGAAGAGTCCTCCTTTGGGAATATGTAAATAGTTTCACTTAAGTGCTTGAACTAAAAGAGACGAGAGTGACTGAGAGTGCTGTTAGCAGGAAACGAGGTGCTTGCTGGTACTGTGCGACTAAGAAAAAGACTTTCTACAGCTTGAATAGTTTTTCCTCCTTCCCACAGGATTTGGGGCTGCGGTGATTCTGCTCACTATGCGTGGCCTCCTGTTGTTCTCCAAAAAACAACAATTTTTTCTTCAGGGGATTTGTTAGGCACAATATGGAGGGGATCTAGACTCACACTGTGTCTATTAATTAGTCAGTTTGTCTGTCTTTGTCGCTATCTTCATCAATAAAGAGTCTTTTTTTCCTTTCTACAAGTCTGAACACAACTTGTTTTTGTACTAGTACCTCGCTTTTACTGTAACAGTTTATCTGGTTCTGCATTATATATTTCATACGTTTATGAAATGACTGCTCTGCCCACTGGCTACAGAGATCCCATAGGTCTCTCTCTTGTTGGCTACGTTTTTCATGCAGGTGGTGTAGGCAGGTCAGAAACAGGATCTTGTGTGCCAGTCAAAGTCCTTGGGACAGAAGGTATCTCCTCATTGTAGAAGGTTTCTTTGCTCATCTGCTGTTTAGTGTAGCTCAGGGCAACCTTGATCCTGCTCTCTTCAGCAATCTGCCCTTCTGCTAAGGCATCTGGGAACTTCCCTGTGCACATTTTGGGATTTGAGAGAGTTTTCCAGTTTTTCCAAGAGGATTAAGAAAGTTTTTTTAAACCTTTTTGCCTTGAGCAGAACCTTCCTCTCAAGTTTTATTTCTTGTTGAGGAGGAAACGTTTCTTCTTCTTCTAGGTCATTTCTGGGCTGTGTCAGCTGATTTTGCTATAGATTTTCCTGTAAGCAATATCATTGTATGCATATGTATATATAAATATACATAAATGTCCATTAGATGTCATCACATCCTTGACCATATTGAACCACATTTCAGCATTTTCATGTTGTCACTGTGTGATGGATTACCATACCTGGTGCATATTTATCATTTTAGTTTATGTATCAAAAATTGACTTTATTCAATTTCACTATTATGTGATATAATAAAGTATTAGGTATTAAACTTAAAATATATATATATATTTTTTTTATTATTTCAAATTGAACACATGCATGTGTGTAAAGTGTCAGCATAACAACCTTAAAATGAAACTCTTACTAAACACTGGGGTTATAATATTCTGCTAATGGTTGTTTCAGTCTTTAGGCTACATTCTGTCCCAATTCACCAATCAGCACAAACACACACTCTCCAAAGTATACTTATACACCTATAATTAAAGTAATTATCGGGACCCATGAAGGTCAACAATGTCACTTATTACCTTTCACTAACTCTAAGACTTTCTGTCCAGATGTCTTTAATGTTATGCATGCAAAGCTAAATGTAGCATTGGTGGAGCCCCAGAGAGCGAGATTTGACATTGATAACTTTGTTAAGGGGAACATATGTTTGAACAGATCGCCCCCTCTATAAATATAGGCTGTATTCAATCCCCATGGCCTAAAAGCTGCCGGCATTGTACAGTATGTCTGCATGACATTAAAAAGAGCATGGAAGGTGTAAAATGAGTGTGAGAGATAAAGACAGAATGGAAGGGAGGGCAAACAGTCACTTTTGTAGGAGGGTAAGGTCAGTTCACTGTATACCTTTTTAATTTAAGCCAACTAATACACAAAGTCAAAACATCTGTGACCTTTCTCTATTTACAGGGAGAATCAATTTGTGTTGCAGGGTATTTTGTCAATTACATTGAGGAAAATTCTAATTGGAGGACAATTAATTATTGATTACAGATACTTAAAACTACACTAGCAAGTTAGCTAAACCTTATTGATTAGCACAAGGATATCAGAAGCCAATACAAGAACCAGGTTTGACTTCCATTGTGCACCGGAGTGATAAAGCAAACACACATTTAACAATATGAAAGCATCAAACATAAAACCCTCTGTTTCTCTCTAAGCCTCATGCACTCACAACGATACAAATTCTGATCTTACACAAGATTATTTTCAACATCAGCAGTCAATTTTGATCTACATGATTGTTTTCTCTTGTGGAGAGTGGTGTTGGTTGGTGGGGCACGGGTACATGAAGACCATTCTGCTGCATGAGCAGATGGTGAGCACTGAAGTGCCTGTTGACAGGTAGCCTATAGCTCGTTGTCTGAGCTGGCGTTATCACACAAGCAGTGAGACACGCTCAAAAACACACACCTATGCACACACACACACACTACAGCAGCTTAGAGCCCTAATTGGTACCCAGAAGGGTTTGATGAAGAGAGAGACACGGAGCGACTGGTATGAAAGAGGAAATGAACATCAAAAACATAGACCAGCTGGTCAACTATTTACCTCCAAAGCACCGTAGGAAAGAATCCACATCTGATGTTGACTTTCATTAAATGAGAAATGGACAAAATGAGATTATTGACATGAGTGAACATGTGATTTGAAGATATAGTTTGTACCCCAGAGAACAACTGGAACCATTTGAGAGTTGACGACAGCTGAAATCACAGGATGTCTGTTTGTCTGTTCATGTGTTAACGTCCTTTTCAAATTCTCTTCTTCCAAGTCATAACTGGTGAATTTGTGGTTAATTAAATTTTATCACTTCACTGGGGACAGTGGAGCGCTTTGTCAAATAGAATAGTACTAGCGTGCTGTTTGTCAGCAGTCATTGCTCTTTTCTGAAGCTTGTCATTGTTGCTTTTGTCGCTCAAGATAACTATCTATAAACTATAAACACCACTTTGCTTGTGTCAGAGGATTTTTCCAGAGGAAAGAACTGGGTATGGTGGCTATCAAGGGCAAACCTTTGTTTTCCCTACAGTTGAATGACATGTAGGCTTAAACCCCTGTAGTGGCAACAAAAAGGAAGTTAACTACTTGGGTTAGGGTTAGGCCTAAATAGGCGGCTTGGTAGCTCAGTGGTTAAGGCAGAGGGCTGGGATGCAGAGATAGCAGGATCGATACCCAGCTTTAGCACCCAGCCCATCTCACATACCAGGTGTGTCCCTGAGCGAGACACCCAGCGCTAGCTCCCCAAGCGCCGCTTGTGGCTGCTCACTGCTCCCCCCAAGGGGCATGGGTCAAATGCAGAAGACAAATTTTGTTGTAACATGTAAAAAATGTATTGAATGACAATAAAGTGGATTTTTCTTCTTCTTCCTTTAAATTACTTGTTAAATATAATCTGACCATCACCATAGCCACAAATCTAATCAATATTTGTAGGCTAAAAAACTCGTTTTCTTATTAACATTTCTCGTGTCTTTACTGAACACTCCCATTAAACAAAGTGATCATGGAGACAACTTTAATAACTTTGATCCACCTTTGGCAACAAAAGCTCATTTGGCAACATCAGCTCAGACATATTCCTAACGGTGCCTGTTGTGAACGGCTCTCTTGAGGTAACTCCACAGCATCTCTACTGGGCTGAGGTCTGGCCTCTGACTGGTCCACTCCAAAAGGTGAGTTTTGTGTCTCTCATGCTATTCTGTAGTGAATTTACAGTGGTATTTGGGGTCATTGGGTCGAACCCAATCCCCTTAATTGATTGTTCTGCGATCCTCACTTGCCCCCAGTAGTTCCTACACTCCTCCATCTTGAAGGACATCACAAAACCCTTTTTTCTGCTCTGGGGAGCAATGATCGAGGATTGAGAAGTGATGTTTAGGAAGAGACAAGCAAGGATACATAAGACCACTTCACAGAAGTCTTTTACAGGACTGAAACACCCCTTTATTGGAAACCTGGTAGCAATTGGCTGCAGCTGATAGCACTGATCATAGTCTTGAACTACAGGCCATTTTATAGAAATTGTTCTTTTTCTCCACTTTAATCTTATCAAAGTCATTTCATCTAAGAAAATTAGTTTTTTAGGGTTTTGGGGGAAAAAAACACCCAAAATATATATTTACCCATTCAAAATATGGGCAAAATCATACAGAGAAACTAATTTGAGAAAATCTATTAACAGTGAAATGTAAAATAGAATTTTAGAACAAGAAAATGGTGAAAATGGAAAAATCAGCCACAAATCTTTAAAAACTTGTGTAAATTACATAATCCAGATCCCCGTTGTCCTGATCTGGAAAGACCAAGTCATCCTCATCAGAAGAAGTCTTCATGACACAGATCAGCACCGGCACCAGCAGCTAACAAGTCCAGTACCTCGTTGGTGGTTAAAAAAACGTTGTTTTTAGTCATTTTCAACAAAGACCACCAAAATAGAACCAAACTATTCATAATTAATCTGCCGCTGCCAGCAGCAGACATTAAGTCAAATGATGGTTCAGTTATTCATTAAATCTTTCTATGTATACATGAGTGCAGTTAAGGTAACTGCACACAAAGTGCATCACTCAACTTCTTTTGAGACAGCCATCCTGACATTATATAAGAACATGCAAACTCCACCCAGAAGGTACCTGGCTAACCTATGAATTCAAAATCTGGGATTTCTGAACAGAGGTTGTGGCATTACACCAATATAAGTAACTACAGCCGCTCCTGCTACTGTTGTGTATGTGTGTGAGTGGATACAATGATCAGAAGGAAGCTTTGTGCAGAGCTCTGTGTGTGGTGAGAGCTTCCCAATCCAAGCAGTGGTTGTAGGGCAAACGGGGCATAAAGAAGCTTCATCTGTGTAAGTGGCGACTGGGGGCAGTATTAAGGGTCTTGGAGTGTCTCCAAGGTTATTATCCAAACATACACACACACACTTGTCTTCCTATAGTTGCAAGAACACTCACTGATGTTATATGTTCCCAAGCTAGCACCTTACACTAACTGTAACCTTAACTGAATTAATGACTAAACCTAATCCCAATTCTCATGTTAACTCTTAGACCAAGTCTTAACCATGAAAATACCATCACAATGGTGAGAAAAGGCAAATGTGTAAGTGTGTTTAGTCAACCACAAAAGCACATACAACACACACATAGTATATAGAAACACACACACACACACACACACAAATTCAGAAATGAGTGTGAGTCCTGGAGGGACAGCAGGGTCGTTACCCTACTAATGGGGCCATATGGTTACAAAACAAACACAAACTGTTCGTTCTCTCTGCCTGTAATAAGGTCATGAAGATGCTGGTTTCATTCAGATGGAGAAACCAACAGAAGGGAACGTGCCAGATATTGTGGACTGAATTCACAGGGAGGAAGGTCAATAACCTGTAGCCTCTCCTGTCTACAGCAGCTTGTATATCGGGGATTTTGGTACATGAGTGTTTCTGGCCATGTGCTGCATCTGCTTCAAGAAGGGAAGCTGTAGTCTAATGGTATAAGAATTAGCGGCTCTTTTGTTTAACCGCAATGTGCTACACACAGGCGTGTCCAAAACCCAAACATCTTAATCCTGATAAATGTTCATGCCTGTAGCTTCTGCGTAGTGGTTTTTGCAGTGTGCTGTTTTTCATACGTAGGCATTTAATAATGCTTCTCTTGAAAGGTTTACATGCCGGTGATATTCTGTTTAGTTTTGGAGGGGTTACAGTTTAACATCTGCCCATGCTCACTCTTATTTGAGAACAAAAGCTGTAGGAAGAACTAACATAGAGTGTATTTACATGCACAGTATAGGGAGGGGATTGGACACGAGTGTTTCCATGCACACAAGATGGTAAAAGTTTGGAGGAAAGCACATGGCACAGAAACTCATGTTGTCAAAAACTGACCAGCAATGATCTGTCCTACTCTTCCCTCCAGATCAGTCATGCTGTACCAAGGTAATTAAATGTTACTCAGTATCCGTAACACGCCTTCATTTTGCTGTCATCGCTACATTGTGTAACATTGAGTGTTATGACCCAGAAATTCTCTGCTTCCTCACTGCTGGCTGTTCTGCCACAGCATGACGGGTTCTCAGAACCCGTCTGGGTTTTTTTTCCCTCTTTTTTTATACAGAAGGTCAAAAAAATAAAGCTTTTAGTGGTAAAACCCTCTGATGATTGTGGGTTTGTTCATAGTGTTTCCTGTTTCCTGTGATCTTTCTTGTGAATGTCTTTGTTATGCATTCATCTCTTCTAGGAGATCCCTTTGATAAACTGCTGTTTACACATGTCACATCATCTTGTTGTATTCCGAGCTCAGTGGTGGGTAGGATTGCTCGACAACCTGTGTGTTGAAAGGTTGGGTGGTGTGGTGTGCTGTTTGAGGTGCTGAAGCAGTTGTGCGCTGCTAAAAAGAGACCTCATGTATTTCACCAGCCACATTTTCACACATGTAACACTATTCACTATAAAGCTAAATGGCATTACTGCATCATAATGTAGAAGACTAACATTTAATTGGCTTTTTGTTTCATTAGCTATAGAGGGTCAGGGATTGTCAGTGAAGGGATTTAGTCAAGACTGTTACTGACTGCAGGTGCTCTGACTGACATTTTTTATATTTTTTTTATGATAAAACAGAAAAGGTGGCGTTCAAAGTGGAACCTCTAAGAGCTGTTTTAAAAATGTATTGAATTATTCAATAGTTAAAGGTTTTATCTTTGCTCATTGTGAGTCACATCGCTGCTTTTTTCTGTTTTTGAGTTTTTTGATGTGGCGCTCGCATACGCACTGTATACTCTACAGTACAGGTGTTAATCCCAGTGGTCAATACAATATATAAGTTTCTGTTTGCAAAAATGTCTGCTGTGTCTTGATTTAGGCTTGGAGGCAACACAGGACTCAAAGTCGGGTCAAGTTTTTGTCACAGCTCCTCTTTAAAAATTACTCTGTTGTGAGTCCAGTATTACTTTCTAAAGCACCTGTGTGCCAGCTCATAAACAGTTACGCGTTGAGGTGCTTGAGGGAGTCTAAATGGCACCTTGGTGTGAGTAACTCGCCGTAAAGTTGATGATTTTAATGTGAGTCAAATCTAATACTGAATTCACAAGACAGAGCTGCATGGTTTGACAAATTTAGTTTTCTCATTTAATTTTGTCCTTTTCCTTTGAGTTTGACGTTTGGTCAATTGTGTTGCTGAACAGGACACAGTTTTATTTAATGGATGTAGAGCTGTAGAGTGTGAGATTAACTTCTGGTTTAATAGACAACATCAAGTTTAGAGTAGATATCTGCAGTTTTTCCACTTCAAATCGGTTTAATGTAATGATCTGCCCCCCCAGTTTATATTGCTTCCTCATATTCTCTATATGTGGGGTTAATACCTTAAAAATGTCTATAATAAATAAGCAACTAAGCGTCTGGTCTCCATTTGCCATCATATTGGCACAGGGATCTTCCGGTTTTATGATCACCTGTATGTCTCCAAAGAGGTTGAGGCAGTGTTTCAGTCTGTGGGGAGTTTGTGGTTTCTTTGTAAGATGAGCATCCAGAGTAATGACAAAATATAAGTGAGTAAAATAACCATCAGTATGAATAATTCATGGGAACACATCAAACTCCATTACTCTTTGTAAGGAGAAGATGTGAGATTAAAATGGGAATGTGATACTGGTGAAAATGTTCATCCTTTCCCCAGGGACTGCAAACATGGTGTCTGTGTAGTACGCATTGTAGTTTGAATTCTTTTAGGCTAGTTCACAAACTTTGAGGAATTTGGGATATGTAAAGTAAGCTACGTTTAGTTTGTGACTCCAACATAGTGTACAGTGTACCTACTTATTATTAGTGTGATATTAGAAACATGTTAAAATTACTTCTCATATCAGATAATATGAAATGTTATCTTCTGTTGTCTTTCAACTGATTATTGGGTTTTTTAAACTAATCATTAATAAATGTGAATTCTTGAAACACAAGCACGTCTGGATAGCTGTATGACACACCTGACCACTTGGTGGGGTTGTTAGTCCAGCTATTCGGCAGCGGGTGAAAGGGCAATGTGGGATCTTTTGGGATACTTGTCCTGTGTTTTAATTCAAAACTATAAAACCTTAAACACACAGGTCATGTCTTACAACACTGATCTTCATTTGTGGACCAATAGCAAACACTCTAACTGTCGCTAATGAGTAGTTTCTCAAATCCCCAGACATCAGTTATGTATATTAGGCTTTTGTATGAAAGAAACAACAGTGACATCCTTTCAGGAATAATTATTTAACAGTGTTTGATACCATCTGTTTCTCAAAAACAAGGTGAAACATCCAAAAAGGACACATGAATTTGTTTAATATCACAGTCATGGAGATTAGTCGTGATTAATGTGTGGTGACAGTAGATAATCACATCAATATTTCTCTATTCATATTCTGATTTTATACTGTTCCAGTCCAGGAAAAACAAAGTGACTAATCATAATAATGTCATTGGCAGACTTTAATAGATGCATTAGGATTGATATACCCCTGGGGTGAATGAGTTATTGCTCATAAAGAAGAGTCATCTGCACTGGCAATTAAATCAGATAGCATTACAGGTTCATCTAAGAGACTTGTAGATAATATGGGCATAGAGAAAATGGTCAAATACATGGTAATTGCAACAAATTTAAGAGTTTGAGCAAGAATATTTTAAAGACATTACCAATGTGGCGTTTCCGTCTGGAGCTGGAGTAAGACAGGGCCCTTTGACTTTTCATGCATTTTAATTAGATTACCGTTGCTGATACAAATAATAAAAGAGGAATTTGACCTTGCCAACGATACTTTGCCCAAAGCAGTTTTACCAAACACTGTATCCCGTGCTGTACACTTAAAAGCTAATATTGCTTTATATTTCTCTCATGCTCAACAAATCCAATGAAAACAGGACACCCATCTCTCTTTGTCTATCTCTGGCAAGTGTTTTGTATCTGGCTGTGACAAATAAGTTGGAAAGATCTAGTTTCAGTTAGTTGGTATAATTTCCTATAAAAACTGTCATGCTAGTTAAAAAAATGACATAACAGGAATTATTAGTGCATTTGTTAGGGACTATTTTCAGTTGTGGATTAAACCTCATTTGGTGTGTTTCTGGCAGCTGTACAATATTTGTGGGATTGACTCAAAATAAACTGTGTGTTAATGGTTAACGAAGGAATGTGTCACTCAGTACAACACCGTGGAACACTGATGTGTTTTGAATTATTTTGGACTATTAAAGAACTTCTATACATAGTATAATAAAACAAACTCTGACCTATCCTTTCAACCAATCTTTATCTAAGAGAAATATATGTTGGAAGAGGTAAATTGGTGCAGGCTATGTCTCATACATGCACGCAGGCACACGCATACTGTACACACACACAACAACTGCAGGTGTGTGTGTGTGTACAGTATGTGAGTAGGTAACTCACACAGGACTTATCACAGGAAAGCTATGATAGTTGTAAGATAACTATGCATATGTGTCTGTCTGTGTATGAGAGACTGGAAATTTAAAGATAAAGAATAGTAAATGTGGAAATACAGTACTACCAGTGTGTGTGTGTGTGTGTGCGTGTGTGTGTGCTCCAGCTGCTGTTTCACAGCAGATTAAAGCCTCCTGTGGTCAATTTGCTCTCCCTAATGTCAGGTCCCCTCCAAAGACTGGAATCACCCGTAACCTAGCAACCATGGCCACAGCTTAGGGAAGCGCAGCCATGCATGCAAAAATCCACCTGCTTAGGTGTGTGTGTATGTGCCCCTATATATTTAGTACGAGCATATGTCCGTATGCATCTGTGTGGTAGATAGGTGGATGCCTTAGTAAGAGAAATAAATGGTCAAAAATAAAACCCTCATCCTCCCTCAGTCAGCTTTGTCTTACCAGCTTTCCACTCCACACCCCTATTCGGGCCTTTCCTGTTATTTCAACTCCACTCACTTGCTTCCCTCTACTATGTCCACATTCATCAGGGCTCTCCAGCCAAATCATCCTGAGCTACAAGGAGACTGGATGTGGTGCTTTGTGACTGGGCTGCAGTAAATGCACTCTAGCCTCCATGGTTTGGATCTCTGCTTTTTTGGACAGATTACGCACCTTAACCTGACCCACAGATAGCAGTGCTGAATAGCTTGAGGCAAAGTGGTAAAATATATTTCCCAGGCAACGCAATGAATCAGGAATGGAACAGAGTCGAAGTATGAGAGATTCACCATCTCAAACAAACCAGCTGGTCTCCCACTTAAATATAAAGCAGATGGGGCATCTTATTTTAAGCAGGAACAACAAAGCATTCTCTGAATCCTTTGTCGATCATTAGGGAACACAGAAAGGGGAGAAAATAAGTTTTTGTGTGTAGGGTTAGAGGTAGGAAAGTTATAATTATGGTTAGTCCCCATGAAATGTACATGAGTGAGTGGACACCACAGGTTGCAAGGCATGAAACCCAGATGGATTTCAAGACTGATGTGGAGTTGGCACATTTTCTTCTAAACAGGTAGGCCCAGCAGTACACACAGCTGGTGAGGCGATCCCGGCTACTGATGCCTACTGCTGCTACGCTAACGTTAATGCAATCGTTCAGTGAAGCAGCGAAGCAGATGGACCTGCTGACCAGTCCTCGTTGGCTTTACTTGAGGTCAGTGGTGGCACCTCATGACTTCAAATGAGATCTGCTCCAGCTGCAGCGAACAGTTAAGAAATTATTTCTGCATTCTCTTTTAAATTGAGCAGTATGTTACTGGGGATAACTGGATAATAGTAACCACCACAAGAGTGTGCATTTTTCGTAGCAGTCTGGGGTTTGTTCTCAGGATGAAGGGCTTTGCTGTGGCTGCATTACTTGTGTTGTTAACCAGCCATGCATCATGCCAGCTCTGACAGCATAATATGACACCCATATGAGCTGGTTTATAATTTGCAAACGACAAACACTTCAAATGTTCACATTAGCTGAGCACTTTAACACACAGTGTAAGACTCATCTTTGTCATTTTATCGTGCACTCATCTTCGCTTATGTACAGTTTAGTCTCTTCTACCCATATTTAGAATTTGGACTGCAGTACTCAGTACTTTTAAATTGGTTTTGTCTTTTGACTATTTTCTGCTATAATTTAATGAATGAATCACCAATTAACTAATCATCAACGCTACCCAGAAGCCTGAGAAAAGCTGAATGTTTGCAAATGTATGTCAGTGTGCTTACTTGCACTAAAGAAAAAGGGGAAGAGAGAGAAAGAAAGCTGCGGGCAGAGAGACATGAGCCAGCAGCACTAGATTACATTAGCAAGGCATGAGGCAGCTAGAAGGTCAGTGAATCAGATACCGGTTCAATATAACAGCACAACTCAGAGGGCGGGAGCTGAGCTGGTCTGCAATCCAAACGGATTGCTGAGGAAGCCTTGCCTTTGCGAATGTGTTTAAGGAATTTGACCGTGGTGAGAGTGGACAGAGCAGCTGACTCGGGAGAATGGAAGCATGTCCATTTTATCTGTGAGGGATGAGGAATATTTGTTGCTGTATCTCCAGTGCAGGGGAAGAGCTGTTGCCACTGCGTTGAAACAAATGACACCTGCATACTGTCTGGGTTTCTGTCATCTGCAGTATGTTGATCTTAAGAAGATTTATATTGTCTTCATGAAAAACAATGAAAACTCAAAATGTAAAAGTCTGCAAAACCAAAGAAAAGTGATTCATAGTAAATCCCGCACATTTTTGCTGCACTACAATTTGTAAAAATCAATTACCACTACATCTACCCAAGAGCTGTGCAGTGAATGAATCTAAATTTTGAGTGGCTATTAAGTCTCTCATAGATCATATTGACTTAGATATGGTCCCTCTAACTTTTAATGGTCAGCACTTACAGTAGACGAGTAGTTCAGTGCTCTTAGCCCATTATACTGTTAGTGGACACACTGTGCAATCAGGAGGGTCAAAGATTTTAGTGCGCTCCATCAGTGAAGTGCACTACTCGGTTGGATTCTAATTGACCTGCTGTAAAAGGAGTGGACAAGCTAAGCCTCTCGCATTGAAAGGTAATAACCACTAATTGTCGTATTACATCTATGATCATTACATTACTGACAGATGTCCAAATCCCCCAAACAGCTATGTTAACAGTAACACATACAAGTTACAGAGGAGAGTAATGAAAACAGGAACGAATAAAAAAACGTAATTGGATGAATTTGTACAGTGTGACACCACACTAATGAAAAATAGCCTTTCATAAAGCATTCACAACACCTAAATCTGCAGAGGGGAAAGAAAATATTATTAAAACCAGACACTTTTTAGGATTATGTATTAGCTTAGCAAAGCATAAAGTCAGATTTATTATTTTTCCTGTGCACTGTTGTGATACAAAGTGGAATTACACTCAAAACACAGGCTGATGCAGGTTGTGTCTTCCAGCCGCAAAGGCTTTGTCTCCCTTTTCTGTTCAAATAAGAAAGGTTTGTGTAAAATACATTTTGACTTAGACATTTCAAGTTTGCATAAAATACAGATCAAGCTGAAAATGTTCAATAGAGAATGTTCATACATTGGAAACCTAGCATCATAGTCTGAGTGTGTGTGTGATGTATACTTGCACTGAATCGTAAAAAAAAGTCAATACCAAAACACAGAAAACATGTTCATTGTTCATCTGTAACATCTTAATCAGCTGGTACATCATCTGAAAACTGAAAGATTACTTTTTACAAACAACATTTTTCTACTAAATCACTGTCAAACTTGAAGGTTTTCCAATTAATCGTTTCTTTTTAGCAATTTAAATGCAGATGGTCTTAAATTGATCATACATGCCCTCCCACGTTTTAAAACATCTTGAAATTAGTTCATGTAAATGGATAATTTGTGTTTATATTTGTCTCTTTCTCTGTGGGGTCATTTTCATGGCTAAAAATTATAACAAAAAATCACAAAACAAAAACACCTTTTTTTTCTTGTCTTGTGGAAGGAAGGTTATTCTCTTTCAAATTAGCTTCATTGTTATTTAAAGCAAGAGATAAACAAGTTGCTCATTTTACTAAACTGGCTAATAAGTAAGTATGTACGTATACTTTTGTATTTGGTGATCATTCATTTCAGTGACTTTTACATCACTCTAACTCAATACATGTTTTAGATGTTGTACTTAACCTCTACAGTATGATAAGACTGACAGTTTGTGTAGCAAGGACGAATTTCACACATTGTGTGTCTAACATTGTCCGATTCATTATCATTATCATTAGGGAGGCGCGTGACTCAGTTGGCAGGTGTATGTAGTGTCTATATGGTTTCACTCCCCGTTCCCCTGATTCCTGACCACATGTTGAAGAAACCTCCAGGATGGAGACTCTTATAAGGTTTAATAAGGTTTTATTATTTTAAACCCCTAATAAAACATGTCTACAGTTTATTAGCTTCAGTTTAGCCTAGTTATTTGTGAGATAGAAGTAACTTCGACCGTTCAGAGGAAGTTTGCTAGTAGCATGTGCAGGAGCAGACAGCTGTATTAGGTCTTAAGCATGAGGACACATTTCAAAAGGTAACATTCTTCTGGACTTATCTGCCGCCTTTGACACAGTCAACCACCAGATTCTTCTATCTACACTCTCAGATTTAGGAA
>JAUMHF010000019.1:9656834-9741941 GCA_032359275.1 Microctenopoma steveboyesi | reverse complement strand
TGTCTTCTTCTTGTAAGTCGCTTTGGATAAAAGCGTCTGCCAAGCAAAGTAAAGTAAAGTAAAGTAAAGTAAAGTAACAAACTGTACTGCAGGAATTGACTAGTCTGTGTCCTTCAAATAGAAATAGTGGCAGAAGTGATTTGACTTCTCTCTTTGAGACACCAAAGCAATTAAAAATAAAATAAACATGCACATGGCAGAGGCTTTTGGATTGTTGAAAGGTGCAGTGAATCAGCAAAGTGGTTCAGTGTGGTGAACTTGGTGTTTTGCCTTTATTAGGCTGTTTAACATTATGATTTATAGAACATGTTGTTTGTCATGACCTCACCTAATATAGAAAGTGTCAGCTTTATTTTAATTAGTCCTTTGTTGGTTTTGTGAAAGAATTGAATAATTGTGTACAGTGTAAATGATCTGATCCACCTCTTGAATTAGACTATAGTATCCAGGACCTTGGAATCACAGATGTAATGCAAACATCTTTTAAAGAGCTTGATGCTGTGAGGAGAATGAATGTGTTATTAAAGAAGCTACTATATGCTACTATAAAAACGATTGAAAATTATACTATAGTCAGAATTATATATCAAAAGAGTGCATTTTGAAACAATTTACAGTTTAGGTCCAGCAAACATCTTGAAAAAGTGATTCAAGAGCTGCTGAGGTATTAAATATCTTGTGAAATAGAGACAATACAACAGAAAACACATTTTCTTTTGTCCAAGACTGAAATCCCTTGAAATATTTTTTTTCAGGACAGTGCCAACCATTTCCCAAGTGATGATAACACTTGAGAAACCTTTCACAAATTATTTCAAACACGCCAACACATAATTTTCCCCAGTGAGATATCACCAAGGATGTTGACAAAATAATATAACACCTGCGCAATTCGGCTTCTGAAAGTGACTTGTAAGCAGAGCTGACATTGCAACCATGGCAATAAAAATTTCTTTGCAGTTTTTTTCTTGGATTTGTCAAATGTGTATACAAATAGTCCAGTGATGATGAATGCTGTAGAATAAAAAATCATGCAATCTAAGTGTATCTGCAGTACTTAAAAGTTTTTTACTCTCATTGCTTTGCTTGGATTTGTTTACGTCTTGCACTGGTGTCAAACCACTGATGTTTGTTTCCGCGCTGTTTTCAATTTTCAATAATGAGAACATGTTTTAAGTCAATTTTATTCATATGGTATTGGAAAAAAAAATTATGTTTGTTTCAAAGCCTATATATCCAACTGTTTTATGTGCCCTGTCCAAAATCAGTAAAGTTTTTTACACATATTCAACTGGTGACCTGTCCAGATGTTAGATTTTGTTACATCTGGACAGAGCCAGGCTAGCCTATTATGCTAAGTTAACTTTGCTGCTCTCTGTGTCAATTTTACTTCAGCGAATCTTCTGTTAGGACGAAGGTAAAGTGTTCGTCGACTATTCATCTAGATGTCTTAGTTACAGGTAAAGGTGCTGATTAGAAATTGTTAAATAGTTTATCAAACAACGTGAAATCATCATACATGGTTATCTACTGCAGTAACGCTGTTGGTGACAGTAACCAATCAAGCATGTGACTGCTTGGCACTGTGGTGAAAGCCAGATTTTCTCCAGCGAGGAAAAGGGTCTTAATAGTTTTCAAGGCAAATCTGCGTGATTGTTAAGTTTGTGTGTGTGTGTGTGTGTGTGTGTGTGTCTGCTGATAGAGCATGTGGCAGACGTTGTCATTGTTTGTGTGTGAATGTGTATTTGGCATGCTGGACCGTTGGAAAGCAGAGCGAGGATCCTAGAAGCTGTTGGAAGGAGATGATTGGCTTCAGAACACGGTGGCCCCTTTGTGACAGATGGTTGGGTGCTGGGCATGCAGAGCTGAAATCACCCACTCACACATATGTGAGTTTGCACAAGCCTGAACACACACGCACACATACACACACTCAGGAAGTCATGCAAAACGTCCACACGTGCACTGCCATACATGTATGCATATGAAAACGTTTCTAAAGAGAGTTTGAGGTCTTTATCTATAGACATATCTCTAGTTATCAGAAAAAAGCCAATCAGGAACATTGTATGTTTACAAAGACTTCAAATACCTAAACACAAAATAATGACAGCGTAAGAGACAGCCAAATAAATAGACACACAGTCTGACAGTAAGACAGATGCACAGACAAACACTCAGGCAGACGGGCATGAATTTGGAAAATGGCATGAAAAAAATATGTGTTCTAACCAGTGCCAGTGTTTTGGTTTTACGGGGGGTTTGCAGCCTTGGGTTGAACACAGTAAAGCTTTGCTGTGTGTCTCTCTGAACAAACAGGAGGGGATCTGGTGCCTGCTGCTTCTGCTAGCCAATACTGCTCTCACTGTCACCGCCACCATCATCACAGCCATCAGCGTCGTGGAAACAAATAACACCACTGTGCTTGCCATAGAAGTGCACACCCTCTCCAATGCCAGAACTAAACATCCGAGCCGGAGCTGGTGAAATAGTAAGAGAGAGACAGAGAAACCATAGACATGTTTATCATGAGAAGCAACACCTACCACAGGGGCTGCACAGGTATTTTGAGGGGTGGGGGCTCAGTGCATAACTCAAGAGTTTCATTCAAAATCACAACAAGAATGTGTGTAATAAGGTGCATTAATACAAACTGCTGTTTTGTTTTGCTCTACTCCACACTACACAACTGTCTGTCATGTATTTTTCTAGATCGTTCTTATGGTAACAGGTGACTTACTGTGTATAAAGGTCAGGACTTGATGGATGTTTTCTTCATCTTAATAACAAATCTAAACAAAACCACCGCTAATCTCGATTGTGGCCTCATAAGGAGATATAGATATAAGAGAACAAGTGAGATAAAGTGTATTATTAGTAAATGTTTCTTGGGTACATATAGACATCCGTCTTTCCAGGACTCTGTACTGTTCTATGATTTATTAGTAAAAAGTTAGTCTCTTACTCAACAGGGGACGTTAAACACTGCTCGACTGTAATTGACTGATTAATGAGAACCATCTAAACGTGACCAAACACTAATACAGAATAACCCTGGGTTCAGGTAAATTTGCAAACCGATTATGCTGCAGAGTAAATCACCTGAATATTGATGGAGTACACTGTGTACACAAAGAGGAATGGTTTAGAGGGGAAAAAGTGCAGAGTTACTTTTGAACTGAGTCACTGAGGAAAACGAAAACTGACGGTGAAAAATCTTTGGAAGCTTACCAGTTTTATTTTCATATTATAGGAGCACAAGCTAAATTATATTAATTGTGATATGAATTGTTCATTAAACAGTCTGAAGAGGCACTTCAGCCAAAGACTGGGAAGGAGCAGCAGCCTGAGCCAACACGGATACTATTTTCTGCACACTAAGCTTTCAGGAAAAAATAAAGGATAAATAAAAATATCAACCATAGCCAATTTTTCTTTCTCATTACACTTTTGCTCTTTATGCTCTTCTGTTTGCTTTACACTCAGTATGCCTGCTATCAAGTGTAATTTTAGCCTGTTTGCCAATCACAATCTCTGCTGAAGACAACATGGTCCTTCTGCCTCAGAAAAGTGGCCAATGTGTCATCATCTAATCTTTGCACCCTCTGCCATCACCGCCATTATCACAGCCATCATCGCTGCAGAAATAAAAAACAACACGCTGAATTTGCCTGAACAATCAACAAACTCCCCGCAAACAATACCCTCGTATTTGCACACAGCCAACAACTGCAATCATCATTACTGATCTGGAATCTGTGGTAATTTTTGCCTCAGCAGACATCTAAGCTGTGAAAGCTGTTCGCTTTGTAACGGCTGAAACTGTTCAAAGGATGACGAGGCTGCCAACTTAACGGTCTTCACATACGTCACATGAGCGTTTGCTAAGACCAAAACTCGCTATGGTTACTATGGTTGTGTAGAGAGAGAGAGAGAGAGAGAGAGAGAGAGAGAGAGAGACGTGAGCAGGAAAGAGTTGAGCATGTCGTTACTGCTTCCAGTAACTGTCCCGGCCGTTTGGTTTATTTGGAAATCACACTGACTGGAAAATGCCCTCATGATGACAAGTAGCTACTCAGATGAAGTGCCCTTGAGAAAGACATTGAATCCCAAAGAGTGTCAGGCGGCAGGAGTGCAACTCTGCAACTGTGAGTCTGTTCCCCTTCTCTTCTCTTTGGAATGAGGCTAGTTAACGTGTAAATAAAACAATGGAAGCAAGAAGCATTTTAGTAACGCTAAAACAGGAGAAATCACTATGTACCACCCGCTCTTGATGATGCTATCCTATAAGAACACTTTGTCAGTCTTTATCATTACAGGGGTCACTTTGTATGAGGGAGGAGGGCTGGTGTGTCAAAGCAAACAGACCTAGATGTTCCCACAAGACCACGTACATTATTTACTCACCATCTGCTGGTCGAATCATCTGCGGATGAAACCCCGTCCTGTTTGTCTCTGCTGCATACTGTGCAAAACAGCTTAGTTAATTTGACGTTGTCCTTATGCGAATGCAAATGAGACAGGTAAATAAGACTGTGGGAAATCTTAGAATATCTCTCTGTTTAATTGCTATTCAAAATACAGTAGTTTCAATATGAGCCCAAACGTGCAAGTCATTCACCAACACAATATCAGACAACCTTCTGTTTTGATTTATTACTAAACATATTGTATGGTGTGTGTGTGTGTGTGAGAGAGAACTGACGCCTGGATATTTCATATTTCATTTATAAGCTTTTGGTTTGTTGCTGCTATAGAAGGAAGTTTTTTCTTTAGCAGCTTCCTTCAGCCCTGTTTCATGGTGGTAAACAATAAGCAGTCCCGAGAATGAGGCTGATAACCAACTGTGAGCAAATCGTTACAGAGCCAGATTCTTTAATTCAGCACTAAAATTTCAGTTTCTATAGTATATACAGTACAGTCTTAGTTTTAGACAACTATGTAAGATAATAAAAGCTGAGATAAGAACAACCACAAACCTGGAAACAAGTTTCTCTTTTCAGCTGTGTACCATAGAAACCAGCATCGAGAAAAATATATGCGTTAATATGACTTCAGGCATTGATCCTCACAAACAGAACATCAACTGAAAGCTTTGAGTCTCTGTAAAGATCATTCAGATCATGGTTATCTCAAAGGTTTTATCCAAAGCAGCTGGACTTGTTTGGTTCTCTTTCGTTCGAGTCTCGTTCCCCTGTAACATGTTCCATATGTACGGTAATGACCTCTCAAGCTAGGGCGCTTGGAGACCTCTTTAAGACACACACCGGATCTTCCGGTCACGCCTCCTGCATGAGGATTATAATCTTTGCGGAGACGTGAGCCCAGTGATATAGTATGATCGGAACCTGACACCGACTTTCTTGATGATGTTTCATTTCCGTTCCGGAGGCAAGGTTTATAAACCCTCAACCCTCAGTTTGGTGATTGGTGGTCAGCTGTGTGTTGTCCTCCCCTCTGGCTTTCACGTATGTTAATGTGACCACCTGGGCCAGAGTCCCAACTCTGCTCTCCTGTTGGTCTGCTCGAGTAAATTCTGTGTGCGGTTCCCACAGTGGTCAGACACAGCTGACCATCTCAATACAGCTTCACATTGGAAAGTTGTGCCTTGCTGTGGTGCCATGACATTCAACATGTCACAACATGGTGACAGATTGTGTGTACAAGAAAATGCTGCCCTCAAGCAAGAACAGCGTGATCCCATGCTGCTGAAAACACTGCGCTGAAATTAACAGACTTCACATAGGAGCAGATTGCAAGCGGGGCCTCGGGGACTGGAAGTAGCTGAATGAGATCCAGCACTTTATCAGGCCCTTACGAGTGTCACTTGCTCAAGAAGCACCAGCAGTGACAGGGCCATCACCATTCGCACATCTCACGTAGATAAAACTTAGCACAAACAAACTTGTAAAATGAAAGATTCTATTTGTTTAGGTTCTAAAGACAACATCAAGTTACCTGCAGAGCACAAGCTACTTAATCGGGCAGGTGAGACTTCAGGAAATTTGGCGATTTGAGTACCAATAAGAAAGAAAAGCACTGTATACGTGCAGACTATTTACTATTTATAGACTAGTGGAAGCACTGTAAGTTCAGAGCAGCACTTTTTCTCTCTTTTTAGATGCTTGTTTAGTGTTTTACCATGTTAATGTGCTGCATGCAGTTGGCGATGATGGTGAAAGTGCCAGTGAAGTGTAAATGTTTTTTATTTATTTTATTTTAACAAGAAGTAAGGAGGTGAAAAGGGCTCCACTGTAGGCTGTGAGGATTGTAATACATTATACAGAAGCCATACCCATAAAAAGAAAAATGCCTCCTCAAATGTCAGCTTATAATTATGAGTTCATTTAAACTGTACTTCATTGTCAAGGAAACACACAACAGTGTTATGACAACCAACATTTAAATTTAATTATAATGTCATTTAAGAACAAAGTTCAATTGTCATGTCTGAAGTTTTGTTCGTGGCTTTCATAGAAAATAAACAAATTAAATTCCCGAGGTAAAATGCTTTGTGTACAGTAATGTGTACGCGTATCAGTCTTAGTCATAACATCTAGCAACATAAAAAGTGGTTTCACACTCAGCTGGCGTTTACGCATGCAGAGCCAGGTCCTTGCTCGACTTCTTCAGTTCTGGTTACACTGAGGGTGTTTATGAAAAACAATCCAAGATGCTGCTGTAGACAACGTTATGTGAAATGAATCTGAGTGAAACTGAGTCAGCCTCACAGAATTAAAGAAAGGGTGTGAAAAATAATACAGGGTATTACTAAATAAATAAATAGATTGGTTTATCATCTGTAATTATACCAAAGATATCTGCTACTACAGGAGTGACCTCACCAGTAACCTCTGCCATTAAAACAAAGGTTGTAGTGAAACTGCTGCAACTACTTGTTTATAAAATTTAGTCTCGGCAGTAATGAATTTTCCAACTAGGCGTCATTGCAGGGATTGTCACAACCCTGTCACAGGTACAGTTGCAGGAAACTTTGACAGAGAGAGTGAAAACAAACTTAGCTGTACTCTTCGTAGGGCTCCCAAAGTGCCGTAATCAGAGGACTTTTTTTTTTTATAACAGAAATTGGGATTCAACATGAACTGCACATTATGCACAGTGAAGTAACTCCTAAAACAAACTTTGTAATTAAACAGACAGTCCAATCAGTCTGATCAGTGTGTTAATGACACAACAGAAAATGAAGTGGACCACACACTCATCAGAGTAAATAAATAACATGCAGGGAAGCTGAGTGTCTGTTGATTAGACAGTGTGAAATTTCTAAAGTGGACAAAGGGGTGAGGAGTGGTATCTCATTAATGTCAGAGTGCGTACCAAGGAGAGCTAGAGGGCAACCACAGCTCCCCCACTGCACAGATTTGACTACGGAAGATTTGTCAAAGACAAGTAGCTCCTTATGAAATAATATGCTTCCGACTGTGAGGCTCATGCTTGTCATTTGGCAGTCTACTGCCGTCTACATCACAGCGCGGCAGGATGCTGACATTCACAACATGGAGCGAGTGTGATCAGCTCTCACCCAGGCAGATGAAAAGTGGTTTATATAGAAACTGAGAGGGAGTATCATATGGTCGCACCTGGTGACAGAATATGGTGAGAACTGAGCCGCATTAAACCCAACAACTCTCTCTAACGAGAGCAATTTTACTTCCTTTGGAGTTTACACATCTTGTTCGCATCAGATATTTTTAGTAATGCTGTATTTTGTGTTATCCATGTCCACGGACTAAATCGTGATTCTTTCAACACCAATAAAAGGTAAAATAATCATCAGTTAATTAAACTATTAATGTCTTTAAACCTCCTGCCGACGCGGATGCTGACTCACGTCCTCCTCATCTACTTTGGCCTCGATAAGAGTACGGGATCATTAAGTTGCTAACAACACTTAAGAAAGACAAGTGTGACTGGACATGTCACAGTCTGACAACTATCATTTCCTCACAAGCGCTGTAATGACCTCCGGTGTGATTTTGATCATAAAGTCGTAAAGCTGAGCTCACGTCACTGGACATTACTGAAAGTATTGTTATTGATGAGCAGATGTGGCTTGGGGCAGCAGCGCCTGCAGCGGCATCCACCCCTTCCCCAGTTATCATTTGAGTCTCTTTGCTTCAGTTTTTTCCTGGGCTGACTGACTAAAGTGTGTGTTGTTAAGCGAAGAGATCAGGCGTGAGATGACAGGCGTAAATTAACCACAGACACTTCTCAGTGAGATGCAGCATAGTGTCGCAAAGGTCCAGGATACTGTGGAAAATTATCTCACTGCACCTTAGAGGTCTGACTGAGATCAGCACAGAATTTTTTTATGATTGTAAAGTTATGGCCTAATAGTGAGGACTGTCCCCCAGCAGGCGAAAGGTCACAGTGAATGCAGATAAAATCTAGTTAGTGTTTCAGTTCTGCTGAGAGATTAGCCTCATGCAAGTTTTTATACCACATCACAATATAATCTGTGTCTCTGGGGCTGGGATGCATGCAAACAGCTGGTTTGTCTGAAAACTCAAACATATTTCCAGTGACCAAAGCAGCACGTCGACACATTGGAAAAGGTAAAAACCTCATATCCTTTTTCTTCCTGATAATTGACTCAATCAATCTTTTAATTAAACTGCTATTGGTTGAGATGTTTAACAGATTAACTGACAGCTCTGTTATACACATCTCCAATTTACATTACTTCAATCTTCACTAAACATGCAACATATCAGGAGCTCTTTTCATTAACTTTCTATTATTGTTCATTGATTTACATTATTAAATCTAACCGATAGTAATAAAGGAAAAAAACAAAAGGAATTTATCAAGACATGCGTGTAAATGCTTCTTTTATTTTACGACAAGAGACATCCAAGCTCTTAACACCTCATTTTATTGTCCCAACATTCAAAAGTACAAATAATTCAAACACAACAGTTTTATGAAAAAGAAAAAACAAACATTTACAGCAAGATTTTTATTTTGTTTCCAGTTTCAGAAATGACCTAAACTAGCAAGGATAACATGAAGTCATTCATCGCAGTAATTGGATTAATAATAAGAATAAGAATACTAAGAATAATAGCAATAATAATCATAATAATCATCATTGATAATTGTTAAGTAATAACATAAGCAGGAGAGAGTAGAGAGAGCCGCGGTCATGAGGCCCTGTGAACATTTTTTCGTCTTTTTTGTCTTTAAAGATTTCGTTTATAGATTTTTCAGATAGTAAACAAACACGTCTCAGGAGGAAAATGAAAACTGACAAGAAGAGCCTAGTTCCTCTGTTCACCTTCCCTCCTCCACTACTGGCTGCGTTGTTCCTACTGGCAGGCTGCCACTATAAGGCGCTACAGGGGATGGTGCGAGCCATAGGGGTTAGGCATAGGGCGACGTGATGTAGCCCCATGTTTCAAACACCCTGACATGCACACGCACTCACACACAAACCTTTTCAAGAATCGCACGTGCTATCTCTGTCACACGCGCGCACATGCACTCAGGGGTGCGCACACACATACGTTTGTATATATGTGCACGGAACAGACCCAAATACACAATCACACAAACATAATCACACTAAACATACGTATATACTGTACATACACACATCTGGATGTACTCCACGCTACCGAACATATGAGGACAAACACACAACACACACACGGTTACATAAAGGAACATGCATACGAACATGCACACGTGCGCGCTCACAAATGTGCACACAGGGTCTAGGCGGAACTCAGGCACGCATTGTTAAGAGTTCAAAAGTCATACAGTGTAGGAAATAATTTCACACATCAGAACAACATTCTACTGGGGTCGTTGCATAATTCAAGCTCCCAACGACGGCAGGGAGCATGAAGGGGTCTGGTTGGTTTGTTGCCGTTATGACATTAGAACATTTGATGGCGCAGATGATGATGATAGGATAAAGGTGATGACGCTGGATGACCCGGCATTTTAGATGACTGAGGTGTGAGAGAGAGAGAGAGTGAGAGAGAGAGAGAGAGAGAGAGAGAGAGAGAGAGAGAGAGGGAGGGTGTACGTTATGCAAGCATGCGTCTGAGTGTTTAAAATGCTCTCCACACACCTCCTTCATGTTTTCAAGTCTTAACAACAAACAAAAAAAATCCAATTCCTCATATTTATATTTCTGGAACCATTCCCTTACCTTTCAAAATATATAATATATATCATATTAGAGTATATAAAATATAGAATCGGTACAATCCCTTTTCATACCTCCAGAGTACTTTTTCAGTATAGCAACAACTGCTGTAAATAACAGTTGGTGTGCAATGGTAACAAATTCTCATTTTTAAAGATTTGTTGGTATGTCATTTGAAAACATGATGAATATTTTTTAAAAATAATTTTGACTCTTAAGTGATTTTAACTGATTTAGTTCAGTGCAATGAATGACCCTCAAACAACAATGGGCATTTGCTCCTTTTTAGATTTGATCTTCTCAAGCCTCAAACAGCTGAATGTCATATAAAATGTCAACTGAAAACTGAAAACTATGCTTTCAGACCCACATTTTTGCATAAGGTTTCATCACAAAGCGGTAGTAAGTGGAGGGAGGGTGTGGACGGAGTGGCTTTTTAGAACTACACAAACTTATCACAGGTTATATTGAACCAGAACGACTGTTTATAACATTCTATTAAGACTAAACTTTATTGAAAAAGATCTAAAGATTTCATTTTAACAAGACAAGAAAAAAGCAATAGCAAATTTAACTATTAACTAGGTTATGCATAGCGAGTAACTGTTTCTAGTAATAAGGGAAGAGCGTCCCCCAACCCTCCAGACATTTTTTTCAGTTTTCTTGACTTTTAGATTTTTTTATATTGTAATTTTGATATATTGGTACAAAGCATAAACATACTAAAAGTTCTCTCAGTGCAGTGGACTACTGGAAGAGCCTCTCCACTAGTCACTTTGTTCCCTTTTGCTCAGAAACGCCCCCCTCCCTGTACCAGAATCACGCAAATACACAGACAATGAAACAAATAAATACATAAATACACAGATAAATTAATTAATAAATATATAATAAATACAAATAAATAGAAAAATAAATAGTTTACAAAATATAAAATCAAATAAACTGCTAAACAAATACAGTTATAGTCTAAGCTTTTGTTTGGTTTCTTTTGCCGCGGTAGTTAACTGAAAGTTAATCCAAATCTTTTTTTTTCTCCACAAGTAACATGACAACAATTGAACAGTTTCCTCACAAGTTTTTCTAAGTAACTGAACCACCACTTCATAATAAGTTGTCATATGAAAAAGACAAGCTCAAACAAAAGAACAGTGACAACTCAGATAGTACAGTAGATATTGTAAAACAAATGTAGACTATATATATATTTATATATATCATCTATTTGTACACAGCAAATAAAGACACAGTTGTCATAGATCCTTTTTAAGGAAACAAATATCTAGACTAACGGAACTAGCTAATCATCATTAAGTTTTGACAAACGTTTCACGCTCAGCAAGTAACCTAAAAGTCAGCAAGCCAAACAAAAGAAAATATAATAAAAATTTGTCCAGTGATTCTTACAAGGCCCAAATGAATTGATCCGGTTATTCAGCAAAGAATTCGTCACACCAGATTTCTGGGCCAACAATAAACAAATATTAAACAAAGAACAGCAGCTCAATTCAATGCCAACATCGAAGTATTTTTTTTGTTTAAACAACACATAGAACAACAAACTTGGATATTTAAGATATGTGAATAATGTAGTATAGCACCTACTGTTGATCGCTAAAAGGAAGTTCTTTTCAAATGTAAGTTCACAAACGCAGAGCGAAGAAAATGATATAGATAATGTATAGTATGCACTCTTAATGGACAGATGTGTATATATCTATTTACTGATATCCCATATTGACTGATGACAAAAACAAGAAAACAAGTGGACAAAGGGTCTTCTTGCTTTGGGCTCTGGACTATAAGGACTGTTAGGCCTTAGAAAGACCCCTATCCCTTCCCTTTTGGGTATCGCTGTTGAATAATTATGCACGAGTACATATGTGAAAAATTACCAAAATCACCTGCCTCAGTTTGCATCCTTTTTCACAAAACCTTCCATCTACAAAATCACTTCCAACTTGGATTTCCCAAAAAACAAACATCCATTGATCCCATAAAGTACCACGGCAGAACGACAAGACAAGGTGGTGCCCCCTCCCTCCCGCCCCGGCCCCCCCTAGTTAGCCAGTCAAAATATTTTTCTCTTTTTTCAAATCCAGATTCTTGTAAAAATTCTTCAATAATTATTATTTTAATTATCATTTATAAAAATAGATCTTCTTTCTCTTTATTTTTATCTTTTTCTAAATGCATTTTTTTTCAAGCAAAGAGATCTTCTCTTTGGCAACAGTGTTATTTTTTTTTTCTTAAATTACTTAACGTGTCATCAGGAAAGCTAACCCATCCCCTCCCTCGCCCCATCTCCCTGAACCCCTGTGAGGAAAGACATTATGTTTTGTTTGAGATACAAAACAAAAACAAAGTCGTGTTAGAAACTCTTTTTTTTCTACATCAGTTACTGGGATTTGTGGAATCCCATCTATAATCCATAAGGGGAAGTTTTTTAATAAACACTAAAAATGAATGAATGGTTCACCAATTTAAAAAAGAGCCCCCTCCCTTTCATCGACAGGGAGGTATATAATACTAACGACAGTGGATCCGGATTTACAAAAGAAAAACAAATCCTGAATCAAGACAGAGAAAAGGTTTCAATCTAAAAAGGACTTTCTCTTCTCTGAAATAAGGGGATACAGGGATTTGCTACTGTTTACACAGAAGAGAAAAATCATTGGAACAATCACAATAAACAGAATATACAACAAAGAGAAGCCTGCATTAACACAGGAGCTTCCAAAAACTCATGAACATTTTTATCATTTCATTTTTGTAATACTTAGGCAACATTGGCTTATAGGTCCAAAGTTATAATATAAGCCATATCTAGTTCAATTTGTTTGATGGTTTGTCAGTTGCTTTGTGTTCCGGTTTGAGTTTGCTGTGTTGGATGGCTGTAGCATGGTGGTAGTGACTGAAGGGGCTAAGGGATGGGTGGAGGTGAGGGGGTGGGGGTTGGGGGCAATTTTGGAGCAGACAAAGTCGCGGGGCAACTGCTTCTACCTGTTAAAGTTCAGGACTTGTGTGTCTTGTTAGTCTTGAAGGAGACTTGCAAGACGCGGTCGCCCAACCTGTAGCCATTGAGACTGGCAATAGCCATGGCCGCCTCATCGTAATTCGTCATGGTGACGAACCCAAAGCCTTTGCACTTGTTGGTGTTGAAGTCACGGATCACCTTGACGTTGTTGACGGCACCGAACGGCCCAAACAGCTGCCAGAGCACACTTTCATCGGAATCTGGAGACAGATTGTACACGAAGATGCACCAACCAGTGCCCGTGTGCCCAGGGATGTTCATCCCAACCAGACTGGTCATGCTGTCAATGGTGATGGGGGAGAACCTGAGAGGAGAGGCAGAGTGGGGCAAGGTGGAGGGGGACCAGAAAGACGGGAAGAGAGAAAAAAGCTAATTTTAACTGAACAGGTTAAGGCAAACAGTCAAATAGTGTCTGCATCCACTGCCCATGGAATGACCATAAAAATCTATCTCTGTCTGGCTTTTATGTCACTGTATTTCCTCTAGACACATTATAAAACTGAATCCTTCTTCCAAATCAAAATATGCCACGGTGCTCACTTATTGATACACTACTTTCTACAGCTACAGTGTATTAAAAAAATATTTACATTTTACTAACAAGGACTACTGACATAAATTAGGACGTAAGCACCTAACAGTATGTGTCTCTCTGTTTAGACCTAAAGTCAGAAGTTTGTATGTGGGTCTGCATTGCTACCACAAAATCCTCCCTGAGCTCATCAGTTCTGAAAGAGTCCTGAGTCCTGGCGAGAGTGACGACAGCACTGCACGCTGGGCTATATTTCTGCTGAAGGAGATGCAGAGGAAGATTCTCTTTTTGCGTCCTTGAGTGGCTCCTTTAGGAGCTAAATTGCAGGAAGTTGTTGAATTAAACCGTTGCTAGAAATTCATCAAAGATCATGCACCAGCCTGCTAAATCGGTTCTCATTCGCCTCATAATCTTCTCCTTTTTCTTGTGATGCAAGAGCTTTGAATCCTCAGTTGACTTCACTTAATTGCCTTTCCGCTAAAAGGAAAAGGGAAGGAGGAAAAAAATATCCCCACTTTTAAATAAAAGGTAAATGAGATAAAAAGGTTCATTTCTTATGCCACCTCTCTCCAAGAAACGACTATAGGCATTATTGGGTGTGCTTTAATTGAGATTTCCGCTTTGCTGCAGCTGTCTCAGGGAAGGCTGCTTTCTTAGGGAGAGGGAGGGAGGGAGGGAAGAGGGAACAAACTAAATGGAAAATGGAAGCACTTTACACCCCAGTGGCATTTAGGTACAAAGTGTATTCCTCCCACTCCTCCAGTCTGCAGGGCGTTCTGTTCTGGTCTATTGCGGAGCTCGTGGCACTGATCGATAGCACTGCTTGCTGCTCACGGCTCCCCCCTCTCTCTCTCCCGCAACTATATATGGCCAGCAATCACTACGACCTTCATGCATGACTTTGGTCATACAGAGTCTGCTTGTGGCCACTGTGGTACACTAATACAAGCTCCTATGGAGCTACAATTAGCTCATCGATGGTAAGGGCTCTCTGCACCAGCTGGACTTTTTTTAATTAAATGTGTTAAGCACCTTTTTAAATAGACTTATTCCATTAGACGATATATGTGATTAAGAAGAGATGAAACTGATTCTATTATTATAAATCAATATAACTAAGGTACAAGGGGGAAAATCAGTTTGCAGCATCAACTATGTATATTATGTGAGGAGGTTTTTGAGAGGCTAACTTACACTGCCACTGTGAGTGTACCTCTATATACGTGTGTGTATGTGTGCGTGTGCAAATGTGCATATGGGTGTACCCATCAGAGCGGGACCAAACACTAACCAATGTTACAGATGAAACCATGGGTTGCATAGCAACAGTGTAGCTGACCAGCTATCTATTCTGTCCTTTATAAAGCCAACCATTTCCAGCTTTTAACACCTTTCTTTTCATATAATAACTTGTGATCACTGAAAAGCACTTCTAACTCGATGGCATGTTAAGCAATCAGAATTGCTGAATGTGACACTATTTTCACCTTTAGAAAATTATGTAAAGACGGAGTAAGGGCACCATGTTCTCTGAGCAGGGAGGGACGGTGGGTTAAACCTGCAAATGCCACAATAAATCACTAGCAGTGTGTTGTTCTGCAACTGGATTATGAATTCCCGCATTTGACAAAATCATAACCTTTCATTTCTCTGAAGCTAAAACCTAAGTTGTGTTAGCTAGGCTGACTCCTGATGGTGTCCCCTGTGTTTACAACATGCAGGATGCCACAGTCAGAACATAAAACATCTATCACCATAGTGGTTACTGCTCTACATTATGTAACACCTAGGGTACTGAGAAAGCAAAATGAAACATGGAGGCGAAAGGAAGGAATTTGAGCAGAACAGTGCCAAAGCTGGAGCTGTCTGCAGTGAAACAGCCTTTCCTGTTTCCAGCAGGGATCCAGGTTCATCCAGCCTCATCCCATGTCCTAGTTAAACCTAATCTCAGCAAGTACTGTCAAGAAATTATGGCAATATATATATATATAATTTGTACTTTACAATTAGATCTATGACAGAGTTCACACACAATAGTGGATGCACGAAGGCCTTGTTCAAATCATATACCAAAGTGAGAAATCGTGATAAAATTGTGATTTTAAATTTGGTTCTAAACAGAGAAACTGTTCCCAAGCTATAGCTGTAGCGTGACAAGGTAGGAGAACCTGAATCCAGATGAAAAAAACACACCTAGAAATTAGGAGTTTACACCGGAGAACAAAATCCATTCACTACACAGAAACAACCCAAAACAATCCAAACAACACCAGCACTTGTCATAATCAAATCAAAGCAAAGTCATCACCACTGAAAACAAAGACTGATTGTTCTTATTCTTTTTTAACACCTGGTAGGGTTTTAAAACCAACTCAAGCTGACGAGGGAAAAACCATACAAATCAAAGAACCAAAAATGCAGTTGACCTTGAACGAATTGTCAAACGCAAAGTAGCTGCAAAAATATAAGGAAACACAAACTAAAAAGAACAGAAAAAAGGATATTGAAAAATCATTGAGTCAACATGGACATCTGGCATTGGGTGAAGTTTTTAATTACCTCTTTACGCCATAGGCCATATTAAGCAAATTGTCCAGCCTGTAAAGAGAAGGAGGGTTCTGGGGTTAATGGTGGGCAGATGGTCGACTCACTCAATGGAACTAATGTTAAGTCCCTGTAGGAACTGCATGGTCCTCCTCACTCAAGAACAAACAAACCCATATATAGTTGGTCCATTACACTGAGGAGCCCCACCAGAAAAGGCTATCAACAGATAATGAATCTACAGTACCAACAGTACTACTAAGCCACACCGTAGGCTTCGGCGTTACCCTGCACTAACTAATGCTAGTGCAGTGTGTTACAGGTACACCATGTTTACTATAGGTGCAGCCGTTTAATCGAGTCGACGACTACAGTCACAGTTCAGTATTACAGTCACATATAGAGCACTAACAGCAGCAGGAGTATACCATAGCATCTGGCTATGCTAGGATCCTAGGGTAGGCGTATTGAAACGTAAAATCAATGCCTTAGTTTACATGCAGAAAATTGCATGTGGGTTGTCCATTCAATTTATACCACCATGCTGATGGTTTGTTAAAGGAGGAGGTTACTGAAAATGTATATTCATATACTATGTTCTTTTTGTTAATCAGTACCTTAGATGACAGGAAAAGATCCAGAGTTCTGTCAGTGTAATGGTTTGGCATTTGAATGAAGGTGAGCGAGAGAGGTAATGATGAATGGTATGTTTGTAAGTTAAACCAACGAAAACACAACTGGACATTAAAGTAAATTGCGAATGTCTGTTTTTGTGGTTGGGTCCACCTGTTAGGGGCTTACAGGTCAGGTGTTATGGATAAATGTTAGAGGGTGTCTTCTGTCTAAACGGGTTAGTTTTGGGGTAAAATATTAGCAGCGTTTGAGCTACAGGCACTGCAGTGAGGGTATAATACAGTTTGTGTGCGTGTGGCTTAAGAGCCGAGCAGACTGTGTGTCTGTGCATATCTGTTTGTGAGCGGTGCTACAGAAACCTTGAGCTGTATGAAATGTTGGCCCTCTTGGATGGATGCAGTCTGCTTGGTGACTCAATGACCTTCATTCCTCACTTGGGTCTGGCCTGTCTCATGTCTTATTAACTCCTCTGGCCTAATGGACAGGGGCCACGGCTTATTGAGCAACAGCTGGCCAGTGACGCCTCGTTCCTCTTGAAAACACTACAAACTCTGTGACTTTGTTTCTCCTTGTCTCTTCTGAGCAAGAAACATTAGCTTTCTTGCAGCATAACTGCCACACAAGATTTAGCCAAACCTCTAAGGGAACATTAAAATCTTCCTGAAAACATTTGAAAACGTTTTTCATATCCCAGCATAATCCAGGTATCTAATAAATGCTTAACACCATTTATCTTCTTTATACACACAAAATAGTGATAAAAATATAATATAAATAATTTGTAAAGTAATATAATAATAATAATAGTATTTATATTGACTATTCAAATGTAAGTGAATTTAATTAATTTAATTTACAGAGCATGTTAGAGATAACATGTAGTCAGAAGTCTTCTAATTACGGGCAATTTAACATTAGGTTGCCAGTTAATTGTAGTTTAGCAATTTATAAATTAGGAATCCCGCAGATATGAGTAATGAGAATGAGGACTGAAAAGCAGTGTAATAACCTGTATTTTAAGGCCACACTGGCTCACAACTTACTTCACATCAATATGTTTAAATGTTTTTAAAAAGTAAATGATTACGACACATTTAGATGGATACAAGGTGTAAATAGTGTCATACTGTGATATCTTCATGCTGGCATCAGGGGAGTTCCTGGTGTAAACAGAAACTCAGATTAAATTCTTATCTAGTTATGAATTGCATAACATTACCAAAAGCACAAAGGTAGCTCTAAACAACAAAAAAAAACGTATAGAAAGGCATATACGGGATCATTAAAACTGTAAGTAGCCCTTTATGTGGGAAGGGAACAAGCCGACTGCTTTGTGGGTAAATGAGTCAATTGGAGAGGATGCTCAGTGGAGAGGCGCTCTAGGCCCAGGAGCACGAAGACATCTGCTGGCCGCCGGGCCACGGGGCCACAACAAAACAACCTGCTGCTAACACTTGGTCTGCCCCGCTTTCTCTCTCACACATGTACAAATGCACACTGATGCATGCTCACCACGCAAACACTCAGCTTTTCACACTGCCTCTTCAAGCTCGATATAAACAATGGGGCTTTTGTGCTTTCTCTCAATGCATGTTAATGGAGGAATGGGTGTTTTTGTCTTTTCCTATTTTGAAACAAAAATCTGTTCAATTAAAACTGGCTCCTGCCTTGGATATAATAAGGCTAATTTGCTAATTAGAGCCATTAGTTAACAACAGAGGAGCTGTAACGAGCAGGGATCTAGGGAGCGCTGTATTGTGCTTGTGTAGATTATGTTTGCTGTGTTGGAGAGGGACCTTACAAGAAAAGTATACATTCACTTGTATTATAGGACACGATTTAGACACACAGGATGCATATCATTGTAAATGTAATTTGATTTCACTCTATTCCACGTAGACTATTTTAAACTTGTATTTTACACACTATGTGCAGTAACTGGTTAGTTAGTTGGTGCAGTAACGGTTACTGGCTCTGCCAACCTGCCCAGTGCCTCATCTGCTGCTCCTTGCTGTTTTATATCTATGTTGCCTGTTGTTTTTCTCTCCCTCTTCTTTCCAGCTCAGCGGTCTAAGGCAGATGACCGCCCACCCTTAGCCTGGTTTCTCACATTAAAGGGAGACTGTTGAGTTTTCTACATTATTCTCTACATACTTTTATCTACTCTGTAAGGTCTTATACTTACACGTAAAAGTGCCTTGAGATGACTTATGTTGTGATTATAGTAATTAAGTTGAGCTGAATTGATTTTGGATAAATATGTGAAAGAAGCATTAGCAATATTCAATATATTTCCTTTTCAGTATTGACAATGAAGCAAATTAGTAGCTGAGTAATTCAGTTGACTTTATAGATTTAAACTTGCAACATATATAAATGAGTTTAGACTTTAATTTTGTTTTGTCAAGGAGTTAAGACTAAAACAGGCATGACATCCAGTTGGATATGTCATGTGAGGAAGAAATAGAAAATGCTCTTTTGCACTGTTAAAAAAAAAGGGAAACCATGCACACAGAGCACATTTATAACTTCTAAAGTGTAAAGGTTTTAGTGGAGGGCTTAGGAGCAGAGAGCAAGAGCACAGGGACACAGTGAGGGAAGTGTCCCGTGGTTGTGAGTTGTGATGAGAAGCGACAGCTCTCCTGCAGAGCCTGTAAATTGGCTTGGCGTATCACAGACACACAGCCACGCTACATCGCTCAGGTGTCACACCAAGGAAGCCGCTCCAGAAGAAAAATACCTTCCAAGCTCTGACTTTGATGGCGAGTAAACAGCACGACCGGCTTAGTGTTATTGTAAGAGAGGAGAAATTGTATGAGCGCACATTCTGTCTGTGATTCAGAAACATTCTTGTTTGTAGGATGATAGAGCATAATACAATGATCACTTTCTGGGTTGATCTTTAGTTTGAAAGGTAACATGGCCACAAAGAGTCACCTCTAAGTTTCGGAAGGTAAATATTGGACTAAATGTGACAGGAGATGAACAGGAAGGATGCCATCCATACAGTAGCTATGTAAATCAGCCATATACTGTATAAAAAAAGCTAAGGGATGACTCAGTGTGGAGCTTACTGACCTGGACAAAAAATCCTTCGAGTGTTTTTTTTAGGCCTTTGGCATTGAGTTTAATTAAGTAATTACATTTAATGACTCCTTATTCCTAATTACTGTAAGTCTTACGTCTGGTTTGCACTATTACGGCAAAGTAAGTGGACAGTTGCAAACATGTTTGTTTTAATAAAACGACCACATGCTGCAGAATTAAGACTTTGAAGTGAGAATCAGAAAGAATGCCAATTAATGAAGTCACTATTTTGCTTTTGATAAATTGTTACTATATTTATATCCAAATAAATGTTTTTTTTGCCCAGGCCTCACAGGGAATATTCTGGGAAGTGTTGGCATGACAGCAGCATGATGAAATGAGGGGAAATACCTAGTTGTGAACGACAGAACCCCACAGTCTCTTATTAACAGTTCCTCTCTGATCTGGGTGGACCCACACAGAGCGCTCACAGGGCCTGATTAACTGACACCTGCACCAGGTGCTGAGCACACCTGTTATTCAAATAGGGGATGTGTTTGGGGAAATCTTTTGTCTTTTATCTTTACAGGAGAAAAGTTGCATCATACATAGATGATGCTAGCTGATACATATTAGTCATATTGTTATGACTCATGCCATCTATGAGCACATCCCCTGTTTGAACACTGTAAACTGAATTTGGTGCAAATGTTTGTTTTTCTAAGAGCAGAAATGTTTCCTTGATTAAGTGTATTTATTGTCAAATAACCAAGGATAACTGATATTAAATTTAAAACCTATGACTTTTATTCCCTTTTTAGCTCCACATACAGCAGGAAAAAACAGCTATTTGTAAAATGAGCTGGTAAATATATATTCCTTTCTTTCCCTCATTATTAACTTTGACACAAGCTGGAAATTCCCAACCTTTTGGACAAATAGATCTGGTGACTAATTTCTTATAATTATAATTAATCTTATTATGTCTAGGGCACTTTGTGTTTCATTGCATTTCATCATAAAGCCTCTGAAATAGAGTTGGGAAGTAGGAGGAGCCACTGGTTGTGGGAAGTATAACCCTTCTCTAATTCCTATTTAAAAGTTTTTTTTTAATGATCTTAAAAATGTCACCGTAGCAACATAAATGGCTCTTGTAACAATGTTGTGGTTGTAAGTTTTAATCATTTTGATTTAGAGAAATTGGGTGTGTTCATCACTTAATGGACGAGTAAGAAGCCAATTAAAGGTGTTAAACAATGAAATTTTGATTTGCCACAGTTGTGGATAAAATACAACACTGCGGCTGCTGTTACACTTCTTCCAACACGTCTAAGAAACTGCAAAGTGATTTAATTTAAGCTGCAGATTGCAGCATAATGTTTTGCTTTCATATTCTCTTAGCAACACAAAAAAATATATTTTTTAATTCACATTGGAAGTTGTAGTAAACGTCTTCCCTTTATTTTTATTTGTATACGAGACCTCTGACTTCTTATCAAGGAATGTGTACTAATGATTTAACCAAAATAATTTTATATCTGTCCATACCCTCAAACTCCTAAAAATCACTCCCCATTGTCTTAAAAGTAATAGGATTTATACTTGTCGAACCAGAAACTGCTCCTCCCACTTCATGACCCTATAACAAACTGTAAGCTGCTCATATCAACTGATTACAAAACTAGAGTGGAATCATTTTACATTATTTTAGACTTTTGGAGTCTGGAAACTCAGTATTACCTGCACACATTTAAATAATATATATTAACCTGGTGTTGTTACTACTCTTCCTGCGACTCTTCCCACCACATCCTGTCTATTTAAATCTCCACGTCTTTCGTTCTGACCCAGTACTCACCTGAACCTCTGAGCCTGGTGGTGGAGCGGACCTGGGTACCGACGATTTGGTGACTGGTAGAGTTGTGAAAGAAGGGCTTGGCTGGTCTTCTGGCTGGGGTTGTTGGCGAACTTGACTGTGATGGGCTCCGCAGCACCCGATGGCTTCTGTCCATTCAGACCCTTGATGGCCTCTTCAGCCTCTATCCTCTTATCAAAGCGGATGAAGCCCACACCTCGGGAGCCACCTGCGGGGCCAGCAGATCACAAACAAACAGGGGCCCATTTTACTTTACAGAGTTTCAATGGGACAGTACAATTCATACATGCCACGTCATTTTTTTTGCAACGGGCATGATGTTCTAAAACCAAGCACAGCTGTTGGCTATACAAAATTGAAATCAAACTAATCAAAGAATCACCTCTATCTGAATGATAGGTAATTGAAAAGAATAATGAAATTCTTTTGAATTATTTTAACACTCCTTCATATTTGGTTGACCTGATTTTATTCCGTCCACCCACTCTACCTTGTTCTGACACTGTGTATTGAACACAAGCATTTAACGTAGGCGAGACAACAACAGGTAAACAACAATACCAGCAACAGACACTAGCTTTAGATTAAGCATATAGGGGGTGCATTGATGAATTGGCCCTGAGTCATGCACACTCCTCGTGCATTGTTCTCAGTGACATTTGAGCTGTTTCCTTGGAGTAGTTTTGACTGCCACCTGAGAGGAACATTTAAAGACAAGCTTCCTGGGGGGTCCTTTATTGGTGTCTGTGAATGCTCTGAGTGCGTTACTGACTGTATATATATGAATGTGTGTGTATGTGTGCACTGGTATCTATTAATGGGTGCTGTGCCTTGTTTTAATGAGGCTGCCTAGATGGCCCAGAGGATACTCACTCAGTGACAGCAGCACTCTGGCAAAGAGACTATTTACATAATACTGTGTGCACACAGGCATGTCTGTGGCTGAGACTGAATAAAGGAGAGGCAGTGAGAAAGGGGGGAATTTTGTGTTTGAGCATCATTGTGTGCAGTCCCTTCCTCACACATAAAAAAGCCCCCCTTATTGGTATTCCACATTTTGTACATGCCATCCTTCTCCCCATCATTTTTTAACTTCCTGTTGGCTTGTCCCGTGGTACTTTCCTGTGCTCTCCTGAATCCTTATTTGAAGAATCACCTTGACCATCTTACTCTCCCTTTGTTCTCGTTTCTCTCTCCATGAACCATAAAGTTATTTACTTTTTTATCTAAGCTGCAAAAAAGCCACATTTTAAAGAAACTGACAAGAAATCTTGTTACAGAACTAATATTTTGACATAAAACCAGTCAATAATTTTTAGATTTATAAATAAACATCAACTAAAAGAAACCTTGTCTTCATTGACCACACACTGCTGCGCACATACCTGCACATTGTTTTCCTCCAGCCTCTTGGATGATCTCATTAACTCTTATTCATTGTAAATTATTCTGTTTAATTCTAATATTTTAACTTTTCAGGCTGCCTCTCCCCTGACAGGCTTTCACAATTTTCTCTCCCTTACCTGCTCTTGTGCCAACTCTTTACCTGTACATTTTAATTAGCTTGTCAGAAACAGAAAAAAAAACAATTCTAATGGGATCTACACAGTGCAAACAACATTCAATGCTGTTGATGCGTTATTCTTTATTCATTACTGTAATTGCCGTGATTGTCCTGTACGCGAGGTAAAATCGAGGTCACCACTGTGTACTGTTATTTGTAATGAGTGAAAATTGAGATTAAAACTCTTTCAACACCAGGCTTCACCTTGAAAAATGGTAGCTGCCCAGTGTCACAACAATCTCCTGTAGTAAGGCACTTAGACACTCCAAGAGCCTTGCTCAAGGGCACCTCAGAAGTAGTTAAGAAAGAGAAGAGCATTGCTCATTCACTTCCTCCGCTGAGACGACAGGGGAGGGGAGAGAACTGTATTCGCCCTTAAATCCTCACACTTGTTTGGCCTTGAGCAGCTCCTAAGCTGGTTTTGGCTGGAGGGTCTCTATTCAAATGCTCGGCATACAGATGCATGCATGGCACGCGCGCACACACAAACATGAAGATATGCAATTGAGTGTGAAGTGCGAAAAGACGAGTAGAGATGTCCATGACCATTTGCAATCGACCATGACTGATTGCAGAGTGCGTGTGCTTAAGTGTTTAAGACTGTACCAGCTACTCTCGTCCTTGTACAACTTGTTTGTTTGTACAACAGCACCGTGAAGAGGTGACAGAGGTGAGGTGGCAGTTGACCCCGTCACCCATATTTTGACCAAGCAATAACTGTGCGCACACTGTGTCTATTGTTTCTATAGGCTAGTGTAACAAATCTAGATTACAGCAGTTTGGTGCTACACCAGAATCTATTTGTTTAAGGTTTGGCTGTTGAAATAGGAGTAAGCTGCTATTGAGCATACTAACAAGTTCAGGTAGTCAAACAAAATGGATGTGTTTGGGCTCAGATAAAGCAGAGTGAATTTGTCTCTCAGTCACAGTTCACATTGTGCTATTAAACACCCGCACACGCTATTCTCTGTTTAGTATCACTAGAGAGGAGGAAAGGATCAATAGGGCTTTGCAGGAGAAATGTCTGATGCCGGTGTGAAATGTGAAGCTCTGTGTATGTCTGCGATTTGTGATGCTATACAACATTGTTCTGCCCATATGACCCGTTCTGCCCTTTTACCGCTTTGCATATTTTTCTTAGTTGAGGATATATAAACAATTATTCCTCTGCTTATTTTTCCTTGTGATGCATTCAATGTTTTTTCAGGAAGTTGACCAGGCATCACATCAGAGTGTCAAGTCTTTCATGAGTGAATTTATATTTATGTGGTTTGTCACAATGCAGTGTTGCAATACAAACTGACTGAACTGGACATATGTGTACTATTTTTCCTGTCTTTGGTAGGTTTTCAGCATTACTTTGTCCAAGCTACCCATCCTACGTAAACACGTTATGCTGTCTCTCAATACTTTCAGACTTTCCTGTTCCTGTTGTAGCTCTCAACCTCTAATTCCACTGGTTACTAATGAAGGTCTGTGACAGGATGACAAAGTGCAACTTATAGTTACTCTTTCAACCTAATAACATTCTAAAACTAGGCAGCAAACTGAACTACAGTTCTTATAGTGAAGACAGATGTTACCGGGCGCTAAGGAATACAATCAGGCTTTGGTTAAATATGTAAGCTTAGTTCAGTTAATTGTTGGTTTATTCTTAAATATTCTTCACATTTTTATCTGAGGCCAAATTTACTTGCAGATGAGATTAATTAATTAAAGTTAAATGAAAATCTAATCCATAAATCCGGTACAGTCACAGTTTAATCATCTGTATTACCACTCAGTCTTGCCATATCAACACCGTAAACCTTGTGAAGGGTTTATTTTCCTCCTGCTAAACATTATAACAAAAACAAACTTGCAATCTATGAAGCAAGCTGCCAGTCCAACCTAATGCCTGTCCTTTCAACCAGTCCCATAAGCCTGGGCTACTTATCAACTGCTAGCCAGCCATACAGGCAACATTAGAGCACAATGTACTTACTAAGGTGCAGCAATCTGTCTTTCAGTCTCTACCTCTCTCTTCTTCTCACTCTCCTTTTCTTCTCTCCCTCTTCTCCACAGTAATCAACAGAGGCTTATGTAACTCTCACTACCTGTGCTTATCTCTCTCTAACACACACAGACGGGCACATTGGCTGCCTTACTAATAACACGCTACCTCAATCTGGGGAGGGGGAAACGGGGAAAAAGGGACGGGGGGAGGAAAAGTGAGTGCTAGGTTTGGGGATGGGCAAGACAGGAATGAAAAGGAAAGAGTGTGTGAGTGAGCAGTAAGGAAGTAAAGGACAAAGGGAGAGAAGGTTATAGAGGAGAATGTTAGGAGGTGACAGTAAAAGGATGATGATGAAAGGAAACAGTGCTATTCTTGCCTGCTCCTGCCCAAACAAAGCCTCTCTTTCTCTAAAACCCACTATCATTTCCCCAAACACTGACTGACTGACAGAGAGAAATGACTGCTCCTCTGAGAGGCAAGAGGAGAAGAGAGAGACACGAGGAACCTGGCTGCTGGGTAATGAAACACACACTTCCTTTATCCCTCTCAAACACACACAGTTCATCCATCTAGTGCACTGAATCCTTGTAAGCACGCCCATACACTTAAGAGACAACGTATGCACAGACACACGCATGCATAAGCAAACTCTTAAAATGTTTTCAGGTACTCCGCGGCTCCATCTCCAATCCTTTCATCTTTTATTTCAGGAGCTAGATTGTGCCAGCTGTATGAAATGATCAGACTTTCCTTTTCCGAAAGATTTATAATGTGGTAGACGCAGGAAGAAACTGTCGTCTTCCTGTTTTCTAATTAGAGGGAGAAAAAATGCAATGTCCTTGTTTTAAGTAACATTAGTGTGTCTGGGTACAGATGGCATTTGAAAAAGCAGCAAGAGGAGAGAGGCAGAGACTTTGAAGAGTAGAGGTGCCCTGTGCTTTAGCCTCTGTCAGAGCAGAGTTTCAACCATCTGTCTGGTGTGTGCGCATGTATCAATGTGCAAATCTCTATGTGCTTGTGTGTGTGTGTAGCCTCCCACAGAGACTGTGCGCACCCTGAAGATTACAGTAAAAAAAAAAAAAGGCAGCGAGATGGTAGATGATAGCGATTGCTCAAGTCAAGGCTGCAGTCATGGCATCTAGAGAGTGCACCTCTCTGCTTGTATTACCTTGACCGTTCTGTTCTCCACTACTGGAGAGGCAGAGAACACGGATCCAGTGTGGTGTCAGTCTCAAGGGGAACATCCATAATTCAAGTCAACAGAGGACAGAAAACACCAAATGTACAGAGGGAGGGTGATGCCTTTGAGAAAAGTGGTATGGTTGAACTCCACAAGTATGCCATACAAATGTAAATTACATGGATACAGAAGAAACCAAAGAAACATACCTCAGAGTCACATCTGACAAATGTGAATCTGCCCACACGAAACTGGTCATTTACAGTGTTCTAGGAACAATTATGACACTGTTTGAGCACAAATTCAGAGACAATAGAAATGAATCCCCTACTCTTTCTTGTTTGTCAGTCAGCTGTTCATGCCTCTGTCACTCTCTCTCTTTTTTCCAGCCTTGTCTAAAAATACCAGATTACAGGGGGCAGCAGTTGTGTGCTTTCTCGCTTTCTTTCCAAATTATCTGGTAAATGGTGTTTCATTTATAACTAAAATAGCTTTAGAGAAATTTTACAAGTGTGAGTCACAGAGAAAGTAATCTTCAGACAATTTTGGCAGCAACGTTATCATTGTTGCATGTAAACATAATCATAGTTTTTATAGCCTCCAACAGAGTCAGTAACTGCACAGTTCCTGTGTTGATGACTAAATAAACCCAATTCAAATGTGCACAGTTATGCACACCAAACATGAGATGACTGAACTTTCAATACCTCCATAAAAACTATTTCAAAAAAGCACATTGTGTGCTTGTAGTATCATATTAGTAATGCTGTATGTCAATGACCTTTTCAAACAAGGTTATGTTTCTGGTCATTGTGGAGTCAGCCAGTCTTCTGAAAAATTCTGATATACAAAACACAACTTTGCAGAAGGTTTTCTCTTCTCTGTGCGCCCACCCTGATGTTGGAGGTTTCTTCCTCTTAAAGGGAGTTTTTCCTCTCCGCTGTGGCCTCAGTGCAGCTCAAGTGGGACTGTTGTGTTTTCTGTATACATTTATATAATGTGTAAGGTCATAAACCTTACACTGTAAAGTGCCTTGAGATGACTTATGTTGTGAATTGGCGCTAAAAATATGAAGCTGAATTGAATTTTAGACAGATGTTCCCCATGTCAGCCAAATTTCAACGCAACTAAGCCTTAATTTATTGAATTTTGAGAAGGAACAACCCTGCGTTGTACAACTGTAGCGTAATACCAGCTAACAATAATTCACAGTGTAAAATATGTGTTACTAGTAACACTGGCAATCACCAACTTGAGCAGTATGATGGCATGAAGGCTTCTGACTTGTTACCATGGGAATGTTTCCTTTTGCCACATGCAGTCCCACATGAAGGGAACATGGCATCAGCCTTTTCACAGCCTGCCCTTGCACTGAGCAGCGATTTAGTTTCACATCAGAGCTGCCATTTGCAAAAGGCAAGTCTGTGGATCAGTTGTGTTTGCAGTCATTGATCAGGCTGAAGAGCTGGGAATAGCCAGTATTGATCCATAGCTGTCTCTAATATTATATCTGTTTCAAGCTGAGGATAGCCTAAACCAGCTGCCAGAGCACGAGATTGCAGACTGGCAGTCTTCCCTGAAGGTTAGAAGGAAAGACAGGAGGGGGAATCCAGCATGCATTATTGGCACAGATAAAGAGACAAAATATGCTTATCCATTCAGAAAGAATCAATAGAGGAAGGCTGAGAGGAGGGTGCAAGGATAGGAGAAGTGATGTATTCTTGTCAAGTCAATGCTGTGTTCAGTCTCTGAGTCTCTAGGGCAATTTGGCAGTTTTAGTGGATTTTGTTTGAGCAGCTCTGACTGTGAAGGATGCTAACAGTGATGGTTTTAAAGCTGGCTCTTTATGAACAGAGGAGTGATCGCAGGGTGCATACTGCTGATGAGGAGGTCATTTAGAGAATAGACTTTATGATCTCAATTTAGAAGTGCAGAAGCTGGGCATCATCATCCCACCGCCAAAGTTCAACGGGTGAACATCCGTTACTGCAGCAACTTCACAGCACAACTATTTTATTGTAATTCTACATGTGCACGATCTTTCTGTACGGCCAATTCCTTTCCGTGTGGAACCAATGTTAGGCTGTGTCTCAGAGCAGTCCCTCGTTTCGTAGAAGGAGCGAATCGCTGATTGAATTGAATTTTATGCACTGATTAGGTCACTGATTCAATAAATATGAGTCATGACTTGCACTGAGACTTCAAGGCACCACATATAATAATGTCACACCAACAGTTGTTTATGTAGCTGTAGCAAAGTAAATATAAGGAGTGACTGATACGTACATTAGGAAATTGTATGTTTCAACGGTAACATATTTAACACACACCTCAGATCTGCCTGTGCCTCTTTCTATCGTATTCTCAGCTTCTCCTTTCTTGTTCCGTACTTTTACATTTTTGGCAGTCACCAGAGAGTTTTAATTTGCAGCTAATTTCTCTCTTAGTAGCAACAAGTGTGTGGGTGTGTGTGTTATGTCTTATATGCGTATGCCTGTACAGTGAAAGCGTCAGCATTACTACTCTAACGGCCCTTCCAAAGTCTTCTCTGTTTTTAATCACCAGCAACTCTAACATCTAATTAATCATTAACATTTCTCCTGCTGATCCCTTGCCCTCTGGGGGCACCTTGGAGAACATCTCTTGCTCACGTTAGCTGTGTGTCTTTGTGTGTGCCTACTGTATACGTGTGAATCTTTTGTGTATTTTCGTTTTTGGGCAGGTGGGTATGGTGGTAGTTAGGACAGCAATTAGTAGTTGTAGCTGAAAAGCTCACAGTGTAAAAACACAAGGCGTGCTTTGTATTGGAGAGTGTACTACTCAATATACTTTGTTACGCTAGTATAGTATAGTATAGTAAAGTATAGTAAAAGTATAGTATAGTGCAGTATAGTGAAGTATAGTGAAGTATAGTATAGTATAGTATAGTATAGTATAGTAAAGTATGGACATACACCCTGGTAGCAGCTGCAAGGTATGGTTACAGTTTCGTTGTGAGCAAAATCGAAGGTTATTTAAGAGAAAGGTGTGTGAATATTAAACCTTTAAACGTCAGCTTTAATCACGGTATGTGAAAGGACGATTATGTGAAATTCCATTTATTTCATCAATTGAACTTTTTCCTTTGATCTGGGTGTTCGTATTAGTCCCAGTGGTGGGGAATGAACTGCTGCAGCACTTTATCTGGACATGTTTAAGAGAACACTCCACTTTAAAACAGAACACAATGAATTATTCAGCCTCTTATGAACTCAACCTATACTGAACACATCTGACCAGTCCTGCCCGTGTTGACATTTGTTTTATTCATGGCATGTGTATCCTGAGCTGAAAATCTGAGTTGTGCATGTAGGATTGGTTAAACTGTGGGGCTCTAAACTGCATGGTAGTATATGACATGTCTGTTATAGGCAGAAGATGTGCCAGTTACATCTTAATATAAGTTGATGACGGTAGAAATGGCCCTATGTGTTTTTTTCCCCTTCCGCTGCCCTCCACCCTTGCTCTCCCTTTGCTTCCTCCTGCTTCTCATTTCCGCTCCTTCTGCGTCTCTGCTCATCTACGCCTTCTGTTATTTTTTACTCTTTGTCTAAACTCCCCCTGTCTCCTTTTCTCCTCTCAGTTGTTTTCCTCTTCTCTGCTCTCCCCTTTCTTCCTACCCTCTCTCTGCCTCTGCTCAGTGTGTACAGACAGGCGTGCACTTCACTGCCAGCAGTGATTTATTCTGCTTAGGCAAATGAGTGTGGCTTACAGCATGCTGCTCCTTTTCTGTTTCATCAGTACACATTGCACATAGCACTGGAGCAAGTTGCAGCCTGTAGGCACACACACACCCCCTGAAATGAATCTAAGAGACACGCTGGAGGGGTTCTTCTGCAGTATAATGGGCTGATGAGATTCATTCATGTGTTTTGGGCGTAGAGGAATGTGTAATTGAGCACATATTTCATATTAGTCATTGTTTTCACCGTGGCATCCTAGTGCTGTGGTCAGACGAATCTACAGGGGTCATACACTCTCTAGACATGCTAGATGGTGGTAGGTGATGTGATTGAAATCAATTTATTATATTATAAAAGTGTAATCCAGTATTTGCATGTAATATACCATGATGTGGCAAATGCAATAAAAAGTGAGAAAAAAAACAACCTAGTCCCACTGATTTTTCTATATAAAGTTTCTGCAAAGAGATTTTCAGCAGCTATATGCATCACATATTCTTTGCCTGGATAATTGTGAAAATGTGTTGTTACCTGAGCCACAGGTAAAAATCTTGCGCACGGTAGGGCGAACAAAAGATTTATTGATCCAGATCGACAGAGCAGATCTTATGCAGTATTTAACGATTGTGAAAAATGTTTGTTTGTTTGTAACAAAATGTGCGTAATGTTATGTCGCAGTGTTTCAGTGTGTGTGTGTGTGTATATATATATATACATCGTGTATGAATGTGTGTGCATAACTGACTATGTGTTTGTGTGAAAAGTGTAAATAGAGAAGAGGTGCTGCCACATGGATACCTGTGACCTGGTCGACAAGAATGCGAGAGGTGATAATCCGTCCATACTGGGAGAAGAGCTGCTCCAACTCCTTCTGGGTCATAGTTTTGGGTAGGCCGCTCACATACAGGTTGGCGTCGCGGATGGAGGCTGAGCTGGGTCGCGCATATGACACCTGCGGGAGAAGAAACGGAATCTTAGAGCTTGTATAAATAAATAGTATAATGTTGTATTACTCTAAAACCTAAACCAGATTTGAATGTGAGCGGTAGAGGGATTTTCATGTGTATGTAATTTGAATGGGCAAGGGTGTGGGCCACTGGATCCACAGGGAGGAAACTATGAGTTTATTGTCTTAGTACACCTTCGCCTTGGGGATTATTGTTGTGAGAAAAAGGTTTAGCTACTTAGTACACTGGAGAGATAACACTTGAGTCGTTCGCTGAGGGAGCCAGAGGAAACTTTGTTCCCTTGAGTAGAAACCACAGGTGTTTTTCATTGAAGGGACAGTTCTGGTAACCAGGGGAACAGGATTTTATTCACTCAATTGATTTCAAGCTGGGTCCCATTCCAAGGTAAAATATTCATGATTAAAAGGGTAAAAGTTAATATGTTGTGTACAATATGCAGATGTCTATTTTTAGTGCAGAAATTAACCTAATACTAAGTAACCGAAAGCCTCTGAGCTTTTCACCAAGCACCTTTTTAGTTTTGCAAACTGTGAAGAGTGGATTTCACAGTTTGGTTTTATTAAGCAGGTAAACATATTGCATGTAATATACTAGTCAATTACAGACAACCTGGAGTCAGAGCAAAGTGTTTGCAACTGTAGCTCTTCAGATATACAGTATATGTAAACACACACACACACACACACACACACACACACAAGCACTAAGGGAATAAAAAGAGTTGTTTCCATTCACCCGAACTATTTCACTTAGTTCCTTATCATCACATGCTGTTCTTTCTACTTACGTAATCTACGCCACACATACCCATAAACGTGCTGCAATAAAAGCTTTAAATGCTATCTTCTGTAATTATGTTATTATATCTAGAATATGCTGTATGAATGTCATCTCAAGTACTGCAAACAGCAAGAAAGAACAGAGTATATAGTTATACCGTGCTGTTCAGCTTCCATCAGTAGCTCTCTAGCGCTGAACTTTCACTTGTCAGATTTTGTCCCCAACATCTTCATGTGTAGACCTGATTTTGCTCCAACGAAAGTTGCATAAATCCCATTAATACTGCTGCTGACTGGAGCAGCTTTCCCTTGCAGTACTTTCATTACTTCTGACATGTAGAGACATAGGCCATCAAATAAGGTTAAAGTCAGGCAAATATGGTGGATATGCAGTCATATCCTTGAGCAACAGCGTACAAATTCCGCTGAACTCAGACTGTTGGAGAATGGGATAGGGAACAGCTGGTTTTCCCCATATCTCACTATACTTTCACATTTTTTCCTCTATGGCCTCTCTGCTCAGCGTCCTCAGTCTTCCTCTTCCTCTTCACATCGCTCTCATTTTTGCTTCCTGGATCTTTTACTTCTGTTCCTCTCCTTCCTTCCTGCACGTTGCCTCACTAAACCTTTTTCTCTCTTCCAAATTCTGCCTTTTTTTCCCCTCTTTTCTTCTCTGTGCAGCTCTCCCTCATTTTCTCTCCTTGTCAGCCAGCTCCAGATGTCTAATCCATCAACACCTCCTCAAGCAGTATTGTGTACAAGTGTAGTGTGGTGCATGTGTGAAACAGGAGTGTGTGTGTGTGTGTGTGTGTGTGTGTGTGTGTGTGTGTGCAGGAAAGTTAGGAAAACTGTAAGTGTGAAGATTAAGGCGTTCACAAGCACACACTGTATAAATGTGTCTGGGATTATGTGCACGTGTGTCACTGTGAGCTCCTCTCACCTTTGGCATGCTGCTTCCCCTCACACCTCAGTAGGAAAGCAGCATCACAGCCATTGCTGACAAAATCTGAGGTGTCATGGTGGAAGAAACCGCAGCGGTGAAACCAACTCAAAGACACAACAGAAAGACACACTGCTCGAGAGCATGTGAATCTCAGGGCCAAGCGTTTCCTCCCAAGTCTAGTGGCAGAGAGTGGGAAAGGTGTGACACGAAGGAGTGACACTTAATCTTAAAATTACCATGGTGCCTTTTAATTTACCTTGTTACCTTTAGGGTATTTGAGTCTGATGTGGAGAGAAAGCATGTGAAAAGGGTAGTGGGAGGGAGTGATAGCACCAGACAGGGATGCAGAGTGGTCTACGGTCATAACAAAGACCGCCTTTATCTCAGGAACAACTTGAGGCAACCTCTGTTACTGATGACAATCTTTATGCTAAAAAAGCCCATTTTCAATTATGTCTCCGTGTTGCATGACTCGCTGTGTGTTGTAATGTTCGTATGAATGTTAAGTACTCGTGTCACAAACACACCACTTCTGAGGATGAATACCAAATACTGCTGTGGAAACAAAGCCATAGCCTTCTTAAGGCTGGCTCAACTCTGATATCTTGGCCTGCATTTATATACCTTATTCTTCTAAAAGGTTCACTTCACTAATTATTTTTCCAGATTTTATTATTGCCAAGATACAGAGAGCAGCACTTGAACCTGGTCGTTGTGTGTGAAGTGTTAAAAGTACGTAGACTGATAATGAATGAAGATCAGGTCCTGCAATGCCAATGCATGAGCCCTCTTATACCTGTACACATGCCAACACCCATTTGGCTCATCAAAACAAACTGAAATGTAGACGCAGTAACAGACTCACACGTAACACACAGTGCAGAAAATTCATGAATCACTTACAGTACATCTCTTTAGCTCTACATCTTTTACTACATCACCCAGAACACTGGCTGGATGAATTCTGCCCATTCATTATTATAGTTTATAGTCCAATCCCACTCTATTAGATTAGACTAGATTAGATCAGATGACAGAAAGTGAGAATCCAGGGATTACCACAGAGCAACAGATTAACGCACAGTATAAACCGTATCCGCAGGCAAATAGCAGCGGGACGACAGAGGAGAAAACAAGATCAGAAAGAAGACTGATAGGCTGATGTAAACCATTGGGAATGTTTGGATGAGGGACAGCGTGGTGGTGGCGCTCATTTTATCCACCCTACCTCTGACAACCACCACAAAGCCTCTAGATTAGTCATGCCATTAAAATGCAATAACAGAGGCCTCTATTATTTCAGAAAAACCTGTGATGATTGACGTGTTTCTTCCCTTTCAGTCAGAGATATCTATATAATTTCACCTTTACAGTTTGACATTTAGAAAGTAATTAGTAGATCAGCTATAGTCACGTTCTTTTTAATGTGTCTCTTTGATTTAAATGGTCTTTTTTTATTTCTGAGGCCCATGCACGTTAATCCCATCTTGCCCTCCAGCTTATTCACTAACAGCATCACTATCTACAAAAGCTTTGAAAAGAAGAAAACCACCTCGTAATTAGGTTTGCCTTGACCTCCACAAAAACAGTGTATTGTGATAAATTATGTAGCAATTTATTTTTCTATTTTGCAGCATTTTTTTAAATTTTCGTTTGTTATTTAAACTGTGTTTACAATGAAAATAATGATGTTGTGTTATAATTAACTGTAAACTGGGTCAGTTACCTTGATCGTTTTCGTCTGAAGTCTGAGTCCATTTAACGTGTTGATGGCTTTCTCTGCGTCCTTTGGATCAATGTAGTTTACGAAGCCGTAGCCCAGACTCTGTCCTGAAATGCCAGAAAAAGGGAAAGAAAATCTTTAAAAAAAAGGGGAGACAGAGAGGCCCCCCTTTATTATAAAAGGTGTGATAACACTGAGCAGTCCTGTTGTTTTTATAAAGGTTAAATTATATTTAGACTATTTAGAAATATGTCTTGTACATCCTATACATTCTAAAACTGTAAAACAAAACCAAGCCCATGCCCCTCTTTTTAGTCACAGCTTCTTAGATATCATACGTTTTCCTTGGAAAATCCTTTACAACATCTCTTCATCACTACTGACAAGATCACAGTGACTTGTGCCCCGAGCGCCAGAGTCTTGGTGTGACTTCTGTCAACTATGTGTCATGTGAAGCTTGCTGTGTTACCACAATCCTGCAGATTTGTAGTCTACACGAGACAGCTTCTTTCCAGGTCCCTATTTTCACTATCACATGAATTAATTAATAATTAAATATGAGAAAAAAATCAATCAAGAAATTATTCTATTCAAATAATGGTAAAAAATAGTAACTAATTGACAGGTTAAAGAAACATCTTTGCCTGATTTTCTATGTAATAATAATAATCTCACTGAATATGGAGTGTGTCTATACTCTGATCCTTGCACTCCTCATTACTGGTTGCTTGTTATATTGGTGATCGTGGAGCTTGAGGGAATTTATTCAACTGACGCATTTATTTTAAGATGCTTGAGACAGAAGTATCAACTATTGAATGCAGCAAATGTCATAAATTTAAGTCACATTCTTTTTGAATTAGAGTGAAAAAGTAAAACTCTTCCCAGCACCGCAAATAAAGTATCAAACTAAGTACAAACAACATATTTGTTACTGTCTCTGCAGCTGTGCAGAAAGAGAAAAAAAATATCACCCCCCCATTTCCCTCTAAGCTCAAAGTGTCTAGCAGACTCCCTTTGAGTGTGAAGCAGGCCTGACATCTCTCAGTGTTTCCCCGACAGATCAAGCCTTTCAACAGGCGTAGGACTTTAAGCGGACGCCTCCAGTCATCAGGGCCTTCAGACGGCTAGTTCGCAACAAACAGCTCCGATCCACTAACGCCACACACGAGCACAAAGAATCCTAGTCAGTTTAAGAGAAGCAGCATGCACATATTCACGCTAATGGGAACAGACAGCGGTTAGTCAGAGACAAAGTGAATCACAAAATATGGAGCATAGCTGTTTCACAAAATAAATATATTTGGGCTATGGATATCAGAGCGCGAAACAGCTCAGCAGTGAGCGGTGGAAGGGCCAGGAGGGACTTGTAGTCCTAACATCAAACAGCCGATGATTTTCTCTTCTTTTCTCCTCTCTTCCCTGTTCTCCTCTGGATTAACTGTGGATTATCAGACACTCTCTATTGTTAATTAAAAACCTGCCATCCTGGAGAGACTACTGCTATTTATAACTAACCCTCCCCTCTTCCCTCTCCTCCTTCTCTCTGACTCTCAGCTGACATCGGGTGTTGAGTTTGGCAGTTTAAATATAACTCACAGAATCATTTTTTGGCTTCTACTCTTTATTAAACTGTGTACACACAAATGAGACCATGAATAATGGAGGGAAATAGAGCATTTGGTAATAGAATTTAATTGAATGAGTTAAAATGAAGTGTTCGTGCAGGTTCTGCTTGCCAATAAATCAAGATTGCCTATTAATGGTTTTCCAAATTACCTGCGGTGCAGAATGCAGATAAATGTAGTATGTAATTGTGAAGAGTTTCCCTAAAATAAAAGCCCGAAGGAAACTGTTCAGAAGGCCGTGTATTCAATTTATCTGACATCTTAAATTCCAGAGGGTGCAACAGCCGAGAGCCCACCACTTGTAATGCCCTTCTCTCTCGTTTGCTGTCTCTCCAACCTTTGCCTCCCTCTTCCCTATCGCTTTGCTCACCCCTCTACCTCATCTTCAACAAGAAATGTGAGGTTCAATAAGTGAAGCTACCAGAAGGTTAGCTGAAAATGAAGTATGTTGGCGAAGAGCACTTGTGCAGGGCAATTGAGATGGGCTGGCTGGTGCTTAATAGTACAGAAACACTTGGTGCTCATGGAGCCATCCAAGCAGCCACATAGCACCAAACTGACTGCTATGGACTCTAATGCTGAGGGGGGAAGCCTCCGTTTAGGCGGTATCTACAAATTAGTATGCAACCGAGAGCATGAATACACCTGAGTTGGCAATGAAATACATTCTCAAAACAAATGTATTTATTTTGATTACAGGTCTGACGAACATAGTGATCAGCTTCTCTGTGTACTGTAAATTATGTTTGTGTATTCACACTTTTACTGTGCGTGTTATTTGCATGGGGAGCTTAGTCTGGTATTGGCATACCTGTCCACCCCCCAACCCCGTCTACACTCCCTCTTTGGCAAGGCTGAGGGCCTCCAGGGCTAAAGAAAAGAGGGTGGGAGCGAGGCTCGCTGGCTGGCATCAGTCCCCAGGTGAGCAGGCAGATGAGGAGAGAGAGAGAGGGAGACATCTGCCTACAGCAGCAGAAAAGCTCCAGGTGGGGATTCCACCTGGAATCAGCGCGGACGGGTGGGAGAGAAACACCAACGCACCGCACTGGCAAATTTAAACATGTGCACACACATGCAAGTAAACATGTAATCACTCAATAACAAAAGTACACATGAACAAACACAAGCAAAAAAGAGAATGCACTCGCAGCAGGACAGTGAGGAGTGCAGCGGCTGGCGGCCAACGAGTAAATGTGTCATTGTGTGTGTGTGTGTGTACATTGTTCTGTATTGTGGTTCCTAAAGCGTTTAGTTAACACTGAAAAGATAAAGAAACAATATGTTTCCGTTCTTCACCATCTGTGTGTCATATAGGCAAAATGAACTACTGTAAGCATCTCCATATGTAACCTACAACATGCATGAGACAACAAACAGTAAGACTGTAAGACTGACTGGCAAGCAGAACCTGCACGTAAGACCTCAACACCTGCCCCGCAAACCTCAGTACTCCCCAGCACGATCAGCCCTGCATGCTGCCAGCATTTGAATCGCACCACCACAGTGCTCTGTTCCATTTTGGCTCAACACACCTTGGTTAAACACAGATGTAGTTTAAAACCGCTCAGCATCACTTAACCTAGTATGGTGTCTTCTTGCAGTATAATGGTGAGACCAACTTGGCCTGCTTGCAGACTAAGTGTTTCAGCCATAAAGTAAAGATTAAAAAAATCAAGCTTGATTGATTGAATTCCTTAAAGAATTTAAGGCAATATAGAGACTGTTAAAGACATGAATAATAGCCTTTAATGGATTAGTACCTAACAGATAAAGCAGCTTTGCGTTGATCAATTAGCTTAATGGATACATTAACATATATATTTTTTAATCGTCAATATAAAACTAAAACCTAAATGATGCATTGCTCTTCATAATGGCCTTTTAATGAGGTTAGATCTTCACTTGCCTTTGATTTGTCAGCTGCCTACAGTGCAAGTCGTGACACAAATGACTTCAGAAAATGCTTTGCAGCAGTAAAAAGTGTCATAATAATATAAATATGTAAATATCCTAATGGCACAGGTCTGATTTCAGTCAGAAGAGATTTATGTGAAATACAAACATTTAGGATCTAGAAGTTGTTAATATACATTTTTGTATGTGTAAGCACTTGTAAATCTGTCAAAAGCTGTCATTAAACACTGAATATGGTTAGTTACCAGTGTAGCACTGCAGTGCTTTATCACATAGTGCCAGTTCACCAACAGACTAACCACATGTGGTGCAGGAGTGAAGAGGTGGGGGCTAATTTGGACCCACCTCCACTGCTTTTGCAGACCTTTTGTACAATCTGACATAAATTGTATAGGGAGGTAGGCATATTTTTCAGTGGTAAAATCACTGCTATTTCAAGCAAGCAATTCTTTGGTGTGTTGGCGAGGTGTTATGACTAAGCCATTATTTGTTTCCTGAGGAACAGCAGGTTGCCCAATGTGTGAGTTGGGAAAATGAGTGCACTTGGAGCGGGTGTCCTGCCTGATGGCCCTACTATGAAATGTACCCTTTCCGTCCCCCCTCGTATGTGCACATGTACAGTATATACATGATGAAACCTATGCAGTATCACATGCAGTATAGATGCACAAATAGTCAAACAAAAGCACAACAGATGTATGCATGGTTACACTGGATTTAAATCATCGAATAAACATTCACGTACAACACTGTGGCCCACAGTGCGACACATAATGATATGCTGTAAGGCACACATAGTAAGATGCTGAAGTTGAATATTGCCTGTCATTATTTCGTGCCTTTTTGTTGTATCACATGACTAAGAGCCCTGTACTGCAGACATGAAAGCGTCGTCATCTCCTGCTATCATCAGGAAAAGCTCATGCAACGACTATGGGCTCTTTGATCTAGAGCAGCATCTATCAAATGAAACACATAGCTGCAAGAACCTTCTATTTTACTTCATATCACAGTGCAATTTACTGCTCTTAATAATCTGTGAAACGTTGTAGCTATTAATCAAAAAGTTCATTTTAAATGCTGACAGCATGTTGTCAGACAGATATGATTTTGTACTTGGAGCAGAGGCATTCTGTGGTTGTGATACGTGTTCAAATTCTATTTTAAATGAGTCACTTTTTCATCTGTGTAGTGTATACATTTTCAGTACAAATAATAACTTATGTATATATTGTATAACACATGCTCCCCGATGAATCTAACCAGCTCTGCGTGAATTTGAGGCAGTCTAACAAATGATCTATTTGAAGGGATCTTTTAAAGGCTATCTATAAAGACAGTCCAACACCTTGTCGGCAGTGGAATCCGTCATTTGGTAAAGTATCAACAGGAGTATGGGGGAGTTGAAGCAGGTACTGCTGATAATAACACACCTTGAGAGGACGAGTGCCCTCTTCCCCGAAACAGGCAAATCTGTTTGGTCAGTCTTAAATTTAGCAACATTTTAACGTGAGACGAAAGGGAGGAAAAAAAATTCAATTTGTCAAAGAAATGTGTCACACTCCTTGCTTCCACTCCTGGCCGCTGACGTTGTGCCTCTTGCTGCGGCAGCAACTTGGACTAGTCCTATTTTTGATGGGCCAGCGCTCCCCCAGCATAAAAAAAAGTGTGCTGTCACCAGGTTTATGTCAAAATACACTTCCCTTACCTTAAAGAGGGTCGACTCCAAATAAAATGGGAACGGAGAGTTGTGATGTGTGGATTTTGCAAAAGTACAAACAGAGGGAGAAATGAAGAGAACAAAAGACTACAGAGCCTCGAATATTACTGTTAAGCATATCATGTGGCATATATGGAGTCTGTTTAAAATACTAAATTCATAAACAGAGCCACGTCCCCCGCACACATGCATCTACTGTAGATCCCTCTCCCACTCACTCATTCAACACATCTTTCCCTCCTGGGTTGCCAAGGTAGCAGCCACTGTTGCAGTCAGGAGGCTCCCACTCTCAGTTCCCAAGGTTCTGCTTCCACCAACACACACACACACATCAACACACACCTTCCCACGTAAAAGCTCAGGGACAAACACACACACACATATAAACCACCCCCTCATGGTGGCTCCCTGAGCCTTGGGGCCAGTGGACTGCAACTTGCAGTGTGTGGGCTGGCTGGCTGGTTGCGCAGCTGAGAAGTACAAATCAGGCTGACAGACAGAGAAGTCCCGTTAAGTCTTAGACAGAGCTGTTACGTCAGAATTACGGAACCTACCCTATTGCACCTGCTTGGACCTCTTCTGAGTGAACAGGCCCACAAGACCTCAACCGTCCACGCCCAGCCCTGCAGCACACAAGCTAGGGACAAAGGGACTTTCTGGGTCTCTCCTGCTCACGTACAGGGCCCTCAGAGTGAAGGGTCAGAGGGCGAGTTACCAACCCTGAGGCACATTCAGTCTGTGGATCTAAGGCGGACACAGGGGACAGTCACAACCTCTGTGTTCCATGTAAAAGGGCATTCAGAGTGAGATGAGAAGGGACAGGACTCTGAAGTTGGGGTCACAGGACGTCCACTTCAGGGTTCTATGCAGAGGGAGGCAGGACAGTCTTGGGACCCGGGACTCTAAAACTTTAATGTGTGTCTGCCTGCTTGTGTCTGCACTTCTGAGCCTGGCAGCTCTCTTAATAGCTGGCTTTGGAGATGTCAAATCCTTTTTTCATCTCTTTCCCTGTCAGCTTTGTTCACGCTATCTTCAGGTTTCAGCCCATTTCCGGTTCCGATAAACGCAGCTTGTATGTGTGAAATAGCCACTGCACCAGATCTCCTTCAGCAAAAATTCAAGGATTTAAACAGCATGTAATGCTTTGCCACCACACAGTACCATAATGCATTTGCATTGTTGAGGTGCAGTCTAAATGGCTCTCATCATAAGACAAACAGAGGAACAATAGCATATTTTGTTCCCATCACTCTGGTAATGATGTGAAAAACAGCTCGACTTGCATTCTAAGTACAAAGAGAATCAGAGTCAGATCACCCCTGTGTGTGTTGTCAATGTATTTTTCAGTAGCAACAAAGAGATGTGGGAAAACAGAGGAATATATGGTGAATATTTGATTTGCTTCCTGTTAGACTGACAGGCCTTGTGCAGGAGATAAGCTCCACCCACCTATCCTTGCTGTTTAGATGCATATTTTATGTTTGCAGTACTTGTGGGTGCACACCGATGTTCCATAATAGAAACAGAATGACTATGAAACTAATGGAAGCACACGGCTTCTAACAACAGGGTGGTGCGTGCAAAGCCAAATTTGGCAAACCTAAAACATTTTTTGCACCTACAGTATATGAATAAGTCAAACCTGTCCTTATGTAAGAACTGGGTTCGCAGCAGGTTTTCACATGGCACAGAAGCTGGTGTCTGTCAGAGGTTCTCTGGCTTGAACTGCTCCACAGCTGACATCACAGTCCATGTATTTTTCATAGCCAACATCTGCTTGGCTTGCTACATTGTCACTATGATTTGCATCAGCTCCCCAGATTCAAAGTATAAAACCAACACATGGAAGGTGACTAGAGTAGTGTGCACAGAAGGCATCAGTCAGTGTGCACGTTTTTTTGTTTGTAGCGATAAGAATTACTCCATGTGCATAAACAGAAATGTTGGTTCCACTATTAAAAGAAATAGTGATTTGAGTTCGCTGCTGAAAGCTAGCAATCACTAAATTCTGTGACTGCCTTCGAAAAAAGAAATACAAACAGAACAGAGCAGACAAACAGCAGCTGGCAAATATGCTGTTTACTGTTTACCAAACAAGTCAAATACCTTATCTATCTCCACAATAAAGTATTTCTGATATAGTATGGTTACTAGGCTTTTGGCTAGTGTAATTATTGCTACATGAAAATGCAAACTGGTTGTCCATATAAATATGAAACCCGCCCCCACCACCCAATGCAATCAATTCTTGTTCCTGCATGAAAAGCTATTTTCTTCTTCCCCATGTCATTATGGAAATAAATGCATTCATTTTTCCAACGGAATTGCAACTGATGCTGAAAAATTATCCTGAAAATGACTTACTGACAGTCAATTCCTTTTCTGCGTGTGTGTGCGTGTGCATGGGCATGTGTAGGGGTTCATGAGCGCTGAATCAGTACATTGCAATGGCTGCATTAAGATTTTTGTTGTATGAGTGACAGCTTTCACTCTTACTCATGATGTAAGCTTTTGAACTGGCAATTATTGACTCAAATAAAGAGTTAATAAAATGCATAAACACCAATTCTGGTAAGTGAAACCATACATAATCCACAGTCTCAAAGCATTATGTCCATGCAAGGGGACAAATCTAACAGCTACTGCAGCTTGCCATTTAGTTTAAACAACAAACCACTTAAGATGAGAGTACCAGGCAGAGCCAGACAGGTAGTAAGGCAGGAAGTAAGGTAGGCAAGCGAGCAGGTGTGTGAGGGGCAAGAAAGACACCCAGAGGTGGCTCTGCTATCAGCTGAAGTCAGCCGGGGTGACAGATGGAGCTGGAGTATCTACGCCTGCCTGCACCCGCCCAAGCCTCGCGCCACGCTGGCGTCATTGGAGCTGACAGGAGCAAGTCCACAGGAAGCTGAGAGGGCGCTGAGGACCTGTCTGTCTCCTCTACCTGTGTGAGGCTCATGTGCTCACACCTTTTCAGAAAACACTCACAGGTTAGTTGAGATGCAAACAGGTTGTGAGAAGGGAACATACAAACACTAATGCTTGCTTGTTTTAGTGCGCTTCCACTCTCTTTTTCAACATATTAAATACCATCTTCTACTTCCTCAGCAAAGTCTCGATAAAAATGCCTATATGGCAGAAGTGGATCCATCCTTCTTACATCAATATGCAGATACAGATATTTATGGTACACGAGTACAGTACAGGTGTGTGTATAGAATCCTCAAATATGGCTGTTTTCTTTTACTCTTCTTTTTGCCCCTCCCACTCTCAAACCTGGCTTAGTCTGTTAATGATTTGGATGACTGTTAGAGAGTATGAAGCCTCTTGGCATTCCCTGCTGGAAGTGAGAATCTGTGCTTTGTTAGCCTAAAAGTTTGCACGAGGAAATTGCACCCATGGGAGAGCAAAACAGGCATACACCACAGGGGGAGATGGAAAGAGGGCAGAATTTATTTATACCTTTTTGCGTTGATGCTAAGTCATCAGAGAGACCTTGTAGTGCAGAGCAGAGGAGAACCCTAAATGGTTTAGAAGTGAGCAAACAAACATTTCCGTCTCTCACAGTCCCCATTTAGGGCCCCCATTCTGTTCTTTTTAAACTCTCTCTAAATATCTGCTGTTAGCTTGCTTCCTCTCTGCTGCTTGGCAAATCCCACTTAAAAGGAAAATTGGGTGGGGAGAAAACATGGTGATAGCATGTGGTATCCCAGTGTTATTTTTGTACACTCCATCCTCCATTATCCTGGTTTATCTGACTCTCAGGCTCCATTTTGTGGCCCATTACATAGGAAGAGGAAGATGGTCCTAAAGCTGCAGAAAGATGCTACACAGAGCGAGGGTAAAAGAACAAGACAGCAACAGTGGCAGAGCCAGTGGCCATTTCTAGTTCTCAGTCAGAATTGCGATGGCTTTTGGCCTCTTTGTTGTACTTAATCTATTAGGGAATATCTAACTGTGTTCTACATCTGAGTGTGCATGTTTATACTCTCCTTGCCAGCATGCTTTCCGAGAATGGCTTGGTGATCACAACTGCCTGCCTGCCTGGTGCTCTTTAAAGAGATTATCAGGAGAAGAGTGTCAGTAAGTAGGATATAAAATGAAAGCCATTATGGAGCATTATCACTGAGCAGCACCACCCAACCCCCCTATCCATCTGCTGTATGGCCACCCACACAGACACTACACCCAGATTACAGCCATGATTAGCACTGCGAAGTGCTGCTTAATTTAAACACCTCTGGAGAACATGTGGCACTTTGCTGCGCTGCTGAGTTGCAGCGCTTGAACACAGTTGGCAGAGATGGATTTCTCCTTATAGAAGATAACATGCGCAATGATTCCTCTCAAACTCTTTAATTGTTTTGAACAATGCTGGACGGACGCAGTGTGTGCATTTTTTTTTGCATACAGCATATGGACAGAGTGTAGCTACACCTACCTGTTTAGCAGTTTGTGAACAGTCACATACGCTGTCTGCTTCAGCATGTCTGTTTCTCTATTGTTCCCAACATTTTACCATTTGAAGATAACGGAGTACAGTATGAAAAAATGATCTGACAGGCAAACAAAAGCACAAAGTAAACTAACATTTCAATTCCAAACACTGTTAATGTTGGAGACCATAGAGGATTTGCACCTGTAAAGCCAGATGCTGTAGTAACTTCTACACATGTTGAGTGTATTGCAAGGTTTTAAAACTCCTCAGATACATCTCAGATAGAATGGTTGCTACGCACATTATATTCATAGAGCACAATAAATTGACAAGCAGTGATACCGCAATGCAACATAAACAGTCTCTGTTCTGTACCTGTGATCTTGTCGCGAACCAGCTTGCAGGACTCGATCTCACCGATGCTACCAAACAGGCTGCGGAACTCCTCTTGAGTCATGTTCTGGGGCAGGTAGTTGACGATGAGGTTGGTCTTGCTGTCGTCATTTGTGGGGCCAGTCTGCATAGGTGAGGGGCAGCCACGGCTGTTGTTGGTCGGCCCGTTGGCTGTGGTCCCTCCTCCGCTGGGGCCATTTGTCACCGGAGCTTCCATGTTACTGATAATCTGTAACAGTATGAAAAAGGTCAAAGAAAAGGGGATAGGGTTAGCATTCATTATTAATATGTAACTAGGTTACATATTTTTCATTCTAGCATTACTTTTGTTGTATTATGTCAGATTGTTAGCATAAATATGTTTGGAATGTTTTAAATAAGCTTTTGTGCATAAAGAGATTTAATTGTAATGGTAGCAAATAAAAAAAAATGCAATTTCCCAATGTCTGATCATTTATGTTGAGACACGACCACATATAGTGATCGCCAGATTTATTACTGCTGCTCATTGCAGCAAGTGATGCAAATCAGCAAGCAGAAATGTTTTATATCAATGCACAGGTTTGTACTTTTATTTGATAAAGCTTTTTGTGTTTGACAAATCATGCTGAAAAGCAAGACCATCAGAGTGTGTAAACAAATAATTAAATTATCACAATGTCTGTCATACTGTACATCAACACTTAAACATTAGTATCGAAACATATAATAATCAAAATATAAGTAAAACTGTTACATTGAATGTTACAATAAAACGCACTTCACAACATCTCAAAACACAGATATATACATATAACAAACACTAGACAGTTAATGGAGACATTAGACTGTAAATAGTTATAGCTGCTGAGATTTGAGCGAGGGGGCAGGAACACGGGCAACCTTTTAGCTAACTATCTGACTGTTGATGCTGCTGCTGTGACAGAGAAGGCTGCATTTTCATAACTGGTTTTACACAGCATCTCGTGATCAAAGTGTTCAAAAAGCAACTGTGAGCTCGGTGTAAGTGTGAGAAAACATTTTTTAAAAAAAGGGTGAGAAGGAGTGAGAATTAAAAGTCGGGGGGGGGGGTGGTTTACACTTTCTATCACAGCACTCCGATATATTATTCAGAATCATCACTTGTCACTAACAAAAGCAACATGTGAGATGAGACAATAAAAATCAAATTAATAAAATCGTCGAGAGGTGCGACAGATAAAAAAGGTGGAGGCGCTGTTACAAAGCCGTCACTCTGTCTTGGCTCATGCTTCATTAAACCAACATTTACTTTTCCTTGCACTGACGCTGAATCTTACGTTTCAGATCGAGCTGTCTTACTGTTAGTACTGGTAGTTATTCAGATTCTGCATAAACAACCATCATAAAGTATAGTGTGTCCACAGAAAAAGGCCTGTCCATTCCCATTAGAGCAGTCTCTTCCACACAAGCACTAACATGCTGAAACCTAAAATAAGATGCAAATATTCTCTAATCTGATTCAATCAAACTTTTAAAGGCATCACTCAGATCTCTGCCTTTCCCCTGTTCAACCATCCAGCTCTCTGTCTATTTTTAACTATTTTAAAGTACACGCAGACAGGCTGCACTTGGAAGTAGGGCTGGTTTTAGCTAAGGAGAAACGGCACACAAGTCGTATTTCACTCTATTTCTGGAGCATCACAAGCCTGTGTTCTAATAATATATCTCAAAGAAGAAAAATTTCACATTTTGTCCAGAAATAGTTATCAAAACCATTTTAGATGTTTACAATTTGTGTACTACCTGACTTTAAATATTTTCCATTTATCTATCTACCTAGGGAGGTTATAGATCACTAGAAACACTTTACTACCAATATTAACATTTTACTAATGTATTTCTTTATTTGGAATAGCATTATCCTACGCTGGTGATTTCAATCTATCCTTCTAGACTGTATACGTGTGATGACACATATTTTACATACATAGTTTCCTGGCTTACCATCAAAACAATTAGTGAATAAACTCAAGAAGTAAGGATAGTTAAGTTAAGACAAATGTGGTCTTTGTCTCATTATTTATTTCTTATTATTAAGGGGGACAACCTTTACCTTCGAGTAACTATACCAGCAATATCAGCACCAGATCATCTTTTCTGTGGTTTAAGGGAGACCTTAAAAACAACCCTATATTTCTTATTTTTTGTTATTTTGAGCAGCCACAGCAAAACGTCAATCTCACGCCGGCTCCCATCCTCTCATTCTACACACACCCATGCATGCACACACATTTCATGCATTCACACTCTGTGCTGTCTGCAGTGGGTGGAAGAGCGCATATTCAAACGCACACACGCAGACAGACACGCATACAGAGAGAGAACAATGGCTTGAGCCCACAGCTGAAAACAAACAGACAGGGAGATATCTAAAAGCTTTCAAGATGAGAGCTGCATGCAAATTGTTATTTTGACAGTATCCTTTCCTACTCACTCACCACTCTACCACAACAGAGACACAGAGACAGACCGAGAAAGACGGAGAGAGAGAAGGAGGAGGAGAGTGGAGCGGAATGAGAGAATAGTATCAGAGTTGATTGGAAAGGGCCTTATTAAATCTGTTTACATTCCCTGCTGGGCTCCATTCTGTCTGAGAGACTTTCAACTCCATGGGACGTTTTCTGAGGAGTTTTTACACCAAAATGGCTGCCTCTAATTAACAGGGACCTGCCGAGTCCCAGTGGCCAATTATATTCTTCCCCTTGTCCCTGCTCACCAGCATTTGTGATGCTCAGCAGTCCACTTCATGTTAGTTGTGAACACTTTTGCTGTCCCTGCTCTCTCACTGTGGAGCCCAGTGCTGTGGACAGAACTCACCATGTGTCCTGCTGAGTTGGTACAACACATAGTCGTCTCAGCCTCAAGATGCACCTGCTTTCACTCACACGTCAAAATGCTGCCTACTGAAAGTACACGGCAGAGCCAGCACTGATTTTCTAGCTGGCTCAGACCGTGTGCAGATGTTGGAAGAATGTGATACAAGTGTACAAAGTGGGGTTAGAATTTAGAAAAAGAGTGGTTGCCGTTCTAAACTGAAAGATACCTGGTGGTAGTTCTTAAGACTGGAACCTTAGGCACAAATAATCAATTATTCTTGACTCAAGCAAGGCTACAAACGCTAAAGCAAAGAGCACGGGGGAGCGATCTAAAGCATGCTGGAGTCCTCAAAACAAGAGAAAATAGAGATTAAAACAATGATGGCAATAAGAAACTTCAGTAAGTCTTCATGTGTGCAGAGGAATATATAGTTGCTGTAGGAAGGCTCATAGCTGCAGCGTTGTATGTAATAACGAAGAATAAACAGCACAGTTGATTTGTAAAACATTTTAGATAACAGCTATATACATTTTTTTTTAAATGACTGGATTCCTCTGAAATACGCCAAAGATAACATGTCAGCAGCTGGATATTGCTTTTCACTCATTTCTGCACAACTTCTCTCCCCATGTTCTTGCTAGTCCCGTTCATCTATTGCCCCATCAATCAACTGCTGCTCCAGTAACTACTGTCGCAGTCAGCAGCATCACCACCATTGCGTATTTATTTAAACACAGTACAGTATCAGATCATGTTACTTGATGGGTGTGTAAAATGGCTGGGCCATCCATTTGGCAGCAGTAGTCTCCTTACCATCTTTGGCTGTGTCAGCAATCCTTTCTCTGCCCAGCCCTGGAGCTGTGGGAGCTCTGCCTGACGCCACTGTGTCTCTGTCGACCCCTACGGAGCGGAGCAGAGGGAGGGAGGGATGCACAGCCCACCGTCAACATTATGCACTCACTTTACAAGGTTAGGGTTGTAGTGGGATTTAGGGAGTGGGGAAGTTGGGAGTGTTGGAAAAATGGCAGCTCACCAGAAAAACACCTTTTCAGTCATTTCACCAGTCAAACTAAAACAAGTGGCAGTTGGCTCAGAGTTGTTTTCGTTTTTGGCGTTATGACTAGTTATGACGAGTGATTTGTCAATGGTGAAATGGGAAAAAACAAATTGGTGTAATAAATAGGACTTAGAAAATGCTTGTGGTTCAAATTGTTTATTGTTATTCTAGAAAATGGTGTGGGGAGAAAACAATGTTATTTCTTCAGGTGTTATTTTAATTTTATTACTCTGTGCAGCTTCCTCGTACACTGAATACAACTGTGTGTGTGTGTGTTGGCAGGTTGGTGTGGTGACTGCAATGACCTTGGCAGAGTTTATAATGAGGGTTTCCCTCTTGCTCTCTGTAGGTAAACAAGCCTGTGGTTGAAGAGACAGAAATGCCACAAAAGAGCAGGAAGTCTGTTCACTAGCTCTCTAGAGCAGGGGGCTTAAATGCCTCCAGCTATCTACAGATGCTACAAGCAGCCAATTTAGCAGGAGAGGAGTAAGAGAGGATGGATGACCCCTGACTTCATTTACTACTAGAGAGATGAAGAGAGGGAGTGAGGGATCAGATGGAGGGAGGAAAAAAGGCGAGGTCTGAATAATGGGAAAGACACTTTCAATACTTCAAAGAACGGGAGACACAGGGGTGGGGAAGGAGGGAGTCTGTACATGTTCTGTTGTCAATGTGTCTTGTAAACTTAGACAGGAATGCATAATGGAGGTCTAAATGAGAGTGAACTGTCAGCTTAAAATGGAAAAAGAAGATTCGGGGCGGAGAGGTCAAGAAAAAAAGGATTAAGCACATATCTCCTTGCTGACAGGTAATGGTAAATATGAAGATATTTTTGGGGTGATCATTTAGAAACATCAACTTGAGAACCACCTTTGTTTTAGCCTGATGAAGACCAAAGGTCTATTCCTGCTGAATAATGGCTGTGTGAAATATACAGTGTAACTCTGGCAACGAGAAATCATTATGTTTCATGCATCTACTATATAAAAACATTTTAAAGCTTTAGCTATATTTAGTATATGCATATGCAGTATATGCAGGTTTGCCAAATCCAAAGAGGGGTTTCTAAAATAATGACTACATAATAATTATAAACAACAAAGAACCATAAGGGGACAGTGCCAGGGACAGCTACGCCCACACTAAAGCCACTGCCCACAGAACAGGGGACCAACGCTCTTCTTATCTAAAAGGAAGACTGGACAGACTGCATTTCATGTCGACTTGTATCGTCCATTAAATGTAAAGTTAAAAAGCTATCCTGAAAAAAGGAAATGTTAGGCAAAGGCGAGACATCAAAGCATTTTTCACCCATGCGTCGTGTGACATACGAGTCAGTGTGGAAGCTGATGGTGTGCCGCGGCAAGCAGACAGTGCAGCATCACTATAGCATATACATATGTGGTGATAAAAATGTCAGAAGCAGCAAGCAGATGTATATGATTGTCCCACAAATTTCACCAGCTATTATAAAGCCGAATGTTGGCAAAAGGGATATTATGTTTCTTAGAAGTGCGTTCAAGTCACTCCTTCCCATTTTCCAAACACTACTCAGTACTCAATATTTAATGCTCAACCATTCAATAAGTCTTAGACACAACAGACAAGCACACAAACATTTTCACCCTTCTTCATATTCTCACTGTCTTTGCATTCATCATGTGAACACACGCATGTATCTTCTGATAAAATCTCAAATAACAGTTGAATAAGGGTGCAATGTGATTACATTCACCAACCACTGAGATGAAAAAACCACTCATGGATGCAATTTTAATTATTGAGGGAATATATTTCAGTCAGTGCTCAGATGCTGGGAAAACGTATTATATAATCAATATGCTCTATAACACCATTAATATTTGATGCCACAAAAGTGCTTCCTGTCTCCTTGGGCTCCTGGCCACTGGTGTCTGAATACTGCAGTCAAACTGGAGGAGCCTCATCTGCCTACAGCACGGAAGGACGGTGTACAGTTGCTTTACAAAAATACCAAAGGCACAGGCAATGTGCTTATATGAATCCATTATAAAAGACATTCTTCCACGCTGTGCACAAATATTAGTATCTGTATCTGTGTCTACTTCTCCATACATCACTTCTGGTACAAACTAAAATTTTGATGACCAATGATTTTTTTGTCTACCTTTCATGTCTTTTTCCCTTTGCTGTTTTCATACCATAACACCAGCACTTTAAATCGCTGTTCTGGTGCAGGGTGCCTTCCCTCTTCTCTTACTTTGCTTAGACAATCAATTTACTATGACTTGGCCAGGATAGATGGCGGCTGTAGAGACTGCGGAGTAGACAGTATGCTGCAGGATCTCCCCACTGACAGACACACTGCATGGCAGCTACAAAATGGGGCCATTGTGCAACCATCTGACTTGTTAGACGTCACCTAAGCATCTTGCTTCAGATATTATTTGTGAAATCCTTATACCTGATGCATCTTATTTGGTGCTAATAAGACTACTTTTTGAGGCTGGTAAATAAATAACAAAAAGCATTACCTAGTTCTAATTTATTGTCAGATTAAAAACATACAAACCCACTGACAACATACAAACCAGCAGCATGTGAATTTGGTAAGTCATAGTGAAATCCCGTCTCAGTCCCCCAAAGTTAAGCAGAGTTCCTTTCAAAATGACGAAGACACGAGGAAATTAATACAACTTTACTATATCAGCTTCTCGGCCAGTCAGGTTTTGTGTAATGCTCTCTGCATTATTGATTTTCACAACCCCCCCCCCCTTTCTTCCTGGCTCTCTCACTGTCTTTTCACCTCTAGCAGCCTCTTCCGAGCTCTGAAATGTCCTGCAGGACAGACGGATGCTGGGCCGGATCAATCAAGGAAAGTAATCTGGCACACACATAGATACACACACACACACACACACACCCCTCCTCTGTTGCACTCCGGCCTGCCTGCCTCCAGTCTCATCGATCTGCATCTACTTTACCAAATGGATTCTTCTTTTTTTTCTGTCCTCCTCCACTGCTTTTCTTTCTGTGTGACTCGGAATAATAAATGTTCCAGAAACGCGAGACCTGTATAAAAGCTATTCCTCCATTCAACTTTGCCTGGACTTTTATTTTTTTCTTTCTTTTCCGTGTTTTCAGTCTTCATTGAGATTGATTAAGTTTTCACACATACTCCCTCACAGCTCTTGAGCAATAGGCCATACTTGTTTGAGGTCAGAAGTCAGGAGATGACAGGATTGGGCAAATTGCCAAAGGGTATGTCGGACAGGATCTACAAAATAACAAGATTTATGTTTCACAGACAACTACAGGATAACGGTTTTTTATATTCAAATGTACACATACAAAGTCTAGTACACCAAAGATTTAAATGTTCATCGTGTGTTTTTTTTAGATCACCTAATTATTCTAATATAAAAGCTTTTCTCTAAAACTACTGCAGACAGTACATAATTCAATAAAAATGATCTGAGAAACTGCAGTGCTCTGTACAGTACAGTACAAATTCACATTCTCCAACAGACAAAATAAACACACACACACACACACACACACGCATGCACTACAGTGTTCTTCACTTAGCCAAACAGTAGGCGGAACCGGAGCCATTTGTCCACTGGCTGAATCCCAACTCTGCACCAACGCATGCAGAAAATTGGTGAGCATCTTGACTCTGGAGATGACACTTCAATTTGTGCAGCTCTAGTGACTGGTGTTCTGCAGTTGCTCCCTTGTGGGGGTGTGAGATCAGCTGGACACCTGCCTAGCTGTTTGGCTGAAGCCTGTAGCACAGGGACTGGGCCTTGGATTTGTAGCCCTGGCCTTGTCTGGCAGTCCCTGTCCCTCAGTCCCAGCTCTGGCCTGGTTTCTCAGGTCCTCATCACAGTTCCCCTGTTCTGTGCAAGTAACAGTCCTGCACTTGATGCCCCTGACTGCCATTTTCCACACACACAGTACAGTGCCTTCATCCGAACAATATCAAATCCCCATAAGCGACTTGCCAGCCACTGTTCTGGTTCGAGCAGCTGAAGCAAATCAGCAAAATGTGTCTGCTATCCACCGCTGTCTGTCCTGCTATAATCCCTGTGTGTGACGAATGGGAGTGATCACTGTCAAGGCTCTCAGCTCGGACATTTCGGTGGATTAGAGACGCTAAATCTTTGTCTCATCCGCTACATGGGATTCCACCCCTAATTAAATGTCATTAATGTGGTTAAAGGTCTCAGAGAGGTTGATATCTATCTAATTTGTAAGACTTATTCAGAAAATATCAACCCCTGTTTCTGTGGATAGTAAGCAAGACCCCACGCTGAGGATAAAGAGGGGGGAAAGAAAGCGGGAGAGACGGGGGAGAATTTCAGTCAACAGTAGGCCTACATTATGCTTGTCACTAAACATGGCATGAAGGAATCGAATAGTATCACGTGCTGTTTTCATTTTCTCTAAATAAATGTGAGTGACACTGAAAGAGATTCTGTAGCACTGCAACGACAAAAAGCTGCACTACAGGGGATTGCATTTGCTTGCTGTGACTTGTGCCTCCGTGCACGGTTCTTATTTGTGCTGAGCTGAAGTTGCTTTAAGCTGGGCTGGGACAGAGAGTAGAGGACACAGAAACAGCAAGGCAGAGAGAGCAGGCAGGATGATCCATCTGAGTCAGCACCATGTGTCATGAGCGAGGACACCACCTCCACAAGTAGCTGGCAGGTGAATGTGGCCACGCACCTGTGCAGGCAACCAGCCATTTCAGTCTCCTATCTTTAGCAAAAAACACTGAAATACACTGCATAGACTAATACATAAACAAACATAGAAAAAGCAGGCACGAATGCGCCTACATTTACTCAGCTATCAACTATTCATCATTACCTTTCCCACCTGCATGTATCAGGCCAGAAAGAAAGCAGTTCAGCGGCATTTTACTGCTACCATGCATTCAATTTTATTTCATTTGAAACGACATGTACATTCCTCATTTTATTGCTTCACTCTACCCTACAATAATTTTGTTGTATGTATAAAAAACGTCTAGAGTAGTAGAACAAAAAACCCATAAACTTTTATGACTGAACTAATTTTTCAATATAATACACAGTGGGAGTTCTAATTAAAACTGGTTTGAGGCTGGAAGTGGTAATATTGGCTTTGTAGAACAGGTATTTAAAAAGCTATAAACAGCCTGGAGCCATATGATAAGAACAAAACCTACAGCACAGCAACTTGCAGAGAACAACAAAGAGAGAAGAACACTGGCCTGGCTGCTGAGCAGAGTCAGAGCTCTTCCTAATCTAATCAGTGTTTCCCCCATCAGTTGGATCTCAGACACAGCCTGCTGCTGCTGCTGCTGGTGTGTGTGTGTGTGTGTGTGTGTGTGTGTGTGTTGCCTTGCAGCAAAAGCACAGGGCTAAATCACATAGACACCAACCGATGGTTGTACTCAAGAATTCATTCAACAGCCCTGGGTAATGTGTGTGTGTGTGTCTGGCTAATCTGGTTATTGATTCGGCTCAGTCTAATCAAATAGCTGTAAGGGAAAAGGGCAGCCGTCCATCATCTGTCCTAATGAGTAAACTGTTTGATGGAGGCAATGAATAACTCAAAACTACATGTAGAGGAGGTTACTACAGCGCTGATAGAGAGACAAGCTGAAAGTTTATATGCATCCTTTGGCAAATCTTTTGGCAACTTTCTTCTTGTACTGTCTGACAATATAATATATCAAATCATTTAATTTGTTATATTCACACTAGATAGCCTGTCTTGATAAAGTTAGAAGCCTGGTTTGATTTAGCCTCATTTGAATATTTACCCATATCAAATCATTTAAATAAAAAAAAAATTAACTGTATTTGTAAGTACTTGGAAAAGAAACCCTTATGAATATTCTTTGATTTCAATTGCTTAATAATTTAGTCACTTAGTTTTATAGTTGCTTTGTGCTGGTCACAATCACTTTGGAGTTTGACTTGATCATTTAGATTGATCCTATCAACTGTGAAACTTTAATCTTGATGTAACCTAACGTGAGAGTGGTGCAATCAGAAATGGCTCCTACTGCAGCGGGAAGCGAGGGGAGTGAGACACAAAGCCTAAATGTATATCAGCACAGCTAACAGCCAAGGCCCGCGGCACACCAGCTAAACCGTTAAGTGTGGCATGCATTCAAACGAGCAGATTAATCCCCCCTGCTGCCGTACAGTGCTGCAAAACTGACAATGCCCATAAGAGACTATCTGCTCATCTACTGTAGCCTGCGCCGAGGAGGCAACATATAAAGACTGATTACCATACAAACGTCTACAGCATCTCACAGCATGTGCTGCACAGTCATGCATCTATGAGACACCACACGTCTTTACAGTTCATACTTTTTCTATTCCTCCCACTCTTTCCTGACTTTTTCACCACCTGCCCACCACACCCTCTTTCAATGTCAACTTGACAGATGCCATTTATCACATATACAGTAAAAAGAATAAGCATTGACTGAGAATCCACACTTCTGTTAGGACAAACACTTTCAACATCACTATATCAAACTTTGTCCTGTTAGCTACCGCTGAGTCTGAACTGGGTATATCAAGGCTTACGTGTAATACACAAACCACTGACAGGGAGACAGTATTATCTACCTCATTGCCTATATAAATATAAATAATTCCCAACAACCACAGAATTATCATCTTTTTGTACAGTGGCCCAAGTCACTGACCACAACAGCCTTTCATATCACTCTTTCTGTTAGTGGGTAGGATCGGTCATTTCAGCTTTGACGAGTCAAGCTGAAAGAAGTGATGGGGTATGCTGTGTATGCACCTCCTAAAGTGTCTGTTACCAATCACAGTGATTCCTTTTTGTCGCATGTTCAGTTGCATGTTCAATCTATAATTCATCATTTTACAGAAACATATTAATGTTTAATACGTCAGAGGAGGCGAGGCCTGTCGAAAATGTGACCTTGAAAGTGCCTTTAAACATCACAGAGCAACAACACTGGGCCAGTTAAAATGCCAAACAACACAGCTTCTCACACACACACACACACACACACACGCACAGCCAGTCTGCCTAGTGATGCTTTCTGATGCTTCTGTTCTCTTTTTTTCCTGGGATGCAAAATGCAGATGAGACGAGTCAGTCACTTGTGCACAGTCTCTGGAGAATCTGTCACTCAAATCCAAACATCTGTATGAATACCCAAACACACAGGATACAGTGGAGGATGAGAGAAAGGGGGGAGGAAGTGAAGACGGTGGAGAGTGAGGATCGAGAAAGAATGAGGAGTGAAGTAGCTAGGAAAGCCAGCGTTTCCTCTCTCCTTCTGTGTGTTTGACTGAACAAAGAGCTATATACACATGAATACCTCCTTTCTCCCACTGTATTTTCTATCCGGATATTTATTCTGAAAAGCAGCAATGCACAACACGGGCTCGGTCCTGTGTTTGCTAGTGGGCTGAGGCGCTAACACTCCCCAGCTGATTATGTGTCTGTCTGTAGCAGTTTGAGCTGCTGCCAAAGGAATTAGGTCTAGTATTTGTGAATGCTGTTCCCCTCGCAGCAGAATGCCTTACCATGCCTCTCAGATTTCTAGCTTTTTAAAAAGAGAGGGAAAAAACATTCTAAATAAATGAAGGAAATCACTGTGGAAGCCTATTAAATTTTCAACGTGACCGTTTTGTGAGTCTTCATGTGTGTTTAGGCTTCACACAAAAGGAATATTTAAAAACCAAAGCGTGCTAATTGGGACAGAGATTGTTACAGCAGCTTCTTATTCAAACAGGCTTTTGGCTCATTAACTGCTTCCATCCAGCTTTTGTTTAGAGGAAAGTGGAAAAGACATATAAAGACAATAAAATATTTAGAAATATTTATACTGTCACTGTGCCACCAAAATACTGATGTACATACCCACACAAAAAAGGGTCTGTGATGTCAGTTACAGCCTTTTTCTATGAAGCTGACTGTTTCCAGAGCTTTCCCTAAAGCCAAAGAAAGGACACACACACACACATCAACAATTACATATATGAGCTACACTACAAATAGATCAACAATGCGTTGCGATATGGCCTCTGTTTTGCCAGCATTTACTTCTTGTCTTCCTACAAATAAAGTAGCTGTGGCCTGGGAGCCAGTCGGGGTGTAGTTCTGTGATGAACATGCTACCAGAGCGCTGGTCTGGGTGGTCCACCTCAGTATGTTAGCTCCTAGTTTGTCACAAGTGATGATCTAGCTGTTTAAGCAAGTTTTATTAAATATAATGTTCACAGTCTATCAGCTGGCTGATTAACAGTCGCCATGCAAAACATTTAAAGGTCTGTCTATGAAGAAACAGAACACACATATAATGTGGAACACTGTTTTGCAGTAAATCCTAGAGATTGAGATTGAGACTAAGAGGCAACTGTTACACTGCCTAAACCACTTCTTCTTTTTTTTTATTTATCACTCCATCCATTTACTTCGTGTTTAATCAGGCTGTATTTTGCCATGTCACTCTGCATTTGGGCACACGTCACTCGTTCTTAGAAGCAATGACACAGACATACTAAACAAGGCACAGATTCACAAATAACTGAACTAATTGTTTTGTATACTTCATTTTTATTTGTTGTTTTTTTTATTACAAATAGTCTGTGAATCATTGTCATTGTTCCCCAGACCTATAATCTCCCCAAAATTACATGGCACCTATTCCAGTCTTCTTTTTCTCTGATCTTCACGTTTAAATCTCTAAGCACACATTTGGTCGATGCACTGTAGCTAATAAATTCCTCACACATCCCACCCTATTAGCATTGATGTGTAACCTTGGAGCTCACGGCGTTCTGCCTCAGGGTAACAGAGCCACTGCATGTTTGTATCTGTGTGTATGAGTGCATCGTGTATTACTCATATTGCAGGGACTGAAACCTGTTTGGTGTTTGGACCGAGACCAGATGCTGTTACTACCATGTAAATCATGGGAAATGTACACGGTAGAGTGGTGACTTAGTTTTAGGTTAGAGTATTGATAGGTTTAGGTTTTAGGTTAGGCGTATGCAAGTAAAGGTCAGGGTATGTCTGCAGGAAATGAATGTTGATGTAAAAACCCCATTAATAAATAAAGACTAACGTGTGTGTGTGTGTGCGCACGCATTGGTGTGCATGTGTCCAAAACGCCTGGTTCCCCTACTGGGAATACATATTCTGTTTCTGCGTTCACGCCCTTCTCGTTACGTGCTCCTGCTAGGCCCATCCATCTATGCTACATCCCTGAGTGTCCATTCAGCGAACCAGGAGCAGTAACTGCGACACCAAACAGAGGAGTTGCCTTAATACCAATTAGCATTTTGATTGCATCCAATGGAAAGAAGCCAACACGCAAACAATCAAACCTTTACTTGCTGACAAATGAATAATGCGTCCACTGTTCTTCATGCAAATAGAAACGAGAGTCAGGACACTTTGCGCACAGTAAGAGGACCATTTTGAAAAATGGACTGATGCGCTGAGAATGCAAAATACTGGTACTGACTCTGAATCCAGATGGTGACGCAGTATCAGCAATGATAGAAAACTCTGTCTTACTGTTTATAAAGGACATGGGGGGGGGGAGTATGGCCCCTACTTTTGTCAACCTGTAGTGCTTGAATGTAATGAATGAGTGGATATCTGCATGCAAAGTTACAGTGAGTCTCTGTAAACTGAGCAAAAGTAGAACACTTCTAAAAGTGTATAATACCTCATCTCATGCCGACACACACACACACATATATTCATATAGCCATACACGAGCAAGAGCAATGAGCCTAGAAGTTAGAGGACGCACGACATTACAGTGTACTGTAATTCAAGCATGCGCATAACTCCAACACACCTACTACAGCTCTGGCACAACACATGGACGACACACACCGCCACTGTGCACACAAGCAGCACGCAGATAACACGTCTACTCACACAATTACCGAAGACCACTTTTCATACTTAAATATCAAATCCAAAGTCCAGTTTCCCTATCTCTTACAGTTCATTCAGGGCCGACGATGAGCATTGCACCTCTTCTGCAGTATTATACGCAGGTAAATATTTCAGTGGTGCAAAGGCAGGAAAAGGGGGGGACACCTTCAGCCCTGGCTTCCACATAAAATGGGTGCTGTTCCCCATTTTAACCCTTCCCTCCCTCTGTTCCTCTCCCCGTCGTTTCTTATCTCTACCCCTGGATCCACACCTCTACTATTAACATGATAGCTGGCGCTGTCCCTTCTTCCGTCTACCTCCATTTCTCATGCTGCCCGTAAACCATCCTGGACTAACCCCCTGTCTCCCTCTTCCCTGTAAGAAGGAACCTAACATTCAGCACAACAAACAGTTCAACAGTATTCCTGCATTGCCTGTGCTAGAAACACATGAGAAATAGTGGCCGTATATCTACAACTACAACCTACTCTGTGTAGCGCAGGCTGCCCAGAATGAGACAATGGTTAACAACATACAATGTAGTATAGTGGCGGGCTACCTGTAAGCTTCTTCCTTACCATCTTAAACCCATTCCATTCCATTTGGGAGACGCTGGCCGTTGTCTCACGCGCTCTCTCTCTCTCCTCACACAACAGCTACAGCAACGCCTCAGCAATGAAAATTCCCTACTCTCTCTTCCTTGCCCTCTTCCTGTCCTAGTCTCCTCTGAGACTGTCTTCTTCTCACTCTGCCTCTGTCTCTGCCGGAGTCTTAGCAGCGAGCAGAGAGCAGCGTGCTGGAGGCGTACGGAGCAAGCATCGCCTTCTTCCACAGATGCTGAGGAGAGAATGGTGATGCTTGATGAGAGTGCTGGGCTGCAGCAGGCTCCCCTCCCTCTCTCACCGCCCTCCCCTCTCCTTCCTGCAGCCGTCCGCCCAGTCGCCTGCTCAGCTGGAAGGTCAGAGCCCGCCCAGCCCCCCCCCACCTATCTCTTACGGTCTACCATTGGGTTTTTGGCTTGCCTGTCAGCCCTCGGCCTCACCTCCCTCTCCCTCCGGTGTTAGCACCTTCGCTCTCTGGCTGGCTCCGAGCCGTGGTCGGCACACGCCAACCTCAGCCTGCTTTGGCAGAGAAAAGGCTTTCTGAATCCCAGCAAAGCAATCAATCGCTGCTGTGGGCTGTGCTTGAGTGAGCCGGGCAGAGCAGCGCGGAGCAGAGCTCTGCGAGAGTGATTGCAGCCTCGGGCACTATGGTAATAGGATGCCTGCGCAGCACTGTGTATATAAATTAGCTATTACTGGGTGCATGTAGAAATCCCTGGTACGTTTACACGACTGCGTCTGCTCCTGTCTCTCATGCTGAAAGACAAACACGCTCATCCATCTACAGTTGTGAGGACAACCGTGGGCACAATCAATTCCCCAGCCCCAAACCCTAATCATTACAAATAGATGAAGCTTGAACCCCAATACCAGGTGCCAACCATCTGTGAGGACTGGCCAACATGCCCTCACTCAAATCTGATCACACAAATATAACACGAGGACGAGTGACTACGAACTAAATGACCCGGTTTGTTCGTAATTATCATCTGAGCTTTGAATGCAGCTGATAGCCTGTTCACCAACGCACGCGCAGAAACGCGTGGACAGCGACACACACCTGTCCGCACAGGTGTAATCATGAATACCTGTGCGTGGTGAGAGGCAGAGCTCTGGACTACTCACCATGACCATTCTCGTGTCGGGTCGTTGGCGTTACGGGCGGTAACCGGGTTCTCGGCGGACAAACTGTAAAAGCCGGTCAAGCCAGCGAGGAGAATGGGATGGAGCAGCAGCGGCTGGCTGGAGAGGATGAATGAATCGGCGTGCTGGTGTAGTGAGTGTAGCAGAGCCAAATACTGAACAGAGCGAGCCCGTGGCTGTGGAAAACCTGCAGCCCTGTCCCGCGAAAGAGGAAACGCACAGTCGCCCTCAGTAAAGAGAAGAGCTGCTACAGGACGAGCCCACGACAAAGAAAAAGCCACTCAAAGGGAGAGGTTTTAAGTTAAAACCCGTGTACGTTTCTCTAAAATACCATTTAAGGCACGTCTAGTCACCCCGCGAGCGGTCTCCCATTGGCTGGGAGGACGGGGCGGTGCGCTCGCGGAGGCATGTGAAGGCAGGGGGCTCGCGTGGTCCTCAACGTGGGGGAGAGGGGCAATATGGTTCCGAGAGTGGCTGCTGAAACAGCTAGTGTCACAGAGCCCGCGGTTCATGGAGCCAGTTTGAACTCAGCGCATAGTTTGAAACCTTATTCGACTCTTTTCCAACATTTAGTCCTGGGTGTGAACTACCTGTTGTTCAGTCACGTGTAGAGCTGTGGTCATCAGCTGCAAACAGCAGCAGCGTCACAGGGGTCGATGCTAACGCGATGACGGGTGCTACACCCACACACCCCAAAGTGCATCCTTTATGGCAGCTGCTGATTTGTTTTTCCCTACAGTTGCTTTTACACGAGGAGAGCAAAAACGGTATGTCCATATTTTGAGAAGAAATTACGGCTTATTTAATGAAATGCTACTGTCATATTTGATGTTGCCAATTAGGCTACTGTGACTAATTATAATCTTTACAGCTTATTTATTGTTAATGAATATTTATTTTATAAAAAGCAAATTTTCTTTGTCCAGAAGCAAACGTGCCTCAGGTGGAGTTGTCCATCTGTCCCCTACTGTATCACAGGCAGACAAGAAGAGGGAGCTCTTTCCTCCTTTAACGCAGTTACCCGGCATGCAGCAACACAGCAACACTTGACCTTACCTCCACAGTACACACCAACACACATGCATACAAGCCATTTTGGTCTACGAGCTAATAGCTAAGCATATATTCTTATGCATGTCCCCATACATAATATATATACGTATGTATACAGTATCAATGCACTAAAACAACTTATGCTGTAGATGTACAAATCAAAAGATCAGTTTCCTAATGTGACCATACTGTTTCTGTAGTGTTCAATACAGCACTAGGAAGAAGTCATATTCTCATGCTACTTTATTTCAATTAGCATTGAGCTGTGTGAGGCCTGGCAGAGCTAATGTAACTGGTGGATATCCATTAAGATTAGGATCAGAGAGATTTCTCCTTTCCTTCCAGCCCAGGATACTTCCTCATACACGACAGTACTTTATTTCAGTAGTCCTTTGTTATGTGGGCAAAACAGGTTCAGCATGAATTGTTAGGGTCTGAATACTGTCGGTGGAAAATCACACTGTGTAAACACAAGGTACTACCCAGTGTATACCACACAACCCACATACTCTACACTTACATTTTACACACATGCAAATTTCACATTTCACAGTCGAGTAGCTACATAAATTAGATCCCCAGTGAACAGTGAAAAAAAATATTTAAAGAAAGTGGAGAAACAAGAGGAAAACAGAGCGTATGATATGACCAGGTCTGGCAGACTAAAAGATGCCTCCCCACATCACCCTGACCCGTCCACCTGCCTGGTTAGCTACAGCTAGCAAGCTAGCCTGCCTACTGGAACCATATGGGAATTCTCACCACGCCTTCAATTAGGCTTGAGCAACACTGAGATACACATGCACTGACATACTTACAGTTCACACACGCACACGGGGGAAGATGGAATGAACAAGCTCATTATTGTTTCAGAGGAAACAGAATATTCTGGCACTTACAGTCTGGAGATTGGTACTGATCAAATTGTATAACAACAGAGTGAGAGTAATGTAGAATGAGACACAAAGAAAACGGATTAAAATAGAAGTGCATCTTTGTCTCTTTTCTTTTGTTATGACTCAGTATCTTCTCTACCAGAGAGCAGGAGCAAATTTGCAGTTGAATGGTACAGACAACAAACCTTTGGTTTCCTGTCCATCTTTTATCCTCCTGCACTGACCTTTGAGTTTAATAAAGGCTTTGGGTTGGACCAGGAAATAAAACAGTCCTCACCTCACTACCTCTGATATTCTTCCCCAGCCATATTTTTATTTTCGCTTTTTAATTTCACACTGTACAGAACTTGAAGTCAGATCCTAAATCACACATTCATTTCTGTTTTTTCCTATTCTGTCAACTTTGGAGATAGAAAAATGTTTGGCGAAAACAGAGTGTGATCATTTTCTTATTTTATAAAGGACAGTGTTTTGAGGTTGTTTTCTCCTTCTGTAATATGATCCACATAACCTTTTCTTCAAATGAGAATATGATTTGAAAGTGAAAATAGTCCCTCACAGTTGTCATGCTCGGCGTGCCATTTCCCTAAATTGCTCTACAGGACCGTAGTTTTATAAAGCAATGAAAGTGACTGCCTCTACTCAGTAAATTAGCTATAAACACAATCTGCTCTTTCAGTGCGTTGTGTTATGGACTGTGTGTCTCTTTGTGTGCAGTTATGATATACAGACACATACAAAAGATGGAACCATGTTGCTGCCATGTCCTAGTTAAGGGTACACACTGTGCATTGTAATAATGTGTATGGACAGATGGAGGGAGTGGTTGAAATATTCTATCAAGGGCATCCGTGCTGAGATAATTTACTGTCTGGATGTTAGCGATATTGCTGTGTAGTTTATTGTCTTGTGGATTTGGAGTCTCTATAGTTACAGTGTTTTTATGAATACAATACAATACAGCAACTAAGGCATTAAGGCTAAAGTGTTATGGCTAAAACAAGCCTTCTGTTTAAAATGTTTGTTCCAATTATGTGAAATTGTACACATTAAATGTGTAGCATTAATGATATGCATTATTTGGCTTATTAGATGATGACTGATGCTAAGTGTTTGTTGAGGAGGTAAATGAAATTTCCTTCCTCTTAAAAAGTTTTGAAAGTTAAAAAGCTTTTGTGGCTTTAACCCAGCAGGACTAGCCACTGTCAGCAATGTAAAACCCCATCTCACTGATTAGCTTTGGCTCACATCTGTGAACACACACACACACAGTGATGCACAACCGAGAAACACATGCATGCATGGACGTAGCCACCACCACATAAACAAAAGCACTACATTTTGGTTCTAAGAGTGTGCCACAGTCTGACACGGTGACTGGAGCTTGTATGGGCTGGACCCCAGACGTGTGCTTTAGTCTGCTAATTCAGAAAGCAGGGAGTTGGCTAATTGTCATGAACTCCTCCTGCCCTCGATTCTGCTCGGCTTCTCCACCCTAAACCCCTCCTCGTCACAGTCCTTAATGGATTAACTGCAGTCTGTGGTGTTCCTTTTCCTTTCACTTACTCATTCTGGTTCTGTCGCACAAACTCATGTTGATGACTCTGCCACACCCTAAAAAATCAGTTTATCGTCTACTAGTATATACAGATAACACAGTACTGTACATGTGCTATGTAGTGTGAAGTCAGCTATCACATGTGATAAGTGTGAAAGAGCAGGGAAAGAACAGTATAAGCAGTACAGCAGGTTTGAATATGTAGTGTGCAGACAGTGATAATTGTGGGTGCTCTCGGTTTGAGTCTTGTTAACTGTCAGATGCAGTGTTTCAACACCTGTCTTATGTTTAAATTTGCATAATAAGACTTCTATTTAAAGGAGGCGAAGTGAAGGTGCCAGCAGAGGTGTTACCTCAAAGTACTGGAAGAAAATACCTTGATTACTAACAACACACGAAAACTAGTTTTTTTGCAGGAAAATAGATTTTTGCAACTGGTAGTCAGGTTCACAGCAAATTATTGCAACTGAGGACATAACACAGAATCAATCTGAAAGTGAATTACTTTTGTTCCAGTCTATAGCTGTAATTGACGGTGAAAACAGTATTTTGAGAAAGCTGAGAACAATGCATTGCTGATTGATTCAATGCAAAATATCACAGCAGTCCATGCAGTAAAAGACTCTAATACATTTAATAGAGCAGAACATGGTCCTCAGTATTCTGCAGCTTACTCAGGCTCTTTTTGATTTGCCCTTGAAGGACAGATTTAGTTGCTCTATTGAAGTTCTGGCAGTAGTACCATCTTGCTGTGCTACTCAGACTGATGATCGCCTCTTTCCTGGCAGGTGTCCACCCTCTGCCGGTAACAATCAACAAATGAGAATCACAGCCTTCAACTTGTCTGTCTTTCTGCCCAGTGACAACCTCAGCATCATTGAATCCCAGACAGAAGATGGCTATTAACACAATGCGACTGTATCCGGACAACAATAGGCAGTTTTGATCAGAGGCTTTATTTTTTATGAACCAATGGCACACACAGTGCACAGATTTTTGGTAATTTCACGGTCAGAGGAACACAGTGCACCTCCATTGCTGTTACACCTTTAATCAAATCAACCCTTTTCTTTCTCTTCAAATGGAGGACACCCTGTCCCATGGTGATCTGACAATTTAGTAATGGGATACTAGAAAATAGATCCTTTAAAAATGTAATAAAGTTTCTTTCTGCACAGTTTTTATTGTAGTAGTTTAATGCGCTAATTTTCTAAAACCCCAAATATAAAAATCTCATTTTTAGCTTAAAGTATTATTAAATGTTTCCTGGTGTTCATTGTGAGCAAAAAAAGTTAACATTTTGCTTTGGATTAATCTTTTAATCGCCTATGTTTCTTGCTCCCAGTAGAGAAAGTGGATAATTTGAGTGACATATAGGTTATTTAAATACACCAATGTTACAACTCTAGTTTAAGTCTTCCTTCTATATTGTCTTTCCTCTGTGGCAGCGGGCATGATACACAATCAGCTTAACCTCTTCCTATGTCACTCTCCATGGGAGAAACCCTTCAGAAGAAGGCTGTGCTGCATTTGTCACAGCCACTTTTGCCTCAAAAGCTACAACTCAGAGCACTTCGGTGTGGTTGAGGCTTTGCAGACTGCAGAAATGTGTTTTTTGAACTTGGTGTAAATGAACTATAGGGAGTGAATCTCCAAGTAAACTGCATGTTGTCCTGAATAATACTTAGTCGTATTTTAATTATTCCGTTTTATGTTTGGAGAAAACAACGAACACATTAAGGGGTAGACAATACCATGCTGGCTATTTAACACCTTTCAGTTATCACACGTATTTTTTCTACAAAAGAAATAATAGTAGGTATTAGAGGCTGTGGCGTGACACGGATGAGAGAAGGTTTGTGGAGGTGCTCAGAGAGGCTTGGCTATGCATTGGCTGTTGAGTCTGGCATGTGTTTTGGCACTGAGAAAGTATTCTCAACAGGACTCTGGTGGATTAGTGTCCATTTGGACAACAGAGTGCTCCACAGTTTGGGGTGACATTCAGCTACAGCAGGCCACCAGCTCTCACAATGATCAGGAAGTTTAGTCTTCCTGTTAACTTTCACTGATGTATAGTAAACCTAATGGCATCTGGACAGTGTGTTATATTTGAGTTTCTTGGCTCTTATACACGTATGACATGACTCTTTTAAGTCGTCTTCCACTGGTGGGTCGGCTGATCATCGGGTGGGCGGTGGGCTCCGGGGCTGGGCGAGGCGGCAGCCCATTTTACGTTTGATCCCGGTTGGGGTATACACGTGCTCACAGGGCAACTGCTGTGGTCCATCTGGTGGAGGCTTTAATCATAACACCCTCCCCCTTTCACACACACACACAGGTTTGAACTGACTGTTGCTCACAGTTTGAATCTATATTTACAAAATTTATTTGAGTTGTTTCACTCTCCTATAAAATCTCCTACTCCCTCGCTCACTGAAACACCACCTGCCACCTGTAATGACATTAAAAACCTCATCAAAAATTTCACATTATCAGATCTGCATAAATGGCTGCACTGTGGCTTTTGATAAGAAATAACCTTTTAGAAATAAGGCGCATCCAGAATCCTTCCCAGGACTGGCCTACAGCGTTGTGGACCAAACCATGCCCACGCAGCACAAATTCGGCGCTCCAAATGTCACTTCATGCTTAACTGCCATTTCTCATGCTTGAAGAAAAGAAAGTGGGCAATAAACAACAAACAACTCCACTGGGTTTCAGTTTAAATGCCTACATGCTTAGAGACATATTTCAATTACCGTGTGGTGTCTATCCAATGGAGAAAAAAAAGTCTTAAGTAGAAAATAAACGCTGTAAAAATTAGTTTCCACTAAGTAGCAAGACATCTATAATTCATAATGTTATATTAAATTCACCCAAGACAGATAAACATAATAATGCACAGAGGTAAATATATATACCAAAAGGATTATGTTCAATACAAAATGTATAAACTACCTAATTTTGAGATCTAGTCACTAATGTACAGGCTCAAGACAAACTCTAATGGAAAAATAATTTCTGCTGTTAGAATACATTTATTATTAATGGTTAGCGGCATGTTGTGCTGTTGTTCCATCCCTGGGTTGTGAAGAGGACCCACTTAGTTTTCGGTCTCCTCTTGGACGAAGATACCTCTGGTACTTTCATCAATGCCCAATATCATGTCTTGATTTAGCTGTCCTTTCATGAACAGCCGTCCTACTTAACCTAATCAATAGAAAACAAATCTATCACACATTTAAAACTACTTTCCAAGCATACTGTACACACAGTCCCATACTACTCAAATCTTCCCAGTGGAGCCAGTGGCCAATGACTGTTACGTTAATGGTGACTTCTCCTCAACGCTAATGCACAAGTCAGCCATACATCATGCAGTCACGTTGACAGCCGATACTTTGCTTCATCCCCAGCAATTAGCAAATCAATAAAACCCATTGGCTTTAAAACTATCAGTTCTGAGAGGAGAAAAAATAGTGTTGTTCATCAACATGCCAGGACCGCAGACACAGACAATCACTCAAGTATTGGCAGTGTTTGTCAGTTCAGCATCAACAGGCACTGAGCTGTCAACAATAAGACACCTCTTTTCACACCACTGCTCTTAAATGACTGCCAGATATTGTCTGGTCATCTACAAAATGGGACTGTTCTATGTAACATCTCAAATTGGTGTCAACACCGGGAATAATCTATAAAGGTAATTTTTGAAAACATTTGATTTAATGTGTTCCTTTCACCACATTTTTTTTACCCTACGTATTTCTTTTGTGAAGGAGATGACAGTGTTGAAGCCACGGTGACATTATCACAGATCCCGACAGGTCAGTAAAGGGCTTGTATTGGTTAATACCTCCTTTATCAAGGTTTATAAAGCTGACATGTCTACAGTATATGTTGATGTCACTGTCAGTTTTATAATTAATTCACTAAATCTGCATGATCCAATACATAAGCCTCAGGCAGCTTTTTGAAGGAAATGTCAACCTAAAATTTCATTAGATTTATTCAGAACCTGTGAATTTGACATCACTGTTAAATAGCAAATGCAGCATTTTTCCATAATTGCAAATAGCAAAATAAAAAACAGCTCAAATATTACTTTATATCCAGGCTCGTCTGTTTCATTATGGCCCCTCCACTATATTTATTATTTTAAGAATGAAATAACTGTAACTGGATGTGAAAATATTGTCCAAGTTACGCAACAGATATGTCTCTGAAATTAAATGCTTTCTTCTAGCAAACAAAAGAACAGCAATGGGCCTTTTTTTATTAAAGAAGAAAAATGAAAAACATGAAGTGAGATAATTTTGTTTATTCACCTTACTGAACAGTATAAATGCAGCCAGTGACTTGAGGTAAATCCCCTCTAGAATTCACAAGCCTATACTAAGGATATATAATGTACTTTAAACGTGATAATTATGTATGCCTACAGGCTTTAACATTACGGGTGGTGTTGCATTTATTTTTTTAGCATAGATTTACTTATGATGTATTCAAAGACTTGTCAGTAAGTGTGGGCACAGTAGCAGGTTCAGTTCTTCAGCTTGGGCATTTGGTGGTTGGCGCGACCCCTTTGTTTACATGTCTTCTTTTTATTCTGTGTGTGTTTGTTTACGTGACATGATCAGTGTGTTACTGCTGTTTTGTCGTGAACATCAAGGACACACTCAGCAGTGCACTGACTCCATCCAGACTCCTAAGCCTTGCCACGTGCCATGATATAGGTGAAATTACAGGTCATTACGTCCAGGTACTGACCCGGACGTAATGACACAAGTACCTCAATATAGAAAGGTGACTTTTGGATAAGCAGTTGCGTTGGCGCAGCGGTATATACTGGAGGTTTGTCTATTGTTTATGGATCACATTTATATCTCCAGCATTTTGCATGTCTTGTCTACAAAGTAGATGGTATGAAAAATAGATAACAATCAAAAACATAGTAATCTGTGATGAAATACACACTAAAAGGCACCCTACATATGGGTAAAATTGCCAGATTGGGTGTGCACAAAAAGACTCCTGGAGAGATGGAGGCTGTGAGACAGTGAGGAAAAAGAGACAGTTCACTTAAGTTTACAGTGTGTGTGGGTGTGTGCATGAGCTTGCAGACACCTGCTCCATTCTGCAGTGATGGTTCCCAGCGGGACACAGGCTCAGCTGCTGATCACTAGGCCCTCCCTGCAGCACTGGTGGCCAGCGCACTAACACACGCGCGCACATACACACACACACCCCAACAAACACAGCTCTTCCAGCGAATTTCAACCCTTCAGGCCCCCCCTTGCAGTGTCTCTCAGCCTCTCTGTGTTCCCCGTAACTGACGCACCACATGTGCTCATATCAAGTGCAAACATGAAACAATGTACACATGCACTGAATCGTGAATCTGGTGTTTCTGTCGTATTGCATATAAATTCTATGACATGCTGCAGTATATGCAATAGCAACGATGTGACTAAATAGTATCTTCTCTATATTTTGACATTACACCCCCATAATCTGTAGGGATAAAATATACATGTATATAAAATGTGTATTGGCTTTCTCATGTTTACTCCTATTTTCTCACATAACAACACTAATATAGTTCTTTTTAGCTTTTTTGGCAGAAAGATAACATATAGTAACAAAGCACACTTTTGTCTTTGTCAGCCCTATATTAATCAACCACCATTGTTATTGTCAGTGCCATATTTTGCGTCTCTGTTTCTCTCTTTAGGAGTGTCTTTTTCCCTCAGTGGCGCAGATCAGTCTGCTGCACCTGCTTGTGCCTCACTCACGTCAGGGTTGCGGAGCATAAATGAACTAATTTGAAGGATATAGAAAACACTGCAATCAAGGAAAGGGGAAATGCGACGAGTGGCAGATGGAGGGAGCTAATCATTGTTATGAAATAGAGATGACCTCTAACTATCTCCTGGCTGCTAGTATACCCTAGCTACACACGCTCGCCAGCTCCTATGCCATGTAGCCCTTTCCTCCTTTTTCCCTCTTTGTCTGTGTGTTGTTGTGGTGATGATGAACCTCTTCCGGCAGGTCTTAAAAGCAGCCCTTTTTTTTTGAAAATGTTAAAACAGAAAAGATTGGAGTTGTCAAACAAAGCCTAGTGTCACATAGAGAACGGCAGCTGCCTGCAGTGGGTAATCAGTGGAGCTTTCTACAAATTAACAACATTCAGCTCTGAAGCACTGCGCACTGCAGGTTTTCAGATGTGGGCTTTGAAAATTAGATCTTCAGTGACTGAAATATGAAATAATTTACAATTCAGCCTTTGCTCACATGTTCTTTTAATTTTATCCACTTTGTCTTAGATGACATCACTGAGATTGCCTGGTCATTCTCATGCTGTAAACTGATACTGCGGATGCTCATTTTGAACACAGAAGTATCAGGTTAAGTTTCATTAATTGCACGCTGGATCTCTTCTCTGTGTGTCCATGTTCTAATGGTTTCAGAATTTAACACTTGAAATGTTGTTGTTTTTTTTAAATCCGCTGCTTAAAACACAAAATGTACAACTGAGAATATGTTAACACCCAAAAAGACACACTCAAACTGAACACACAGTGTTGCCAGGGGAAGTAATGATAAACTTTTTCGCAGGCGAACTGTGTATTTCCTGACAGAAGCATTTAGCTGTTTAGTCATTTATCAAAGCACTCATTTAATGAAATGGTGCATTAAATGTAAATGCACCCTGCTTATATTTGAATGATAACATCTTTAAAAAGTTTCAGCGATTAATTCATTAAATAACAGCTTGTTTTAAGATGACATTTCATATATACGCAACAATATTTTACGGCACCTATAGAATTGTATTTTTTGAGGTAGAAAAATGTGATACTGCTTATGATTCTTTACACGCCAAAGCCATCTGAATCTTCCAGCACATTTATCTAATGTATGCAAATGATCTTGCTGTGCTTAATGAAGGCGCCATTAATCACTATAACGATGGTCTTTTTTAACCAGGGTAATCATGTGCACACACATAGACACACATATTTACGCAAGTACATTTTGAAAAACATTGCCAAGCATATGTGCTTACACACACGCGCACAGACACACACGCTCACTCGCCCACACACACACACACACACACACACACAGCAACACGCCTCATCACCACACTGATGACAAATGTGCAAAATCACAAAAAAAACATTATCAAACTATTTCCCTAGACATGTAACTATGTATAATGAGGGTCTTAGAGGCACTTGTTATTAATAACAATATTCTGAAATGATTTGGTTGTTTTTCCCTTATTTCAATTGTTCTTCATTGCTAAATTTACCGTGATATGCAACTAGTCACCTGATCTTCCACCATGAAACGCACTAGTTAACTAATCCCCTCAAATGTCATCTAATAGGATGCAGCTAAGATGCATCTAAATATGTTAACACATCAATCGTCATTAGATAATAAATGCAGCTAATTAGTTCCACTGGTTTCAACAAATAATTTATGGTCCAGCAGCTTTATGCAAACAGCAGATAACACTGTTGTGGGACTGGACGGGCAGTGGGAAACACAAGTAATTTTGTGCGCTATATAATAACAACAAAGCACTGGACACACATATTTGAACTCAAGTGAGAATTCAAAAGAGAAACAAAAAAACATTTTTGAAGCCCAACTCCTCACAGACGTATTTCTCCGCTTATCCTCGCTGTACATTTGCATACAGTTGACGGAAACCCCTGGGTACAGTCAGCAGCATGACAGTGGGTTATGAAGGCTTCCGGGAGGCTCTGGGGTGTGGATCTGAGCCAGTTTGAAGGGGAGCCGAACCAATGAAGAGCCCACAGCGGATTAGACACCCACAGCTTCATGTCGGTTTAATGCGGCGAGTCAGGGATTTTCTTACAACGCTTTTGCCTAAATGCTCAGGGTTTTCTTATACCTCTTTTTTGCTCTCATACCTTTCCACTTAAAATAATATTTTCTATGGAAATGGCAGAGCAATGTTAAAACCAGTGCAAAAAATCTCCTATTTACAACATTCCTGCTTTTTCTGAAAATGTGACTTTTCCAAAATTGATAATTGAAAGAAATTATTTTCATTCCAAGGTTTTTAGGTAAAGTATTAACACGTTCAAACTGCAGGTGTGCTTCTCCATTAGTATTCTATCAGAGTGAATTTGTCATCAAGGGACAAATTCAAAGGTGAAATGCAAATAGTGCAAATTTTAACAGGATTCACAAAATCTAACAAACATAAACTACATTACAGACATACTCACACACGCGTGCTCACACAAACACCTCAAATTCCCTTGATAACTGTCTGACTGGCAGAGGCTAAAGACAGAGTAGGCGTCCGTAATTGAACAAACAATACAATGTAAATATTTACTAATACTATCCATTGGGGATACAGACAGAATCCCACAACTGATTTGCTCCCCTCTCTGTCACACAGTTTCACACTTGTACTACCACTCTCCCATTTTTCCGGTTTCTTTTTTTTGGTATTATGCTTCCCTATCTTTCCCAAATAGATGGAGTTGTATGGGTCTGGCTATCTTCTTACCAGGGGTGACCTGTAGCCCATCTGGGCTGACGATGACAGGAGATCCCTGGGAAATAGCGGCGAGTGCGTCTCAGGGACGGAGCCCACGCCACTTGCTGCTAGTCCCGAGAGCTGCCCGTACCTCGCCATCATCTTGAGATGCTGCTCGCAGAACATGCACACACTCATACACAGACACGGGGGGAGAGAGGAGAAGAGAGAGAAAGAGAGAGAGGGAAAAAAAAGGAGAGGGAAGGGGCGTGAGAGAAGGGAAGGAGAACAGATAACAGCAGGTAGGAAGGAGGGTGAGAATGGTACAAGATGAAAGAGGGAGTGGGAAGAAAACATGAAGGAGGTAGAGGTAGAGGAGGATTACAGAATACTTTGCTCTCACACAAACGCATGTGTGAGTATACACGCATACAGGCATACATACTCACTATATGCGCACATTAAGGAACACATACAAATTTTGCCCCAGGTGGGCAATTTCACAAACGCCAATCTTCGATGGGCTTGATAGATACCTTGGTTTTGTTTCAGTGAGGGGATAGAAAGTCTAGGCGCTAGCGCTTCATTTATCATTGCGCGCCAGGATGAGTGCGAGGAGCGTTAACGGTCCCTTTTTCACCATGCCGACCATCGGAGAAATATAAGAAACAGCTGCTGTAATCAGCACACACACACACACACACACATACAGACATACGAGAACATACATGACAGAATGGTTGGCAGCAGACACACACAGGTGAAGCATGGAGAAAGAAGCAAATCCAAATCTCTTTACCTCATTGCTCAACAAAGCGGCGTTGAGTGTTCGGCTTATTTCGAACATGTTCAGATTCTGTGGTTTTTTTTCGTTCGGTCCTTTTATTTGCAGACTCTTTTCAGTTCTTTCCTCCCCTTCTTGTTTTCTATGGTTGGGAGTCAGTCCCGGGAACACAAAAAAAGAAAGAAAGAAAGAAAAAAAATGAAATCAGTTGAAAAAAAATCCTGCTTAATATTCAGATTTTGGAGTTGTGATTTTTCAGTCCTCTATGTTTTCTCTCTCTCCCCTGTCTGATGAAGCACCTCTGCTGGCTGTGGCTGTAGTAGTGGCGTTTTTGCCCAGGGTCTCCGCACACGTCTAAGGAGTCAATGTGCTGCTTTTTTTTTCTTTTTAATCTCCCAAGAGTCAGCACATTAAAACAGGCAGTCAGGCAGTCGGTGGGTCGGGCTGGCGGGCTGGCTGGCTCCCTTATCTGTCCCCCGCACACTGGCACACACAATACGCTCCGATCCTCACACTGCTCGCTAGCAGATTAGCCTGTCCCAAAACATAGCACTTAGTTTAAACTCCCCTCCCTTTTGCTCCCTCTCTCTCTCTCTCTCTCTCTCATTCCCTCTCGCTCTCTCCTAGGCTCTCCCTCCCACCCTTGCTCTCTCTCTCTCTCGCTCCTTCTCTCCCTGCATCACTCTCTTTCCCCCATTTCTCACACATTGATGCAGCTACAGTTCACTGTGCAACCACAAGGTGGGAAGACTGTTCTAGCAACAACGACACCATTGCCGTCACATCCCTTCCTCTCCCTGCCACTCCTATCTTTTAGGTTTGTCTCTATTCTCCTAGTTTTATTTGGGTCTATAACTCACAGGGGCACATAGTGTAGGAACATCTGCACTCCAGAGCAAACTGAAACTGGGAAAAATGAATTATTTAGCAGTTTGTGAGGAATAATACTGTTTGCGTCTATTATCTAATTATGGATTTTACAAGCAAATGGGATGTGGAAGATAGGATGGAAAAGGGCACAAAAGACTCCGGAAAAAATAAAAAGCAAAGTTGTCCTTTTCCTCAGCAGGGTGTGGCAAGGAGATGACGAAGCAGCTAGTCACGGGCATGGCAGGAGATCCCAACTATGGAGAACAACAAGATTAGGGGCTAAGAGCCAATGATGTGATTCACTATAGTCTTCGATTCAGTTGATAACACCTGAGAAATCTGAAAGAAATGACTCACAGTGTACTGCATCCAGTAAAATGTGCAAATATTTCTGAAATAATTTGGCTGTACCCAAAGGAAATAACAGGCAGAATATTTGATGTATCTAATGCTGGTTAAGGTTGAGATTGTGATCATTTTCTGCTAATCTCGGTGATGACTAACTGGTAGTTCCATCAGCATGGCGCAGGATTTATTCCCAGTGCTCTGAATGTGCGTTTTGCTGTGTTGGATCAGAGCGGGGAGAGTGGCCAGTTAATAACAGCCTTATGACACCGAACCATCTGTTTGGGTGGACACTGTCCAGTACAGCGGAGTGAGGGAGAGAGAGCGATAGAGAGAGAGAGTGAGAAAGAGACAAATAAAGAGAAGGGTGGATGATGATGATTTGATGAGAGAAGGGGCGACGGCACACTATAAAGTGTGAGCAAACAGTTTTATTGGATGTTTATGCCAGACAGAGGAGAAAAATATGCACAGACTCACACATCAAGGATGTAAATATGATTTTTATTTTTAATTAGCATATTTTATGTTTCTATCAGTAGCAAGATATGTGAAGGTATTATCAACAATGTTGCTGTGTTATAGCTCTGTTGTACTGTCTTGGTTTCAATTCCATTTAATGTTTTTCCTTCAAAATAGGGCTGCTAGCCACATCCCTGTTCTGTAAAGCCTGCAGTCTCTGGGGATGGCTGGTCTGGCAAAGCCATGGGGGGAGCTGTCAGTTGAATCACCCAGAGTGAGGACTGATTCCTCAGTCAGCTGTCTCTCAAGCCTTCCTCTCTGACCCAGACTTGCTCCCCAGGGCCCCCTGATTTCTGTCACCATAGTGATTCTCTGTGTACTGCCTACTGTTCCCTGCAACACACACTAAACCCCATACCTTGCTTCTTATGTGCACCCCTGCCCAACCCACTGCCACTTGTGCCTCATGTTTTAATTTTTGTTTGATATCCTTCTTCACTGACAATTGACTTCATGTGTGGAAGCCCTTAGCTGACCAAATGTAAAAGGGTTCCCTGTACATCTTGAAATACAAATACAAAAGCACACATATTTCCAGGCAGCCGACACATACACATATTGTGCTTTAGGCTAGAAACATAAACAAGAAATTCCTTGTTGTTTTTCTCTCTCAGATAGTACTAAGCCACAGATACAAACAAACACACACTGACTTACTAGATCATTTACAGTTTATAAGATTACTTTTAGGAAAGAACAAGATTTAAACATAGCTTTTCTGTTTAAAGGGGTTTCCGAACAGGAACCATGCTTAAAACAGCCACAACCTCTAAAATTTACTCTAGAATCATTATTTAATCATGTTGTCATGTGAAGAACATCTGTATCTGTGGAAATCTGCAAGCCCAAAATGTTTCGATAAACATGTAGCATGTAACATAACATTCTGCGTGCATGTGCAAAAAGAGGAGGCCTTATTGAAATTGTTTCTGTTTTTTTGTTGTTGTTTTTGCATTACTTGCTGAAGATTTATTAGATTTAAGTACCAAATGTGAGTTTTGGCTATCACATGAAGTTACATCCAATATTGTAAATTGTCCAAATTTGTCATAGACAACGAGCATCTTGTGGTACATTCAACTACTCCTATGCAGTGTGTCTATTTGATAAGAGCTTAGAAACAAGGGAAACATGTAGCATATCTAATTCATTTTTCTCATGCTTCATAATTCAATTTTGTCTCCCTCTTGAAAATGAATGATTGTACCACCATAGAGCTATTTAATTGGCATAGTGTTAAAGAAATGACATAGCATGGAGGACAGCTATTCAATTTTCAATTTTAACTAAATATTACACAGCAGCTCTGTATTCTCTTCCTGTCATCTGAGAAATAATCAGTCCGACCTATCTCTCAGCAGCCTGTTGATGCTAGCCATCAAATACAGAGCACACAAAGAGAAAAATCATTGCCCTCTGACTGGTCTTATTCATTTGGTCCTGTTACACACAGTTTATAACCTGAAAATTAGCAGCAGCCTGTATGCTTCTTGCTCAGGGGGTATGTGGCTGTTCATTTGATGTACTTAATCAGGTGCAGCCTTTGTAATGGGAAAGGAATAGGGCCAGGCTTGATTGGCCTTGATGACATCTATGCTCCAATTGTCTAGAAAACCTCCAGCTTTAATCAATCTGCAGGATAATTCGGAATCTTGGGCTGCTGCCTGCAATAATTGCTTTTCTTCTGAAAATATCATTAAAAAACAGGAAATACTAAAATAAAACTAAGGTCTGTGCAATATACTGGTAATAGATAACAGGTAGCAATATTGAAATATTTTATAGTTTTGTTGCCTGCATAATTCAAATGTCAAAAAAATTATTTGTGGCATATTGGCATATAGAGTTTTTCTTACACAAGAGTTTTGAGGAACTGATAACAGTTACAATCACGTAATGCAATGCAAGCAACGTTACAATGACAACACATTGTCATTGAGCAGCATTTTTGTTAATTTTCTAAACGGACTATATCAGATATCAGCCAGAATCTATATGTTGTATATTTATTCGTGCGCTATGACCAGTGCAACGTTCAATCAATGCCAGGATGTCTTGTCTTATGGTTGTAGTTGAACGGCTGAACTGAACTTAGCTTACTTGCATGAGGTCTGCAGCGCCGCGGTGATGTGGATGACGGCGCCTCTGCCGCTTCCACCTGCTCCGTTGCCGGGGCAACACGCAGAGAGCGTCGGCCGCTCAGTGACACACTGGAGGGGAAGATGGAGGAGAACACTGTTAGAGACGTCGAGATTGGTGTGTAAACATGAGCTTTGTCTGGCTTCCTCTTCACAGAGACACAAGCAAATGGAAGCGCACGGCGTGCTGTCATCAGACAAATACTATGTTTATATTTTGTGGATTGCTAAGGTTTTAAATTGAGGCTAACGTGTAGTACGATAACCGTCTTGCTAGCAGGTACAATGATGTAAACAAGAGGCATGTCACCTGTTTGTGATTAGCTAGTTTTGCTGCTACAGACGTTACCCAACGATACGATTAGCTTAACAGGTTTGCGGACATTGTACATTACGGAAAGCTGTAATTACTGATATGTTAGCATTTATCGCTGAGCGATAAAGGCGAGTAGTAGTGGCTGTGAGTATCTGCTAGCTAGTTTTGTAACCTACATTAGCCAGTGGTAGCTCCTCCACTGAACTGATGTGTAGCTAATTACCTCATGTAGCTGTCGATATCTGATCTTGCTCTTGCTAACCTGGTTTTTGCCTGTTACTGTTCTAAAATAAAGAAGTATTCCGCGAGCAAATGCAGACTATTGGTAAACACCGATTAACAAACAACCCCAACTCAAACCTAATAAACCGACAGGTTTTAAATTACGAAGAGTAATACTAGACACAGGCTAAATATGTGATGTCATGCTGTAAACAACGTATATTTTAAATGCCAAAGTTTAAGATCCCACAAACAAATCGTGCTAGAATACTTGAAATTACAAAAACTAATCTGTATAATAAAAAAATTGTAAACAAAGCTAGGAAATAAAAATCTTTTCATAGCTTACTATTTATTTATGTCATAATGTGTACCTTGTGGTGGCCAGAAAGCAGAAATGCTGCCATATAATGATGTAAGCAATCTAAAATAGGATTGTGGATTTATGAAAGAGATCATTTTTTACTGTATATTGTTTATATGATAAGTACTCCATCCATTTATATAAGTTAAATAAGCTTATATACTTTTATATTGCATGTTTGAATAAAGTGAGACTCATCTCTTTCCTGCATATTGCACTTTTCATTCAGGAAGTGAAACTGGAGGAGAGGATGCCTTGGTGGGGAATGTGAACAAACTTATGGTGAGCCCACCTGGATACTCAGGACCTCTCCGAAAAGGACATCTAGTTTTTGACGCTTGCTTTGAGAGTGGTGAGTAGTAGACTTCAGAGATGCTTTTGGGAAAATAAATTACTACAAACTCCACCCAAAGAGTTTGATAGATCATCCTACTGCAAGTACACATACACTAAAGAGATGGATGTTTTACAGGGAGATTCAATAGCAAAAAAAAAGAAATTAAGTACATTATCATTTGTTTGGCAGCTCTACAAATGTTTGAAAGAGAATACCTTTTGTGTTTATAAAAAAGAGAAATAAAAAGAAAAAATATGTTTATACAGTCGTACAGACAACGTTTTGTTATAATCAATATATCATAAGCTGTGTGTTCTTTGGCCTGATTCAGAGCGGCTGCAACTCTGGAAAATAAGCTATTGTTCAGTCTGGTCCCACGGCACCATTTATGAAATGTCTGCGTGATGGTAGAACTTTAAAGAGCTGGTGGCATTGTTGTGTGGGGTCTTTATAGATGCAGGTAAAATTTTCCTTTGGGCCAAGCACATTCTACATACAAATTAGATTATCACATTGCCAGCCAACTTTGCCATCTTCAGAGCCACACAACAGTGTGTTGTAAAATACAAATACAGTATACTAAGTATTCTTGAAAGACTAATCGACCTTTTGCACCATCCTTTACTTTTTGTTGAAGCTAGGGATACAGTTAGATGCCGTTAATATGCTCTGGACTCCTTTGTTAATGGCCTTTTGTTGCCACTTCTCCTGACAGTTGAATGGCACAGCAATAAAAGTACTTTCTTACTGCTGACAAGGTCAGTTGGTTAGACCCACAAGCACACAAGTAGGCAGAGACAGACTAAATCACTGAATCAGCAGGTCTCTCTGGGACCAAATCTCTGTGTGGAGATTAGGTTCAAATGGCACTCAGATTTCATATTTCCACAAACAGGTCCACTTTGGTTTCTGGAGACGGAGATGACCTGAAACTGTAGCCTATATACAGTATTATTTCATATCTGGCCTCGATGTCATTGCCAGTGGTGTTCTCCAAAGCTGAAAATCTTTTTACTATTGCAGTATAATTTGATGGACACGCTTTATCATTATCTCTTTCAGGAAAACAAAGACACATTTTCAGGTATGAGAAAAAAAGGTTTCCTAGAATAAATATATAAAAATAATAAATATAAAATAAATAAATAAATACAGAAAGAACTTGAATAACTGTACTTTAAATGTCTTAAGTTAGTATTAACTTTTTCAGGGACCTAAAATTAAATTTACAAATATATATTTTTGGTGAATTTGTTCAAAGGCTATAAGAGGCTTTTGGACAAACAAGTTTTTGTTTTTACAAGTATAATTGTAGGGACATAAAAGTTTGTGAGGCAGCAGGGGGTCTAACGCAGGAGGGCAGTTGCCCCCCTGTAGATATGCCCCTGGCAGTAAAAGTTTTATACACCGTTGGCAAGAGGCGTGTGAATATTTATGCATAAATGCATTTGTGCATACAGATATAAATATGTTACTGTAGGTATCACTTTAGCGAGTGCTCTTTTTATAAGTTTGCCTTTTCCCAAGTGACATGACCAAAGGAGCTTCAGACATTGATTAATGGGTGCTGAGCTCCCACACTAATATCAGCTAACATACCAGTGTCTCTGCCTCCGGATGTATCTTCTGAATGATTTATGGAATTGATATTAATCTCTTTCCAGTAAATGCATTACTAAAGTTAGAATGGTGGATGAATTGATGTTTGCCAGCTACTGTAATGTCAAATGAATGTTCTGTTGCTGGTTCATTTAAACAAGAATAATTTTGTTGCCTTTTTGTTAAAGTTTTGACATTACTTTAAGAATTCTTTCACAAAATATATATGCCATATATGCTCCATATGCCTTTTAAATCAGTTTTGATCTTCTGATTCATGGCATTTTCTAATTATTGAAAGTTTGTTTATTTAAGAAACTATTAAAGTGATACTTTATTAGATCCGTAAAACATAACAATACCAGAATACTCTTTGGAATATTAAATAGTCTATTCTTATTTGTATTTTGTTGATTTGCAATATTTAATTAACATTTAATTGTTAATGTTATTTAATTTAACATTTAGGAAATTAAAGCAACTCACTAGAAATGCCATGCAGTTTTGTAAAACCACATTATTCTTTATAGATTTTTGAGGACCTTATGTTGCACATTTCTCAAAGCTATTGAAATTTTCTTTCATCACAGCCTATGTCTACTTTATTAGTCTCAAAACCAACTGACTAGCTGACACACGATATTTCAAACAGATGTTTTCCATTAAATTCCTGTTAACCTATAACTTAGTGAGGTTTTGTACCTGGCCCATGTGAAGCACAGATTTTATTTTGAAAGGTTAGTATAGCACTGAATAAAACCTAATTGGTTTATTAAAATATGTGAGCTGTTTGCAAAAGGTATAAAAACCTCATTTACATTTAGATGAGGCTAAATTCATTTTGTTGTCCGCCCTATGCTGATCAAGTTGGTGATAGATTTACATACAGTGGGTGTCTCAGCCAACAGGTCATCTGGAGTCTTTATAAACCATTAAAAGCCTTTTTTAACACTATACCTATATATACCTTACAAGATAATGATGACCTCAGCTATATTGTACAGTAGAACTTATGACTATGTAAATTAAGTCTATTGTGATATACTTAAGACATTATTGCAAACATTAGTGATTGCTTTTGTTGTCTGTGTTAAAAGCAAGATGCACATTTTACTATTGAGATCATCCTTTTATCTTACTTAGGACAATACAAAATCGGAGCAGAGAACAGAAAATGTTGTTCATCTGTGAACATTAAGTCTTGGCCTATTGTTGTGTATTGTGTCAAGAGGCAGAGATTTATGAAAGTGATAACAGAAGCCTAATTGTTTTTCAGAGTGAAATCCAAATGACATTCTTATCTTGTCTTGTCACATTTGTTTCGTCACACACTTCATCTGTTGACATTCTTCGCAAAGTCCCAACTTCTTTTGTGAATGCATTTTCACAGTGTTGAACCATCTGTCTCTACAAAGAATGACACTGACAGTACGGCCACATTGTTTTACTGTACCTCTGGGCCGTGCACCAGATGTAATTAAGCACTAATTGATTAGTCAGACTTCTGTCTACTGACAATGACTTGTGTGGTCAAAGAAATTCCCCAGAGGTGACAAGTGTTTAATAGGGTCCATTGATAAGCAAAACTCATAGACTTATCCAGCTTTACAATCAATTCACTCAATACCATCCAACTTATATGGCAGACTTTAGAACTGTCACCCACTGCTATTTGTGTCAGTCACGACCAAACGAGTCGAGGCCTTTTGAGACTTTGAGATCTACAGATGTTGGTTTGTTTGTTTCTCTGGGTTGATCATTTGACTTGTGTTTCTTTTCATGGCAGGGTAAAATTAGAAAATTAAATAAGCATGGAGGAACAACAGCTCTTCATTAGATGTCTTGAATAATTAGTAAAACAAAATAAAAATACAGTGTAAACGTTCTGTTTAAACATTATTTTGTTGACTCTTGTTAATTAGGTAGTACAGATACAGTGTCATCACCATTGTAGGACTGGTCCTATGCTATATGACACTAAGTTATCTCTAAATTAAGGCTGCTGCATGTGATATTGCAGACTTTTTTACAGGATTTTTTTCTTCAGATTTCAAATCACCTCTCACAAATGGTAATTGTTAAAGAAATATTTTTTGTATTGTGGAAACAATGAAAAACATTAACCAAAAAGACTGTCAAGAGATAAGTAATGAGGATAAATGCAGAAGAGATTACTTCTACTGTTCACTGCTGATAACTTTTTTCTTTCCTCCTTCTCCACTGAACAGCCTATTTAATCTGTCCAGTCTTATCTTCGCCAAAAATTGTCATGTTGCAGTTACAGGTCCTCTAAAGAATGACTAATTAAGGTCAAAGCCAAAGCAAAGTTTACAGAGCAACAACAGACAGATAGAGGGCAAGAGAGAGATGGCTGAGAAGGGGAAAGAAAGAAAGGAAAGTACAAATGAAACAAATATTAAAATACTGGGGGTGGGGTGGGAGTATCTAGTGGTTTGGTGATGGTAGGGAGAAAATGCACTCAAGCTTGTCAGAAGATATTTATGTACTACAGAGTGCCCCATGAATCAGGATAGTTGAGTTTCCATTGATTAAAGAAAAGGGAAACGTTTTTATAATCAAGCCAGATGCTCAGAATGAGTGGCTTGGAGAGGCCAAAGCTTGCTGCAGTACACAGCTTTTTGCCTTGCCTCCCTCTTTGATGGAACAACTCAGAATGAGAGGCAGTCCAAGGATTAAAAAAGAAATTGTTAATGATTTTGTCAATTATCTTCTGTTATTTTGTTATATTGTGCAGTCATGTGACCTTTAAATGGTTCCATTTTTGCCTTTTACTGTATTTTTTATATAGCTCACTAGCTCTAGATTGCTCTAACTCTTGTGGTCTTTCCAAAAGACGATCTATTCATCTGAGGAGGAGGGAGCACTTCTGACATGTGATGTATTGAGAGACACTCCCAGTCTCTCTGTCTCTCTTACATGTCCTTGGCAGCAGAGAAGCTTCACTGCTCAAATCACTAAATGTCCTCTACTATTTTCCCTTTTAGCAGTTTTCTCTCTTCTGTCTTTCTTTTAAGTCAGGGGCAGAGTATGGAGATAAATATTAGTTGTCTGCTGGCTGTTGTCAACACCATTGCTTTTGATTTATGCTATTTATTGGCCATTTGTATCCATAAGAGATTGCTTTTTATTATTATTGTTTGTTATCCTCATCTCCTATCTCTTTTTTTCAGGAATATATTTGCCAGGTTTCCTTTTTTTATGAAACAATCTTTTGAGTTGTGGTGTCTTATATTGACCCCGAGGGAAGCTTTTAAACAGGAGTGTTGCCAGGCACAAAAACTTACATGTCTTCTTCTCTTAAGTGTCTTGGAAAAACTTATTGCATGTTTAATAATTTATTTCCTGGGCAACATGTTAATTTGCATGTATGAGCAGAAGAAAATTGGATAATTAAAATGACTACAGATGACAACTAGTTCAGTGTTTTGCCATGGGAGGTAAGAAATTCAATCAGACGTATTGCATGAGATGCAGAGCAAATGAAATAAAGCGATAATCCTGTCTGACATTCGGGCCTGTTGCATATGGTCATGTCTAATCACAGTGTGAACACATTGGCTCAGTTGTGGTGGTTGGAGATGCCTTCTCCGCCAGAAAGTAGTACAAACAACCTCAGTGTTTTGTAAGTTAATTGTTGATGGCTCTGATATGAGCTATACATGGGAGACCCAGCCAGCACCTCATCTTCTCAAAATGTCAGCAAATGCTAGAAGCAGCGAGCTGTTTTGGAGTAATAAAAGAGTTTGATTATCAACTGTATACATGGTATGGCTGTGAGATTTGGAAAGGTTGAGAGGAGGGCTGTTCAGATACTGGAAATTATAAAAAAAAATAGCCAATTTATAACAAGAATTGCTGCAGTTATTTCATCTGTATTGAAGGATGTCAGGTGACACTAACAGGTTTGACTTGGTTGTTTTTAAATGCGAGCTGTAGGCTGTTTTGCGTTCTAAATGTACTTTGGAACTTCACTATTCACTGGCTCTGGGCCTGCCTCTAGCATCATGATACAAGTGTGCCGTAAGTGAAAATTACTGCACCCATATTTCTGAATTGCAAAACTGGTGCTCATGCACACGGCTTCAGTGATTCATCCAGTAATTCATTTCCAAGCAATTCCTGACGCCATAAACACAGTTTCAGAGCAGACGTCTCATTTTTCATCCCAGGCAAGACTGTACAGTTTGGGAAAACAGCAAGGATTTGTAATGCTTTACTAGTTCATGTTTTTCAAGCGGTCTATGTTTATTCTGCTGATTTATTTAGAAAACCCCTCTCTGAGATGAGCTTCATTGATGTGCCAGGGCTTGTTTGATAACACAAATTCATGTATAGAATATGCTTATACAGGGAAGAGTGAAATACTGACAGGAGCAGAATTTTGATAGAATATATTTTGGTCCAAAGCCAGGCAGCTATCTTGTAGGTCTACTGCTCCAAGTAAACACTATTGAAATTCACTCCCCAGGGGCATATGTTGTTATCAGGATTTTTTTATGTGGACATTTCAAACTGCTCTTATTAGAGAGCATGTTGGAATGTGTTCTAGTTTTTAGAGATACTAACCGTGTGTCTATTGTGCTTTTACAGGCACTAGCCATGTCTCATTTGAAAGTATTTTAATCAGATGGTTCATGGTATTATGATTAGTATATGAAACTGATTAGTCAAAATGAGGAATTCTCTGGACCTGCAATCATCAGGTTACAATACCAGTTAACAATAAAACAATATAGTGAATTAGCACTAAAATACAGCAGGTAAAAATCTCTTGATCCTTACGTACTGTATAAACGTTGAACATCACATTTAGAAGCAAATCCTAGCTAAAGATACAAACTGACATTTGAGAATAACTCAAATTATCCAATAATGGAAAAAGTTCACCTCAAAAGGCTTCCTGTGCTCTTCTTCGTTGATAAATTATATTTAAATTGAATTACCATATTATGTCTCTTAAGCTCACATATCCGATTTTTAAAAGGGATTATTCGGTCATAAAATGGATTTGCTTTTTATGGTATATTCTAGAACACATATTTTTTGTACTTTAAGACATATATATGTGTATATATATACATATATACACACACATATATATATATATATATATATATATATATATATATATATATGTGTATGTATGTGTGTGTGTGTGTGTGTGTGTGTGTGTGTGTGTGTGTGTACATGCATA
>JAUMHF010000019.1:9631615-9656734 GCA_032359275.1 Microctenopoma steveboyesi | reverse complement strand
TAAATATATACACACACAGATATATATATATATATATATATATATATAGTTTAAGACATATATATATATATTTATATATATAGACATCACTTTTTAAATAATATATATATCTTTATTTTTATTGAATGCTTAATGGTTGGGTGCAGTTGCTGGCAGAACGATGCTGAAAAACTCCTTGATCTACTGCCAAGCTTTTTGAATGGCACACTGTCTTTTCCTGGTCTTTCATGTTTTTTTTCTCCTGAAAAGCTGGCATTGCACTGACAGGAGCACCACTTAGTGTAATTCCCCAGATTGAAAAGCTGTTCCACAATGAGAAATTTCCTCTGCATTGCTCCTAACTGTTGAAAAACCCAGCCTAGGATTTACACACATCCTCCTCCCTGGTTTGCCCAACACTTGGATTCACACTTGCCTCTTGACCTTTCTTTCCCAAAAATATGGGTGAATCCGTTTAGCACTGGACTGCTCAAGCAAGTAAATACAATAAAAGCATCACTGGCTAAATAAAATAAATTCTGGACATTAGAGATGACAGTCAGCTGGTTCAAGTTTAGAACAGCTGACTTCAGGTCAAAACCCATTTTCTATGTTACTTGATTATCTGGGTTGTACGTCATCCAACCGTGCTGGACTGCTGTCCAATTGAGGGTGGTTTGTAATGGCAGGACTTAGATACTGGAAAGAAAAAGTGTCTTGGTTGGAAGAATACACTTTATTTGTCTGTGGTTCTTTTGTATTTTTAGTGACCAGCATTTCTTTTCTTCTTTGATTTTTTTCCTGCTGACCTATTGGTTATTGGCCAGTGATTTCTTGCCTCCCTTGTTTCAGTTCTTTTCTTGCATCGGCTCCCTGTGTTCCTGAACTCATTACAGAGCAATCAGCCCCAGGCGTTGAAGTGTGCACCCAGAGGGAGCAATAACTGTAAATAAACACTACTGCAGGCTCTCCGATAACATGTTACCAAGATGATAACAGCCCTTCTTAGCAGGCCTGTTGACCTTCTCCTTGCCTTAGGCTTACCAAGGACTCCTCGGCTCCCTGAGGTTTTATCTCCAAACTCTCCTTTACCACTGGAGCTGCTGGAAAGATTACAACTGATGAAGAGAGGAATGCAAGCAGGGACTTAGAACAAGAATACACAGAAGAGAAGAAGTGAAACATAGCGCTGGGCGATATGGACTAAAACTCATATCTCGATATTTTTTAAGCTGAATCGTGATATACAATATATATCTCGATATTTTTTGATCCAGGTCCAGCTAGTTTTTGGCACATATGAAATAGGTTTTGTAAAAAAAAAATGCATTGACGATCAATCAATTAAGAGTTGTTAAAAACAGAAAGTGTCCTTTTATGCACCATATAAAGCCTCTTATTGCACAGTTAAAGTAGCGATTATGTCTTTGGTTAGGGCCTTTGAATATTTCCTAAATTCAGTTTTCATTCTTCTAAAAAACTGAAAAAAATCAGTTATCCGTCTTCAACACAGTGCTGGGTTCAGCAGAAGAATCAGTCTTCTTTTTGTAAAATAAAAGTGCTTCACATTTGAAATCAACAAATAATGTATGAAAGAAATATACAGAGGAACATCTGGAATACAGATTGCTTTTATGAACAAGACTTTGCTGGAGGGTTTAGTATAGTTCTGCTTCAGTCTTGAATGATTTTGGTGTTTCAGTGAGTCTGTTTGCTGACTTTTTCCCGTGTTTGTGTGGAAAGCTGAGTCCTGTCTTAACAGGAGACACGTACGGGACGCTGCAGCAGCAGAAACTCATTAGAAACTATTGTTTTGTGGTGTTTTCTGTTTAGGTGCAGGGAGTTGAGGAGACTTTACGGCCGCGGTGGCAGCAGCAGTTTAACGCGCTGTTCGTTCATCTTACGTCGCTGTTTAAAGATTCGAAGTGCTCGGAGCTTTCGTTAGGACTGTTCCTCCTTTTCTACATAAAACATTCTCCTGCCCGTCTGAAGCTTGAAATCCAAACAACATCCACATGATTGAGCCGCTGCTTTCACCGTTACTAACCTGCTCCTCTCCTCCTCACCGCCACTCCTGCTTTCTTACTTTCTTTGCTGCTTTCATGAAGCAACGTGAAGGGGAGTGGTGTGAGCTGTTTTTAACAGGGGGAGCGCCCCAGTGCCTCCATATCTTCTCTCTCTTTCTTTTTTGAGTTTTGTAACACATTTAACTTTTTGAAATTGAGTTTTTCAATTAGAACAGACTATTTTCACTCAAAGGCCACTTACATATACACACAGAAGCAAAATATATGAAGTGGGAGAGAGAGGGGGAGTGACAGACAGATGGGTACACTGAACAGGTGTCGAAGAGTGACAACTCTTCTTGGGCATTGCGCGAATTCACATGAATACATTATCTAAGCAGCTAACCTACCATTTAAGCAGGTGAAGATGAAGACTCTCTCCTGATTACTAACGCAGAGTGTTTGACAGTAGCATGTTCAGAGCTGTGGAGCTAAAGCACTGTCTTGATGAGATTGATAACGCAATTAAGCGCTAGTTTGAATGCATCACTATTCCCCTTTACTACTCCAACCGCTTCAGATGGAGCATACCAGTCTAGCTCTAGGGCCTTTTGCTGGGAAAAAATACAATTATAAAAGGCCAGCTAGAAAATGTGTTCTCTTTAGAATGTGCAGGCAGGCCTGTACATCATCAGATATGTGCGGGCTGCCTGCATATCTCACTGCTGTCCTCAGGCCCAGCTTTCTTCATCTATATTGAAACGAGGAGCTCACTGGAGCATAGACGGACTCATAACAATATGATTTTTTTCCCTTTTATTGTCTCCTCTTATTGTGTGCTTTTATCCTGGTTTTGTTGTGTATGCAGATTATTTTCTTAGCAATTTCTACATAATGTTTAGAAATAAACAAAAAACAAATGTGTCATAATGCTTTTTAAATATCACATTTAAATGAAAATGTCTTTGTGTTCAGAGAATATTGTGGACAGCAGAAATAAGTACAACAGAGCATATTACTAAAGAGCTAGGTAAACCAAATATTATGGTAACATTCAATTGCATGTGCTTCTCTGGGCACCCTGTTGCTTCTTTTAGGGGGTGGGACAAATGTTTTGTAGGAATGAAAGCAGTTGCTACTCTAACAGATAAACATAAGTTTGGGATATTTCTTGGTCTTGTTCGTAATATTTCTTTGTTTGTTAACTGCTGAATCAATCACTTGATTTTATCCAGGAAGATGCATGTATTGGCCATTGTAGAATACTTCTTTGCTTTTTGGAATATTCCTTTCATTGTCAATGTGGGTGTGAATCAATCCCATGAGTTGGAAGGATTTGTCTGAATTCATCATGCTGCTTTTTTCCAGTTCAGAGAGACAGTTTCTTTGAAGACTATGCATGTCCATGACTCTATGTCCACCATGCCTTGAAAGCTATGGACAAGTTGGTAAGGTTTACCAAACAGTAGAGATCAATCACCATCAATAGCTAACTTTGCTTACTTTATACACAGTGATGCAGCAATAGTTGGGGGAGCGGGGTGGGGATGGAGTGCCATGCAATAGGCTTTACAAGGCTGATATCTCCAAGAAATTCAGTAGGTTCCTCTGTGTTGCTTCTCACATATTCTGTGTCAGCTGCCCCATATTAAATATCAGGTTTAGAAAGTCTATCACCAGCCTGCTCGAAAGTCATTCAGATCCTTAAAAAGGAGAACCATGTTTGGCAAAAATCCCTTGAGACCAGACCAATTGTCACATTAGAAAGCAGTGTTAGACCCACCCACTGAGCTTGAATGTGTACAGCACAGATAATAAATTATTAAATAAATAGTAAAATAATTATATGTGTTTTTTTCTTTAATGAAGTGAATATATTTGGTTGATTAAATATTATCTTATATATAATTTGTTTGTAAATTAATTTCAGTAATAACTTATATTAAGAACTTAAATTACATTAATTACATCTAAGAGAGAATCCCAAACCCTTTACTTATTACAACTTACATATTGCATGTGAGCATTTTATTAATGGTATAGAAATCTTGGCCCAGACTAATCTTCAGCTTTAGACCAATCATCTACAATTTTGATATGGATGTTTTTTTAATGTTCTGGTGGACAGGAGTTAGCATGGACACTCTGTCCACGCCAGACTTTGATCAGCATCTTTTCAGCCCCATACATTTAACCCAACAGGTGCGTTTACTATTGTATTGTATATGATTATTTGATTTGTATACATCTTATTGGTGTACTACAAAAACTTTTCGTCTAAGATAGCCTCAAACTGTCTCAAAAGATAGACTGCAGTTTAGTACACCTGTTAAGTAGTCAGATTGTGGAAACTTGGAGGTGACCTTCTTAATCTTGCCTGCAGATGAGGTGATAAGGCATCAGGGGAGAAGGCAGGCTGTAAGAAGTCATGAGGCAGGAGATTGATGTTGCCTTGCCGACAACTTGGCTTTAGACGAGAGGAAGAGAGAGACAGCGTGAGAGAGAGACAGAGAAAAACAGACATTTAGCTACAGGTCTGAAGTGAGACCCCACTCACAATGGCTGCCGCTGCTGCTGGCTGGAATCAATTCTATCTTTATCAGTCCCCCTCTTCTGTGTCCTGGAATCCTCCAGCAGCCAGAGGAAGAACTGATGTGTTTTCCAATAATGAAATGGAACACAGCAAAAATAAGTTTAAAAAGGTGTCCGGTCTCCCTCAGCAGTACAGCACTGTTTCAGGCTCTTGTCTGCTATATAAACACATTTGTGATCCTGCCTATGCCAGCTAAAGAAACTGAATTTTATTTCTAATGTCTATGAGTTGTGGAATTTGGAATGTGGAGGGTCAACTTAAAATCTTTATTGAAACTTGTGTAAATTCTTGTTCAGCTGGGGTTAGTATATATCCATTGTCATATATTTTCTGGAAAATGTGTGTGTGAAAGTATGCTAGATTCAGGACATGACTGTGCACTTGTCTAGTAATGAGGACTCCGTATCCCAGTCTTTTTAACAACTGCCTATTATCATTGTAATGGTTGGCTGTGTTAGTGAGTTCCACCTCAGGCCTGAAGCAGGCAGGCTAGCATCTGCATGGCAGAAACCATCCATCCATCCAGTGGATAGCTACAGGCTGCAGTCTGGCCCATTGTGTGGGCTGAGCACTGTGACTGCTCCCTCTTGTACCTCCGTAATGGGATTACATTAGCCAGGTTCTTCTGCTCCCTCTCCAGCTCTTCCCTTCTCTCTCTCTCTCTCTCTCTCTCTCTCATACACACACACACACACACACACACACACACACACAACATGGAAACTCTAGCGTGAATGACTGACTGTCCACTTGGGCACCTCATGGTAGCACCCTGTTTACTTGCCTATGGCCCAGTGTAATGATTTAGGTTTCACACCCATTTTACTGACATTTTGGTCCTCAGCAGCAACATAGAGTATACTGTTATATTTCTTCTCTTGAAAAATGTCACCTTCCTATGTTTCTTTGTATAGGTTTTTATGGTTGCATGAGAGAAAGCGAGACAGGGAAAGGCAGAAGCAGGGAAAGATGGACAAAGATAGAGAGAGACAGAGGGTTTTTGTTCAGGGTTTTCCTCTAGGAGAGGCTGTCAAGTGTAAAATCTTGTTCAGAACCAGCAATTGTGTTTTGTTGGACTGCACCACCAGGGCTAAGCTGTTCGATGAAAACCAATTTGTTAATGTCTAAACTCTGTGCTAGTTTTCCCTCAAGAACAGAGATTGATATTCAACATAACTTGCCAAGACACCACTGAAGAAGAATATGGAGAGGTTGATACTCAAGAGGAATTATGCAAGAGATCTCACAGACTAGAAATTGCATCTTTTTGCCTTTTTCCCATCTCGTGTCAGTCTCTAGTTCATTAGCTGCACTTACACTAATGCAGTCGGTCTGCTCTTTTAAGAACTTGAAATAATTCTTAGCAAATGCAGTGTTATGTGAATCACTGTTAAACAGTACACACTCAGCTTCACTTATTTGTGCTTTATTTAGTTTATCTTTGGGAACATTTAAAAAAATAGATGTCTATTTTAGCTAAATACTAAATGACATAGGATTGATCAAAAGGGTCAAGCTACCGGCCTACCGAAGAGTTTGAATCTGGAGCTAGCCACCATAAAATTAAACTGGGATCAATGGTGTTTCATATCCCTGCTGCTCCACAGGCTGATCATGTAATTCTAACCTTCAGGCTGAGGTCTCTCTCACATCAGACTTTTCAGCATCAGGTTCAATAATGGAGCCCCCCACAGCTGTTTACTGTTGCTACCAATCCAACAGTATTCATAGGTTCTGTCCATGTAAGTTGGGGATTTCATCAATAAAAATCCAGTGGTAATCAATATTGTTGGCATGCTAATATACTATTGTGTTTTTAGCGAAATTATTAGCAAAGATCGACAGATCTTTCAGTTCAGCGTGAATGAAGCTGTTTGCATTTATTCTTTCTCAGTTTCAGATTAAACATCAAATAAGCTGCCTACATCAAGTATAATGAATTATTAAAATGGTTTATAATGGTTTTGTGTCTTTCAACAGTAATTTAATTAAGTAAAATGTTGTTTATTGTCTTTTACACTTTGTGTTGCGCACATACACATCTTGCTATGCATTGTGTGGTGTGTATTCACCATGTCATCAACTGAGGATACTGGCAGTGAGATGGCTGAGTCCACACAGCAGGCTTTAATATACGGGGATTATAATATTTTAGTTTTGTAAATAGTTGAATCAAGTGATTATTTGTTTTTATACCTATATTTTTACTTTGACAGCATTAAAGCCATTTATTACATTTAGTTTGATAGGAAGGTAAATTTGTTAATTATATTCATTTTTTTAGTAGTGCAGTATGTGAGGGTGATTTTGACAGTGAAGATTCACAAATCAATATATTGATTTCCGATACCTAGTCAAAAACTTTTATCTTTCTTTCTGAAAGCATTGGAACAACAAAGCAAATTTGTTTTCAGCTTTTATTTGATGCTTTGTACAACTTTTGTATGACGAAAATTTTGAATGACCAACATTTGTGTGCTTTAAAAGTTTGTTTACACCGGTGTGTTCTGTTAAATAGATTTTAATAACAAACTCTGGATTACTACTTGTAATTTTAGACTTGGGTACCCATGTAGACTGTCCAGATTAGTTGTTACTTCATATCCTGAAAAAACAATATTCACCAAATAAGGAAGTGTCCTTAGAGAGTGATTGTGCTTTCATTATCGATCACCCGATAGGCTGATAGGAGGGATGACCTTTGAAGGGCATTATCAACTCAGTCTCATAGTCTGTATTTGTCAGGGTCATCTCTGTGAATAGCTATGATGTCAGTATGAGAGGTGATCGATTTGATGACACATCTGTGTGGAACAGGTGCTGCTCGGCTGTCTATCGTCTCTCTTTGTCAGAGCTTGCTAGCTGCAGCTGGGTCTGGTTCAACCCTCTGCCTGATCTTGGCTTTATCTCCTTTTAGTGGCTTGGGAATGCACTGCGAACCAGCCAAAAAACTTAGTCTATGCTTGCCTGCTTCTTAACTAGCCAGCCACTGTGCAAATCAAACAAGTAGTGAATGATAACTCAGTATTATTGGTCTTCATCTTTGCTTCCTCACATTCATATATTTAATGTAGCCCACACAAAATGAATGTCCATTAAAACAATCAGACCTAATTTCTCAGTTCTCTCATTTTCAACATGAGCTAATATACTCATGTGTATATTTGAATGCTTCGTCAGCTTAAAAACAACAAAAAATAATGTAATTTATCACTTAATCTTCTTACTTACTACTTACTTAATCCCTCTCCGTTTTCCTCTGCGTTTTTTACTATTGGCTGACAAAACATTTTTGTAGTATATGTTCAACAGAGTCATATATTTCAGCATTGGCAGCCACTCCCTAATCAGAGAAGCGGCCTGCAGAGTTGGCACTACTGCTGGAATGAGACGCAACTCACCATTAGTGATAGCTGTGGAAGCTGTTAGTGCATTGGGTTCAAATGTAAATACAGATCTGTCACCAACTTATTTTTACACAATAACCATTTGCAGTTTCTTTCGCACTGGTTATGTGTTGATGTCACAAATAAAAACGAAAGTTTCAAATGCTAACACTGGTGTTTATATTTCTGACCGCTTTGTAGTTTTCTGCAGTTATATATAAACTAATGACAGCAGTTCAGGTGATGGTTCCAGAGGAGCAGAGCAAACGGTGTGTGTCTGTGAGTGCATGCGGAAGCTGAGTAGTGGATTAGCTCTGTCCGATGGCAGAAGGATAGGGATCTATTTTGACAGTGTGGTAGTTAGCCCATCTGTCTATAATCAGCTGTGTCTGTATGCGTGCTGCTGCTATGGTACTACCTGCCACCAGGTGGTCAACAGTACCCTGATGTAGAGTTGGGAAAGATATTGAGCTGTGCGGTCTCCCCAGTTTCCTAGCCAAAATAGCTCTTGAACAGCTGCTGGTCTCAACCAGCGTTTCACATCAACATTTAAAATGACTAAATTAACTAATATATATAGCATAACATAATCTGTAATTTGTCTTTTTCTTACACAGCTACAAAGAGAAAACTTTCCTTTGTTTTGACTCTGTCAGTCTGTTAATTTGAGCATGCATCATATGAACCCATATTTAGAATGCTTGTCATGAAATCATCTATTATCTAGTCATTTTATAAACAGCTTTGAGAACTAGAAGCGAGGAAATAGTTCCCACTGGATTAATTATTTTTGCACTGATCATCTAGATCATCTTTTTCCAGTGGATAGTATACTGTATTATGTATCAGATACGGATGGCTAGAACATCCCTGTCTTTTGGTCTTTCTGGTCATTTGATTTGACAGTATTACCAAAGTAGAAAAATGTGCAGATACTTTGCATAGACTGATAACACAGAAATTTTTAATTTTGTTTTATCTTGCAATCACATGATTAAAGTGTTTAATGTAAAAAACTGAGATTTTTTGTAATACATAAGAAATTATCTTGTGACATTCTGTGTTGTGGACTGCTTAGTTCTATTTTATGCTAATCTAAGTTTTTTCAATGCCTCTGCAGGAAACCTTGGCCGTGTTGACTATATCAGCGAGTTTGAGTTTGACCTCTTCATTCGGCCTGACACCTGCAACCCCCGCTTCAGAGTCTGGTTCAACTTCACAGTGGAGAACGTTCGTGAGACGCAGGTCAGCATGTAGTAGTATTTTACAGTGTTACCATTAATACGTTTCATTTCTGTAACCATTGCTCTGAGGATGTTCAATATATTACATGTTTTAGTTTAACAGTCTAACACTTCCACAGTAAAGGTGGAAATAAAGTAAAAAAAAAAATTCAGCGTTGGTCGACAAAAAAAGTCTAGTCTGACTTCCTGATAATGAGAGTAGCAACCTTGGCTGCTTTTGTAAGATTACAAATATAGTAATTTAGAATGAAATTTGTTATCACTGGGGCAGAAGGAAGTAAAATTAGTTACTACTTTCATTATGTAATGTTTACTTACAGTAAACAATTGCACAAACAAGTGCTATATTGGTAGATTTTATAGTGATGACATTATCAATGAACACTCAGTTTAGAAATGTATAGAACCCTGTAGAATACCTCCCCATATGCCCACGTCTCTCTCTAAGAAATAAGAAATATTTGCCCACAACACTGTCAATGTTGTTCCCCCATAGAATGAGACAGCTTGAATCTGCCACTAGCAAGCTCGGAGATACACAGAGATACACTACGTGTAGTGTGTCTACAGGGAGATGGAAGTGTGTTACATTTAAATGTAACTTTGTTAGATAAAAAAGTTAAAACAGAAAATATTGGCGTGTTAAGTTTGACTGATGGTTTGCAATTTGTGTGCATACAAGCTTGTCAGGCTTAGATATGAAGACAACAAAAATGAGAGATAAAGAATAGTGAGAGACAGTCTGAAGACAGGCAAGTAGAAAGAAATGCAATAGAAAGCGGGAGGGAGAAGGAGTCTGACAAACATGAGAGTGAAAAATAAGCAAATAGATGGGTCATATAAAAATAAATAAAAAGAAGGGGTAGAAAAGGAGTGGATGAATCCAAAGCATGCTGTTGCTTCGGTCTTCCTGTAGTGTCCAGCCCAGCCTATCTGAGGCTATCAGCCTATCTCCCTGCAGTGCTGTAGTCAGCACTAATCACATTTTATGGCTCTGAGATGAATGGGAGGCCTCGGCTTGGAGCCGGATCGATCCCAGGGCCAGATAGACCAGCACCAGCAGCCTGCATCGTGGGCCAACAGGATATTTGCTGTTGTGGCAAAATGACAGAAAGTGTGGGTGAAATGCAGAAAAAAAAGACTGGGGAGAGGAATATGTAACTGAAAATAACAAAAGATTGATTAAGATCAGATATATGAACACACGTATGGATAGTGGCACATGCAAAATCTAGTGAGAGAAAAAAACATTTCTATTGCACACTGCCATAGTCTCATTCTATAGGCACCCTCACATGCTTCTTTTATAGAAATCTGTTTCTTATCTGTCCAATTTCCTTCTTCAAAGAGGCCTTGTGTGAATTTAATGTACTTCAGTAAAAGGTGTTTTGAGTAAGTGCTGCTTGTGCTTTTTGCCAAGGTGTGTGTGTACGTGTGTGTGTATGTGTGTGTGTGTGTAGACACGCTGTGATTAGACTGTGTCTGTCTCCTATAATTGTCAAAATTCACATAAATCTTTAGTTTACATCCTAATGGTTGTAATTTCGTTCTGATATGAAACAAAAATGGAAACACAAATTAAGCCTACACAGAATAATAGCATGGGTAAATAAACCAAGTAAGTGCAGCTATGTGGGGAGAGGCTGTGCTATAGAGATATCAGTGGGTTCCAGGGGAGAACTGGGCTGTTGGAGTGTTTCATCCAGCTAAGCCTTGCTAACTCTCAGCCTGAGCCAGGGGAATGGGGAACAGTAAAAGCCCGTGATATTGGAAGTGAGATGGCCATTTTGAAGGAATGTAAGCTGGTGAAACAGATTTGGTCTGCCTCAATCAGCTTAGGAGCTTTGTGGAAATTGGCTTCACCGTAGCACCAGTTATGATGGCTGGCTGGATGGATGAATGTCTCTCTTTTTTTGTATGTCCTTTTTGTTTGTGTTTTTTTGAACCTCTCACTTACCTCAAAGAGCCCACACCAATTCTGGTTAGGTTGGTTACAATGTCCTAGACCACATGACACCATTTGATGTTTGGCTTTGTTTTGTTTATGTGCTTTGGGAAAGAGTTTATGAATAAGATGACTGAGCTGAATAGTTGCTCTGACTTTTAAGTAAACAAAGATCTTTGACAGCAAAGTGAAATATTTGTGTTATTGCATGACCCCACACCTGAGCCCCACATCTGTTGTATGTTGTGTGGCTGTGGATGTGGTGCTGTATTATATATGATATATTATGTCAATGTATTACCTTTATTTTATTTTTTTGGTGAATTAGTTTGGTGCTCCTCTGACAACTAGCATCATCACGAGGTTATAACTTATTTTTTCATGTTTGTAGCCAAGTACCTTATAAAACACTTCCATCAGCATCAGCTGTATTTTGTGTTTACTGCCATTTAGCAAATGTTTGTTGCTAAAATGCTTAACTAAGATGTTAGCATATGTGACTTTATTTGCATCAGCTTTTTTTACTACTTTATGTAGTAAAGACTTTACAGAAGAGAAGTAAGTAAAAGAAGAGGAAGAGGGAATATTAAGCACTGCTTCTTTACAGAGGTATGATGTAGGGATTAGGAAGCTTCGGGTACATTTGTGGGAATATGTTCTCATTATTTTGTAAACTACAGCACTGGTCGATTGGTCTAGGTTGTCCTTCAGAGATGAGGTCTACCAAACCTGACGTCTACCTGCATGTTGAGGTTTGGCTGTATTTCACTCAGTCAACATTAATTATAAAGCAAAGAAAATGTGCAAATATTATTTGCATGTGTTTCTGAGCTTCATAATTAATGCACTAACCCACATTTTGTGCCAGACTGTGTGTTTTACACCAGAGCACCTCTGATAAAACTCCCTGTCTCAGTTACATTGAGGAATATATCAAGAACGTAATGAGGCCTTTAAAAAAGTTTTTTGTCCTAGGTAAGGACACTGTAACCAAGTCATTTCAACTTAACTTGTAAGTTCCAGCTATCACTATTTCTTTTCAACGTATGCCCATGTTATGACCAGAACCCAGTGGATAAGTTGATATGACACCCCATTGGGTAAGTTGATATGCCATTCCATTCTGCTGTAGGGGTGTCTTGATGTCAGGCTCCGTGAAGGGCACGACTGCCAGCTATTATCATAGGAGCCTTCAGGGAGCCATTCATAGAAGACAGGCACTAAAACCTTGCGCCAAGTGCCTTCAACTTCTCCAACTGCTGCAGGGGTGATTTGTAAGGCTCGCTTGTCCAGGGAAAGCACAGTGCAGGGTGGTTACTCTTCATAATCAAGAAAAAGGACAGACTTAAGCAAAATAAGCCATGTGTTACCTAGAGTCCCAAAAGAGCTGTTATCACTTCACTCTTGCAGACAATGCTCACCTATTTAAATTCATGATCAGAGATGTAATTTGGCATGCCAATGAGTTGGATGACACATTAATTTTAACTTTAAATAGGATGTTAAAGTGATCATAGAACTATTATGAATCCTGTCTTGGTGATACTAATCCACCAGTCCTACGTTTATTCAACAACTGTTTTCCCCAGTAAATTTGTGGGAAGAATATATGAGTCAAATGTCACATGCTATATTTTATAATTGGGTTTAAAAGAAGTTCAAACATAATATAGACCGTCATTATTTAAATGTGCAATTTACTTATCAGTTTGAAAGATACATTATTAATATTCCTATGTCTTGTGCTAAAGCAGGGAAAAAAAATATTGAAGTAAAGGAAAATGAGCGAGAAACAGAGAAAGAGAGATAGGGTATGAACAGAGTAACAGCAGCCTAACAGTCGTGCTACACATTGATTGTTTTTCAATACAGAAAAGACAGAAACAAAAATAAGGGGGATAGGAGAAGGAGTCATGAAAAATGACTTGTATATTTAAGCAATACATTTCCCTCATGTCCTAAATAGGACATGTTAGCTTCAGTTGTAGGAAGTCAGCTACTAGTTGTGGCGGATCTTTAGACTTTTGTGTTTTAGTGTCTTTGGCACATCCATGTTTATCACAGATGAAACTTTACCACTGCTGTTCCCAGCCTGCGCAGGTTGGCAAACACATGTAGTGCCACATCATTTCTACTTGGCTATTCAGCTATTTCTCTTCCTAACTTTTCCTAATATTGTCTGTACCTCTCCATCATTATGTTTGGGTTGCGATGTCACTAGTGACGCAGTGAGAAGAGGACATGCAGGTAGTCTGCACCACTTTACTGATCACTAGTAGCATAACGTGATCATGAGGATACTTTTGATAACATATTTGGTGCCACGAGCTCTAGGATTAGACTCTTACCCATCCATAGGTATTTTTTATCAGGTTCACCATATTGTCAAAACATCCCAAGGCGAGGACTTACACATACACTCACAGAACTGGGCGCTCTCAAACTCACATACTTCACTTTACTTCACATACCTACTTCAGGTCTTCTGGCCTTTCTCACTGTGACACTCCACACACAGGCTGGCAACAGCCATGTGATCTTTGTTCTTTGTGCTTCCTTTTTTGTCCCTTCTGTCTCTATAGCATATGGCTCAAGGTAGATAGGTATGTGTCCTGTTGCTGTGGACCTCTTCTTTGCTAATCCATTCTTAGGCTTCCCTTCTCCGTGGCCTCCAAAGGAGAGACACTGACTTCTGTGTGACTCTGCCAAAGGAATCATTTCACTTTAAACACATCACATATTCACAGAAACTTTAGGACACTTGTATTAAACCCCAGAAGGGAGTGGTGGAAAGACTTTGGGAGTTGTGGTATTGAAAGACATATAAGACATCAGACAGTTGTGTCAGGGAGCATAGGGTATCATAAGTGACCTTGCTCTGTTAAAGCGAACTGTGGCATCCTTCCTTATTGTCAAAGCTGATGCTCCCCAGATCACTTTATAATGACATGGACAAAAGGATATGACAACAGCACAGAATGAATTTTCAAATTGTCTCCTGATAGCAAAATTAGTTTTCCCTGGGTTATCTCTGCTGACGCAAGGTTCCTTATCAAAATTCATTGCCTTATTTTTAGTTTGATTCACTAGGCATTTTTTGAAATGTAGCAGACACTTTTTATTGCACATTTAGTTTGTCTTTATCCAAACAGTAGACTTTTCCATAGCTCTTAGCTCCATGTCCTGGAATTTGTATTGTTAAAAGGTAACAATAGACAATACATACTTGTTCCACTTCGATTTGTTAGAATAAACTCTGTATTGTCTACATGCAGCTTGGTAATATGGAAGGGTGGATGCTTATGTACTAGGGTTGCTTTCAAAGCACAGTACATTTGCTTTATTCCAAATCAACTGGTGAGTTTGTAACATTGTTATTTTTCTCTTGGTTTGGTTTCCTTTGAAAAATCCAGGCGGATCAATGTGCATCACTTGACATCACGTGAGAACCTTCTCTACACTAATTAGTCAGGTGTGTCTACCCTGTCACGTATGTCCGCAATCCACTTTGCAGCATGTGCTAGGTGTCCTAACGAAATAATGGTTTACTACAAATGGTTTTATGTCCATGGATAATCATAATAATAATAATTCATAACGTTTTGTGTTCTCACAAGAGGGACTGCACTAGAGTTAGGCAATTGGTATGAGTCAAGTGGAGACCTAGAGTGAAAAGCACCCTAACTTTATGAATCAAGGTGCAGATTAATTCTAAGTAAACGTTCTATATTTTTTGGCAAAGGGAATCTAAAAACCTACTGTGTTTTCACACATGGTCCTCTTTGATTGAACCAATCCTAGTTCCCCCTTAGGACGCAAGTGAACATGTGCAGGAGATGGCAAGGCCAGATCGGGGGAGTTTTGGTGGTCCATGCTCTTTGACTCAGAGCAATTTCACATTTTCGTGCACTTGTTTTTCTTAATATTCTGGCTACTTTACAATAAATAACCATCTAGAGGTTATCACACACAGAAATTGTATCGTGATCAACACTAAGGCAGTAGACACTGTATCTCTTCTGTCTGTAGACTGTAACTGCTGCGCTATTGCCTTAAGCCACAATTACCCACCGATGAGCCACTGGTTGAAAGCTGTGCCAGACAAGTAAAACAACCACAGAAAAGCTCCAAGCTTATGTGCGTATGCTTCATGCTAACGTGCTTTGGCAAATTTCTCTGAAGTTTCTACTGTGAGTCAAATTCCAATCACATGTTGACGCCACTTCTCTGTGGTGTCTCCAGCCAAAACTCTGTGATGTCATCAGCGCGCTTTCTTCTCCTTTCAAAATGTTTCTAATATTACAATACAGTAGTGGGGGTTTAGATCAATACTATCTACAAGCGCAGTTTTATCAATAGTGATGATTCAATTGATTCAATCACTCCCCCTTTACTCCACACTGCACAGGCGAGTGGCAGCAAATCATAAACAAACATGTCTGTCGTGTGGAACTTTTACACTGTGAGAGTGATGTTACAGACAGTTAATACCTTTGCGGCAGTTTGCTCTTAAAAGGTATTAGTATTGGATCGGTATGATACCAAAGCTTGCAATACCACTACATTACAGGTAAATGTGAGACCATATGGAGCATATGTGGTTACATTTTACAGTATATGTAACATCTTGTATTTCTCAATATAAAGAACAAATTATTCTGGATTATTACGATTAATTTTGCATGTAAAAAAGTGGAACTATATTGAATTATCAAAAACCATATACCAAACATTCAAAAAACTACATAGAATATTGATAGGGTACAATTTTACATGATTTACATACTTTACACGTTTGAAAACCTACTTGCGTGTGGAAACAAACTTTTGGAAAAGGAATGCTCTGTTTTTTTCTGCTTGCTTTTACTAGTTTCATTATCAAAATATCAAACTTCAGTGTGTCCAAAGATTACAATCAATTCACTGGACAGACATTACTACTATGCTTATTGTGCCTGCAATGATGTATGCTTGGCCAGCAAGAATAGAAAGATACCCCACTGTACTCTGGGAAAATATTACTGGACCTATATAGAACGCTTACTTTCTCTCTCATCACAAAATCTACTTAAATTAGATTATTGCATACTCAGTATAATTTAAGGCACCTAATACATTTAACGTCAACTCTAAATGCACAAAGATTTTAAAAGGGCCCAAATGTATGACATTTGAGGTCCTTGAATAAAGAAAGCCAGTTCAAGCTGCAGGATGGAATAGAAAGACATTGAATGCAGGGAAAGAAGAGAAAAATTCAACGTTGAAAGGTATGTGGCACTTTAGAAAGAGGGTGTTTCTACACATAATGTTTTTTTTTCTTTTTTGATCTGGAATGTTGATACAGCTAGTGCAAATAGAATATTCCAAAAATATGGTAACTGTACAAATGTTAGTTACTGTTTTATGCTGTATTAACATTTATTTATTTAGAATTATTTTAAATTGTGAAAAGGTTTGTGAATGCAGAGACTAGCCATGCTTGCATAGCTTTACTAATCTCAGAGCAACAAACTATTGATATAGTTATATTTTATATAATATATTTATATATAAAATATATAAAAAGCTAAAAGAAACCAGGAAGGTGCAGAGGGAAATATAGAGGAGCATTGCTAAGGTTTCAGGGGAAAGCATCGTATGGTGGTTTGGTAAGAGCCTTGTGGAGCTGCTGTGCATCTGCATGAAATGCTGAGCCTGGTGTCAGGACATGGATCATCCTTTTACACCGAGTAATGAATACAGATTGCACACCGGATAGAGAGGCTCTGCAATCTGCTGCACCACAAATGAAACAACTGCCGTTCTAATCAAATAGTCTTTTCATGCCAGCGCAGCCCTCAACTTGGGCTAAATTCAATTCCAGATTCACAGATTTGTGGGTTGGGGGTTGGAGAGATGCAGGGGAATTATTCAAGGGGGAATTATAAATGTTGTAATTAGAGTATTGTTTAATGTGTATGTGTGTAGACGTGTGTGATGTGTGTGTGTATGTGGAGGTGGGGGGGCCTCCCTGGCATCAAGTTGTCGTTAACCACTTGCTTATTTTAGATAGCAGTTGGAGGAATGAGTCCAATCACAGCAAACACACTCACAAACACACACTCATGCACAAATGCACACAGTTAGCTAATTATGCCAAGCAGTGGCTTGGGAGAACACATTCTCTGTATACTGTATTTAGGGAACAGCGAGGAGCTTTGAAGGAGAGCCGCAGTGCCTCTTTGATGCTGCTTTTGTTTTTTGTTTGTGTGGTTTAATAATTTAATCAAGCCAAACGTCCTCCTTCTCTCTGTAACTATCTGTTGGTGGAGGCTAATTACTCTGCAGATTGTTCTCCTGGTGCTAGAGATGAGAGTTTAGATCTTGTGGGGGGAGGGGGGGGGGGGTTGCTGATGGCTGTAATTTAACAGTTTGCTGATGGGCTAAGCTATCTGTCGACTGCTGTTTTATTGTTTTGGGAGGCTGCTGACGAGTTACTATTGTAATATGCACCATCTGATGTGAATGCGTGAATCTATCCATCTGTCTGTCTATCTGTCTGTCTATCTGTCTATCTGTCTATCTATCTGTTTATCTATCTGTCTGTCTATCTATCTGTCTATCTATCTGTCTGTCTATCTATCTATCTATCTATCTGTCTATCTTTCTTTCTATCTATCTATCTATCTATCTATCTATCTATCTATCTGTCTATCTATCTATCTGTCTATCTTTCTGTCTATCTATCTGTCTATCTGTCTATCTATCTATCTATCTATCTATCTATCTATCTATCTATCTATCTATCTATCTATCTATCTATCTATCTATCTGTTCCCAGTCAGGAGAGTTTTAAGTACTATAACACGTCTTAAAACTAGATAATTTAAATTTTCTAAAGTGTGTGGATCTTAAGAACAACAATTTTTTATTTGTGAAGTCAGACAATTGCAAATTGTGAGGAATAATTAAATAGAAGTATCAAAAGGACCCCCCCCCCCCACTAAGAACAGATAAGATGAATAATAGTAATATTATTACACCATGTGAAAGAGATGATCTTCAAATAAATTGAATTCTCTGATTTCTTTTACTGTTCATAAATAGCTAACATCACTTTTGAATATTCACAGAAAATATTATTGGAGCTATATTGATATCCTTCTTTAATGTTAACAGAGAATACAATCTATCTATCCCTTTTTCTGGCAGGCTGTATTCACTTAAGAGAGATGCTGTAGAGTGACTGACATCAATGAGAGGCTCAGAGCTTCATCTTTCATTTAGTCTACTATTACATTTCTTGTTGCTAGTAAAATTTTAAGAGGACATATTATACACCAGAGATTGTAGTAAAAGAACAGTAGAGCGCGTTAAACCTTGAAATTCATGAACTGAACTGTGTCTTTAAGCTTAGAAGGACTATGTACATTGTAACTTTTACAGCATGGTTCAATCAAATTGCCTGGTGCTGTGATAACTAAGCAAAAGCCACACCTGGCCATTCAGTTGTTGTCTTGACGATTTCATCCCCCCATCTATAGCCAGGTCAAATTGTGTATCTGATTAGATTGCAATGCTGCTGGCTCTAATTAGTGTTCATGTAATCAAATCAACATGCAGACTGGACAATGTGCAGCTGTGCTAATGTTACACACAGCACAGGGGATGAATTCTTCCTAGACAAAAATGAATTGTACATGTGTTTCAGAGTTAACATGGGAATGTGAGCATGGACCCCAACAGCAGTCTTACTAGCCCTGTGCAGCAGAGCTGTGAATATTGTGAATATTTTAGGTAAATCTTAAAAATCTTCAGTATCAACAGCATGGACACCCCCTGTCAAATGGCTTTAACCTAAACACACTGAGACCTACTTTGTACGTGCACTCACATACAAAGGGCATACAAAAGTCCAAAGGGTAGTAAGAGGGTTTACTCTATTCACTGGTATGGAGCAAGGGAGCCTTGTGTCATTTTTCCCAGTAGCTCTCATTCAAGTTGATGTTACACATGAGAGCAGAAAAAGCAAAAGTCTTGCTGAGCTGATAATACACTTCAGCTGACCGTATGTCTCTGCTGCCACAAGAATGTCCAGGTGGGCCAGTGTTGCATCAAGGACGCCCATCCTTGTTCTCAAAAACTATCTCGCTTACTGAGTTGCTCTTTTTTATCTGCTGAGATAATATTAATGCTCCGTTAATGTATACAGATTTGGGGGGATTCAAGGCAACTTAAGGCAATGGTATTGCCTGCAAAACTTATAGACGTATAAATGTGCCAAACTATACCATAATATTCCATAAACCAAGAATCAAGAAAATCAAATCAACAAATAGTGGTTATAAGTTGGATGTTAAGAGTTCTTTCAGTACTTATTTGATGTTTTTGGAGGGAGACACTTTGAGAAACTGCTCACACCACATGTGGTTAGGTCAAGCCAGTTGGGCTATTTGCGCTGTCAGTGACACTGAGTTGGGGGCTAGCTGCTGGTGGCATGCTGATCCAAAAAGCATGCTGTGAGAAGAGACATTTATAGCCACTCATGTGGCAAGTGCGTAGTTGTTCAGACACTAGTACACTAGTGTGATATAATGTGCTGGCTTTGGAATTAGAGTACAGTAACTGTGTGTGTGTATTTGTGTTTGATGGGTTGCGTCTATGGCAGAGCTCTATCTTCTGGCACCACCTGGTATTTGGTTTCAGCACTGTTCGCCCCCAGAAATCAAGACAGTACTCACAAATTTGCTCGTGTTCCACCTGTCTTTGATACCTGCAGGTTAACACGGATCAACCACTACACTAAACACAGACAGTTGAAGTAAATAGTATTGATTTTTTTTTTTATAGTCAAGGGGTTAGATATGTTAGACACTTTGGTTCTTCAAGTTGATGTGTTGGAAGCGCAAGTACCTGAGTGACTTTGACAAGGCCAAACTGTTGGCCAGACAACTGGGTCAGAGCATCACCAAAAAGGCAATGATGGTACAAGGATAGAAAACTGGTAAACCAGCAACGGGGCCACGTGGTTCTAACCCCTAAAATAGCTACAGTAGGACAAATTGATTGACAGGAGTCAGGAAATGCACTGCCTTGCTGTTGCAGATAAGTCCGAGTTGCCATGCTGATGTCTAACTCCTGCTGGAAATGCAATGGGCATAATATCCCAAAATAGGACGAAGCAACAGTAGACGTGGCTTGGTCTTTTATTCTTTTACATTGTGTAAACAGCCAGGTAAGGATACAGATATATTTGTTTGCAGTGCAATGCTCTGGGCAATACTCTGCTGGTAAACCTTTGGTCCTGGCATTCATGTGGGTATTGCAGAAACATGTATTTGATGTCAGAAGTTAAATATGAACTACATTTAATAGTAAAAAAAAAAGTTTGATTGACGGAGTTCTGAACTGGTGTTAAAACAGGGCTCTAGGTGTTAGAACTGATACACTAAATGTCTTCATGTCAAAGATGCCTTGACAGTTGAAGCAAAGAAAACTCTGTAATACACGATTCAGATTTGGAACCACAGTGTGATAGAGACAGCTTAGTGCTTTGTTCAGCCTGCATGTATGGTATCTCCAGTCTGGCAGCAGCTCTCCTAGAGATGTTTGAGAGTAAACAGATGTTGTTTGTCTTTCTGATGTTGAGATTTAGCATCTCTGGGGATGCAGAGGACCTGTGCTTTCCTTTAAGCTCACACAGGAATAAGAGATGGAAATGGCTCATACAGATAAACACTGTTTTACAACAACTGTGAGAGTAGGGTTTTTTACACCACTGTACTCATGGACAGTATGAGTATGGTCTTGTTGAAAAGGTCTTTCATCTTATTCAGGATGAATGTATATGCATATGTATATAACGATGTATCTTTTTAACACATCTTCATGCTATGTTCACACATAATGGACCATGAATAGAATCTATGTAGTTTGAAGGGAAACTAACCCGTAACACCAAAACACAAAAAAAAATATGATGTATTGTTCTTTCTCATACAACAAAGGTTGTGCGGTAGATGATACCTAGAGGTACATAAACAGAAAAAACAGTGTCCCCTCCACCTTAATTGTCCTATTGTTGTTAGCCAGCATTCACTAGAATGCTGACAGCCTATTTGTGCTGTCAAACCCTGAATCCCAGAGGGATAGCTTGCCTCTGTGGCTACTGGATCTGGCAAGCATACATCAGTACACTCAAATGAAACGCCTGAGATGTCAAGGACCAAAGGAATGAGGGAAGAAAATGAAGAAGACATAGATAAAAAAAGGCAGAGATGAGTGGAAATTTGGTGTATAATGAGCAGTTGGAATGTGAGGATAGCTGAATTAATCAGACTGCTGGAGCTCATACAAAGTAGGCAGAATGCTTTTCATGTGACAAATGTGTAATTAAGAATGAGTTTATAACCCCCCCCCCCCCGTACACACACACCCCTTGATGGACTAGAGGTGGGTGGGAGGAACAAAGTATTTTTGTGCTCCCTTGCATATGTCTGTGAGTGTGCGTTTGTGTGTTTGTGTGTGTGTTTTGAGAGAGAGCGCATACAACTCTGAGAGTGAGATGAGATGGAGGCTTTAATTACAGTCCTATTAGAATAACACCAGCCCCCATCACTTACTGATGCTGAGTGATAGGATGGGATGTTTTCATTTTGGTGTCTAGCCTTTTTTGTCTTTTAGATTTGACACCATATTTTTTCATCCAGAACATGTGGATTTTAAAGATAGTTTTTTACAGCCCACACACACAAAATATTTGTTTTGACTTCTCATTTTATCAGCAGCAGCAGAGATGGTTGATCACCAGCTTCTCAAAGCCTGTCTACAAATTAAATTTTACTCACTGTCTGGCACAGTTCTGTTGGCATTTGTTTGGATTTTAAGAATTGTTAAGGGTGTGGAACCAAACAACTTGGATCACCCTTCAGTTTTAGTGTTATTCTTCATTTCATTTCATTTAAAAACTAAATAAAGAGAGTACTGTACTTAATATTCTAACCACCCCCAGCCTCCGGGACATTTCTGTTCTTTTGTGGGCATCTTTTACTAAAAGGCAACCTGAGCAATACTGTGGTAGTATAAGTTTCAAATGACAATTGTTTTTTAAAGCAGAAAGGTTATCCAACACCTACAGTTAGTTAGGTTAAACTGAACTTTGATTAGACCATTAAAAAACCTTAATTGTCTTACTTTTGGGCATATCAGAGGATCACAGGTTTCCCTCAATAAAACCCTCAGATTGAGTGACTGTGGCACAGTTAGTTGGGCAGTTGGCAGTAGTCTATTAACCCTAATATTATTGATGGGAAGTTGCCCTGGCCCTAAAAGAGCAAAGCTTCCCCGAACCTGTACACTAAACTCTATCTTTGATCTTTTGTAGGTGTGTTGCTCTTTGGTGAAACTGTGCTTGTTGTTTTTTCCAGGCGAACCAGGATCCCTGTCAGGCCTGTCTTGACACCTGTACAATAACCTTTGATTTATCAGTGCTTGGAACATTCTCCCACATGTTTTAAAGGGTCATCTGGGTGTTTCTCTTTCATGGATGCCATGTCCACCCAGTCTCTTTCACATTTTGGAAGATTTGTCTTATCTGGGAAGGTCTCCTCTATCTCTCATTGTCACTGTTCTTATTTTGGAACCCTACCCCCTTTGTGGTTTGGTAGTTTTTGGATGTTGTAATAATTATAACATTAGAATTTATTATTTTATATATCAAGGTGGCAGATACTTTGTCTAATAGTCCTAGTTTGTAGTACATCATACATAGATTTGTTTTATATCAAAAATAAAAAAAGGCATTTTGTGTTTGCTACGGTCGCTTTCGTTTTATACAAGATTGCGTTTAAAACATATGAAACAGGCTACAAAATGAGACCTCAAAAAATTTCCTACTCCCAAACAAACAAAAATGTCCATCATGTTATATAAATTAGATCTTGTTGAACTGAGCACAGTTGACCATAATGTAAATCCTGAATAATACAATTCAAGAGAAATGACAAATTAGCTAACCAATATACTGTAAATATTAATGTAATTAATGCTGATTAAGAATAATAGGTGGTCAAAGTATAGTGTTGATTTTTTTGAGAGCCAGTGTGTAAATAAACATACCAAACATACCAAACATAATGAACCTAATCAGCCTCTATACAGTTAATCTTACACACCTAAATTGTTCTTGATTAATTTAAATATGTCTCCAGTGCTGATTGTCCTATGCTGCCTTGCACCTCAGTGCTGTTGTTGTTTCTCAAGTTGTTGGATTCTTGGCTGCAATGTAAAATGCCTTGTAAAGACAATATAAAATCAAATTATGCGAAATTTAAATTGATTCAGCATTTACACATTATTTCATCATCTTTTATTTCAGTCTTTTGACATTCGCAAATAACATTGTTAATTTAGATTTTCTAGGACATGTAGCTCTCTGACCAAGCAACAAGGTCATTGGGGGATTCAAAGTTGATTTCATTATAACCTTACTTGTGTATCGGTATAATGTATTGAGTTATGTTTATAATAAACGTTATGTGGTAGCCCCTAGGAGGAGCAGCCGAAAGAAAAAAATGTGGTAAACATTAAACTTTTTTATTTGTGAAATGTAATTATTGTAAAATTTGACCTTGATATTTGAATTTTCTTTCTCAGTCTAGTGTGATTATGTATTAAGAATGATGTTGGACTTAATTCCACAACACAGGACAATATAAAGGTATAATTTTTAGGTATAATTTAGATTTTAGTGTTTCAAAACACGGAAACTTTGGATTCAGTATGTCTTAATGTTTAGTGCTAACAATGGCCGACCGTCAGGGCCAGCAAAGCCTTCTCTGCTGTCCTAGAGATAATCAGAATCAGAAAATATGTCCTTAGAATTTAATATACATTTATATGAATGCTGTATGTATTTTAACAAATGTCCCATTAATCTGTTCGTGTCATTTAATTACGTCTTTGCAGCACATATGAACAACTTTTCTCCTTTGTGCTGTCGTATGCTCTAGCCTTCAATACTATGGTTTGGGCCGTTCATTGTCAATGGGGACAGTTGTGTGGAATGTCGTGTTTTTTTAACCAATCAGATGTTTAGTTTGCCATATTGGGCATGGTCTTTGATCCTCTGAGGCCTTCTCGCTACCCTTTCTGATGTCAAGAGTTCTCACAGTGACTGCACAGTTAGTTTGCTAAGTGAAGTTAAGCTAGAGGAAGTTAAGTACGTAACGTGAGTTTTCCTTAAACTTAACAAGTCAATGGACTTGGTAAGCAGCTTTGGTAAGTTTAATGGGAGTTTATCTGACTTTACCAGATATTGATTTTGCCTGTTTTAGACCGTTTCTGCTAGTTTAAATGATATTCAGATAGCTGTGACTGTCAAATCGAATCAAAGATTTTGGCTTGTCAGAGCTATAGCTTGGCTTGAATTGATTCCTGAATGTGTTATTTATAATTCTAATAATAGTAAATGTGGCTGCTTGTTGATGGAGCATCCTGGTATACTGGATAATTGTATATTGTTGATATTACTTCATATAACAGGTGTTAAACCTTATGTTAAATCACGTTTTCCAGTTGATAAAAGTTGCCGTCACTCTAAATATAGATTTGTTAAGTACAATGACAATAACATGTAGACCTATTGTTTTGCTAAGGTTTTGTTAAGAAACTTGAACATTTTTGGAAGATAGCTCGAAGGCCTTGTTGGAAAATGTGCAGCCCTCCAGAGAGTGCAAACAGAATTCAACCACAGAGGGAAACCTTCAAACCCATTTGTTAGAAAGTGATCACATTTGTATAATAGTATAATCATATAATCATATATATGTTCAAAATATTATTTGTCTTCATTTTTGTTCAATTCTGATGTTGACAATAGTCAAACTATGCACTGTGTTTGTGTTTGTGTTTGTGTGTGTGTGTGTGTGTGTGTGTGTGGTTTGGTGAGTTGCTTTTGCAGGGAGCCCCAGCTGTCCGTCATCAACCT
>JAUMHF010000019.1:9614327-9631515 GCA_032359275.1 Microctenopoma steveboyesi | reverse complement strand
TGTGTGTGTGTGTGTGTGTGTGTGTGTGGTTTGGTGAGTTGCTTTTGCAGGGAGCCCCAGCTGTCCGTCATCAACCTAGCTGCATTAACCTCAGCCTCTTTGCCTGCAGGGCCCACCACTTCCATTTCTCTGGAACAAATACAGGTCCTGGCCCGGGGCACCCTGGCAGCCAGCATAGTTAATGACTTATTTACTGTTTAATGGCTGTATACCACACCACAACAACAATTAATGAGAAAAAGGCACATTCACAAGCAGTGGGGGAGCCAGGTGGTGGAGGTTATTTTCTCCTTCTAACTTTATCTGAGCTCTGCCTTCTGCTCTTCCCTGATAAACTCTCGCACACCTTACCTAGAGACAGACAGGCTGGCAGCTGCAAGGACAGCTACTTTTACAAACTCAGAAAAGAGAAAGAAATATATACCTAGAATGATCTTATTTTTCAACAATTGCTATTCTATTCTATTTTTTTTATTCTATTCTATTCTATTCTAGCTTCAAGTAAACCATCTAGTCGCTGTGTGTCCTTGTTCAGATCAAGTTATTGATCCTGCTCACCTTGCTATTTTTAAATCTGTGTCAATGAAACTCAACTTAAAAAATCAGCTTTTTGTATTTCCAAAATGTCATCCTGTGTTTCACAGGGTTTGAAATTTCTCCACTTTCCACCAGTCCTCTGCCTCTTCATCCGTCTTCTGTTGTTCTCCCCAGCTCTCTTTAGCCTGGTGAATACCATCGCTCAAGCAGTGAGCTGTTGCAGGCACTTTGTTGCTGACCATGGTGCTGAAAGCCTCCTGCCTTCCAATTGCCACAGTGTTCATTTCATGGTTCATATACCCTGTTCTCCATTTGTCAGAGTGCCGTTAGCCCCCACGCATATTTCTTTAACCCCTTCCTTTACAAATAATAACAAATCAAGTGCATATTTGTTTCACCTTGCAGTCCTAGCTCTCCTACAACTACCAGGCTTTCAATTGAGGTTGTGGCATATGTTATGTACTAGTTGAGTTGGGTGGACAACATGTGAAATTCAGATAACTTTGTGCTGCTGTGTTGTTTTCTGGAGGCACTTCTAACTTATTGTTTTGTAGTGTGCAAGCCGTTAAAAAAGCCAGTGTGATACAAGACCGTATGTCGTATTTTAAGCCTCTTCTTGTGAACATGCCTGTTCAGTCACTTCCCATAGTAAATCACCACAGCCATCTCAACATACTGTATGTAAGCTTGTGTGCTGCCTCCATCTGGCAACATTAAGTTTTCGATTTCCATGAGAACCTTTTCTGCATATACACTATGGCTGTTATAAAAGATCACTGATCTTGAGGAGTCTTGACGGTGCCATTAAGCGTTTTATCTTACTTAATCATGGTGCTGTGGGCTTTAAAATGTGAAAGTACTGTAGCATCGCAATCTTTGATTCACAGACCAACAGACATGAGCATTTTTAACGGCATGTCATCGTATTTTTTTCAATTTCTATTTTATTCACTTCATTGTCCTTAATTTAGAGGGCTGCCTGTTTGGGTTCCAAATTGTCCTTCATGCCAAGCTGGATTTGTGTGCGACGCTATGCCAGACGCTAAGTAAATGTGTTTTCCAATCTATCTGCTCCCCAACCATTCCACTCGCATTCTCCCTCTGCCTCTGGACTACCTCCAGTCCCCTGTGTTTTAGGACAATCTTTTTGTCGTCTCATCTTTGCTGCCTGCATGCCTTCCTACCTAGGTGCCCATTGCCCCTGCCATCAGTCCTCCCAGGTCTCGATAAATAATGCTGCACCTCTCTGGCCCTCAGCTCTCCTGACTGCTGGCACATTTGTTAAAAAAGGGGAAATTGATACAGCAGTGTGCTTTGGGCAATAGAGTTTTGTGCTGAATTAAAATACCACAACAAAGACAACTGTAGGAAAGAAAAACAACTCACTTGTTGTTTCTAGCAAAGGTTTTTTTTTTAAAGCACAGCTGCAGCTACTCTGTTGTTGGAAAGCTGTAAAGAAACAGACAGACAGGCACTAAAACAAACAGCAAGATCATATTTAGTAAATATCTATTAAATATAGTGACGCATTCAGTTTAACCGGGAACCAACTGGAGCTGTTCAACATGAAACGGCATTATTAAATAATTAGAACCCGAACAGTACCACTCTGTGTAGCTAGTTGGGCTCTGGATAAAGGAACTGCATTAATATATGATAAACTGTTTAGTCTGTCTGCTTCTACTCCATTGCTCTAAAAAAGGGCAATGATCAGTTGAGACATCCCCAGTTGACCAGGTAAGAGGAAGAAGCAAAGGTTCCTCTCTGAAATCTGCCATTATCCAGATGGTACCATTAGCAATTAAGCCAGAACATTTCTCCCCTCTTATAATTGACTCCATAGGCTATTAGGCAGGTTGGCACTAGGCGAGGTCCACTGGTGCACACTCCAGATGTTCTCTTTTTATGTGTGTGTGTGTGGTGTGCAGCAAGTGAGACTGGGGAAGAGGGTTTGGCAGTTTTTGTGGGCGCCTGTGGTGGGTCCAGGGCTGTGTACAGATGGACGTAGGGCTGGGTGGGTGCTGGGAATAAGTCACATTGAGTTATATCAATGTCTCTATCAGTTTGTCTGTTCTCAGTCTTTCTCCCTTTCTCCATCTATCTATCTCCCTGTTGGTCTCTTCTCTCTCTGGCCTTAGGGAAAGAAAGATTAAAGTGTTCTGTTTTCTGTGCAAGATGTTTGTCTCTGCTTTTTGAGTTTATGTGAAGATTAAATTATTTCTCATCCGTTATCTGTCTTTTAGTGTGTCTGAAAACAAGTGATGTTTGGCAGACATTATTAAGTGTGGTTGCTTTTATTAAACCCAAACTAATGCTGAGAGATGCAGTACCACTGTTAACTAGTTTTTGCATTGAGTTTAGCAGTTGCTCAAGTTAGCACGCTGTATGCTCAAATATTCTGAACCATCAAACGCAAGTGTTAGAAGAGAACATTTTAAAAAGACCTTCCAAGCAGTCAGTGCGTCTGCTCTTTTCTTGTGAAAACAACGTTCATCTTACAATTTTAGATGAATGCACCGTGTCATTAACAGCTTTTTCATGTACCACCCCATCACAACCATAACCACAGCAGCTTTGCACCATGCAAAATAGAGACTGACTTTCAGAATTAGAGCTATAGTAGGCATGGAAAAAGCTTTTTCAAGTGTTTGTATTACATTACTGAACAGACTTTCAGTAATCCCTTTATAGCTAAAAACAGAGCTAAAAAGCCATTAATTATTCATCTCCCCATTGCTGGTGGTAAAGAGGAGAGGTGCTCTAGGGTTTCCATCAGCTATTAGTAAACAAATCGATGCTGCAGGCTGAGCTCCTTGTCACTACAGAGCCATCTGCCCCTTGCCATGACTTTCAGGTCAAAGCCAGAAATGGACCTTCATGACATATGATACTGCCTCTTGAAGATAAAAAAGACACATGTAGACAGGAAATAAATGTAGTTATGGCAGACGTACGGGAGACCTTCAATAACTTATTGAGTTTGGACACCGTATGCAGATCTTTATGCAGAAATGGATCCATGTGCCATGTGAGTTAACACGTAATTTATTCATCAATCTATTTTGTGAGAACGGTTGTAGTTACATTACAACCCCAACAGGGTTGGTCGTCGCATTATGCTGCTGTGAGCAGACACTCCTGAATTTGTCACAACGCACCCAACAATAGGTATTTGATGTAATCAAACAGCACAGTTTGAAGCCTCTAATCCAATTTTTTTGGCAAGATACATTGTAATTTGGTATCACTGTAATTATGAACTGAATTGTGAACTGGCTGTAAGGGAATTAAATTAGCCAGCTGAAGAAGAGTAATATGATTGGGAACAGGGAGAAATCAATACAGCGCTACTCTTCATCTCAACATTGACCTGAATCCTGCCTGAATGTGGATCTTTGGGGGATTCAGCTTAATTCAATCTGGTGGAGCTAACACACTCCCTGTCCCCTTCACATGGTTGACAACAGCTCTGTCTTCATTTAGAGTGCCGAGCAGGAGCCCTGCTGGGGCGAGCAGAGTTTGGAGGAAAGTAGCTACAGCTTGAATTTTATCCTTTTGAATGTTTGAAATATTATGTTTCCATAATGCTAAACTAACTGCACAGTCTTACATACTACAGTTACCTACCCTACTACCACTATGATGGTGGATATGGTGAATATTATAGCTTCCTTGGATGGTTTTCTGATGAGCACTACACAGTGCGTTTGACAAATACCCCTCAGCAGTGCTGACAAATGGTTGTACAGTACAGTGTATAGAGATTCTCATCCTAGTGGGTGCAACCCTCCGGCAATACCTCCACCCTGATACAGGTGTTAGCCCGAAGAGAGATGCAGCAACCACTAAGGCACTTTAGAGTGATGTATGTAACCAGAAAAAGTGAAAGGTAGAGATGTGTATGAAAATGACTGCAAAACAGTCATTTTTACTACAATATATATCTATATCTATATCTATCTATATTTATCTATAGATCTATATCTATCTATAGATCTATATCTATCTATAGATATAGATATATATATCTATCTTTAGATAGATATATATATAGATTATGTCTTTACGTTATGATTAGAATATTTTCAAAATTGTGTTATTCATCTTCAACACAGCTCTGGGTTCTGCAGAACTCCTGCTGATTTGCTAAAGCAATTCAACCTGGTAACAACAAAAATATAAATTTTTCAATCAAAACAAAGACCTTTATGTATTTTACATTGTAAAATTTGCAAAATAAAAGTGCTTTACATTTGAAATCAATAAATACTGTATGAAATAAATATACAGAGGAACATCTGGAATGCACATTGTTTTTATGAAAAAAGACTTTGCTGGAGCACTAAGTCTTGAATGATTTTGGTGTTTCAGTGAGTCTGTTCGTCATAACTGACCGCTGATTTTTTCCATGTTTGTGTGGAAAGCAGAGTCCCGTCTAAACAGGAGACACGTACAGGACGCTGCAGCAGCAGAAACTCATTAGAAACTATTAGAGGGGAGGGGTGTGAGCTGTTTTTACAGGGGCAGAGCTGTCTGTCAGTTGTCGGACAGATAACAAAACAGAAAACACGCACAAGACGCTATATCGAGTTTTACAATAATACTCATTTCATATTGCGTTTAGAATTTATATTGATATTTTTAAAATATCGATATATCGCCCAGCCCTAATATATACATATAAAGTCAGGAAAGTTGTAAAGAAATGGCTTAGATCAGGCAGTAAAAATTTCCTTATAATATGTATTATGTGTTTTTTGTTTTGTATTGTTAAATCATACAGTCTCTGTCCTCCCTCTGCAGTTTTTGAAAAGCTCCACTACCTGATATAACTACCTCGACGGATGCAGATTTGTTCCACTATTACACTGTGTTCATTTGTTTGCATATTGTGTTGGTATTGACTGCTTTACATTCTCATACATTCTACAGCCCTCTCCATGGACTCTGATAAGAACTTGATAACTAGCTGCAGGTACTTTCCTATTATAGGAGCAGATGCTTTCTTACCATTATTTTATCTTCACAGATAAGATTTAAAAACCCAGCTTACACTGCACATTGGTAATCAGAGCTGAGAGGAAAGAGCACCTTTTAATGGCAAGGAGAGCCCAATGTCAAGAAAATCAATATGTCTGCACCCTCCCAAAATCAAAGCCCCTTTTCCTCCTCCCTGCACTCAGATAAAAGCTTTGTGTGTGGTGTAAAATCAAAGCAAACAGAGCAAGAGTCTCATAAGTGCAAAATGTTTCATTATTGGGCTTTATTTGTGAAATTCAGCTGCTCTTTGTAGACTTGGTGCCACAAACACACCTGGTCTTTGTAATACCAGAACATTCTTTCATTTCAGAAGTGTCTTTTATTTGAGTGAGTTAGATTTGATTGCGCACATTGTGTTGTCTGTGAGGGAGCTCGTAAAGGTTATACAGCCAGTGAAAGGCTATCTCATTCACCAGCAACAGAGGGGTGCGCGTCCCAGGAGCCAGGTGTAAAATGGACTCAGGAAACAAATAGCTCTTCCTGTCTTGTTATTGGGGATGTACTGATAAGGTGGGCCGGGGCATGCTGAAGGATGATTACTAGGGTGTCTTTTAACAGACTTCCTTGCCATCATCAGGCATTGTAGTTCTGCATACCCATTGTACTGTATCAACATTGTGATCAGCACCTCACCCTTTAGCTACATTACCTGCTGCATCCTGATGCGCCGAGCTCTGTCTGTGTTGACATATACTTAATTTCTGTGGGTTATTACCAGTTCCTCTACAAGTGTGTATGCAATGTGAGTGGAGGGAAAGCAAAGGGACATCATTGTTAGCCTGGGAGAAGGGGAAAAAGCTATTCAACAGGGACGCCCACGGTGGCAAAGCCATTTCCAATAATGTTCTCTTCTGCAACAACAATTGTGTTTAACCCCAGTGGCTTCAGCTGCCCACTATTTGTCATCCTACCTCTTCCTCCCTCGCCTCCCTCCATGCCTTCACATACACAGACAATAGTAATGAAAATATGGTTCACGACTGTATGGGTGTACACTGTCTGAGTCATAGTGCTGCCCCAGTTTGAAGAAACAATAAGGAAATGGTCCAATTGCGTGCTTGTTTTGTATCATGTAATATCTACATCTGGTTTTGCTGTGTTCAAAGCATTTGATTTGACAACAGTAAGGTCTGGTTAACAGAAAAGAAAGATTATTTTTGTTCTAAATAACGATGTGAAGAACCAGCATTTAGTTCAGATGTTCTATTAAAAACTCTTGTCCATACCAACTTTCTTCCTGAAAACTAGTGTTTTCTTCTTGTGAGGGCATGAATGAAAATGTAAATCCTGTTAGCTGTGTGTCCCTTTGTAGTTTTCTTTTTATTCCTACCTTTACCTCATCTTTCTTTGCTCTTGCACCCCTCTCTAATCTCTCTTCTGCCCCCCACTCTCGATGTCCCTGTGCTGGTGAGCTGCGTGTGGAGGTGATTTATCTGTGGCACTCAGTGAGGTCCCATTGCAGTGGGACACACACACGCACACACACACACACACACACACACACAGGTAAAGCTGCAGCTGTGATATATTTTAATTACAGTTTTAGTCAGAAGCAATTACGGTTTTATATCTACAGGGACAGCTCAATACCCATCCCCCAACACACACATATGCATCCACACATACACATACAGAAAACACACCCTTTTTCATGTCTTTGTTCCTTTTCTGTGAGATTTGTCTTTGGTGCTTTTCTTTTCTTTTTGTTTTACATGCATTTTTTGGGGTATTCCTGCCAATACCATGCCTGCATTTCAGTACAGGTAACAGAACAAGTTCTTTGATAAATATCTTTTTCTTTTACAAAATAAGAATAGCCTTTTGAAATTAAACAGCCATCACAGAATAAGGATGGGATTGATGGAGCAGTATGTTATGTGGGCATATTTTTTATTGTATTATTAGCTATAGCCCCATCCTTTTTTTGCACGACAGGGGTTTGGGCTAAGATATGTAGGATTGAAGGAACCATGGTGAGAAGGCGGAGACTGCAAAAGGCTGAGAAGGTGATTTGTGCAAAAACAGACAGGCTTTGCACTCTAAGCTCAGTTGAAGAGCAGATTTGGAAGCTCTAAGACACTGTTATGTTGTTGTGGAGTGCTGACAGGGGTGGTTAGCTGATAGTGTGCTTTGGAATGATGAAGAAATGTGTGTATATTTATGTGTGTGCGTGTGTATTTGTGTTAGTGCACAATTAAGTTGTGCATGTGTTTGAGAGTGTGTATGTATGGCACAGATGGAAAGACTTCTCAGGGATTACTGTGTAACTGGAAGAGGAGAGAGGTGGTAATTGCATTTTAATTACAGTGTTGATGGTTTTGTGCTCTACCAGATGGAAGGTTCTTTACAGATATAAGCACAAAATAAATCAGCCCTCTGGAAAATAAATCAGCCCTTAGGTCACTAGTTACCTGGCGAACTGAGTCACTAACCTTGTCTTGAGTCACAGGTCATGATAATTAGTTTAGATTATTCTAACTGGACCCCTCATAGAGCACTCTCTTCGCTTTAGCATTACACTATCCATGGTTACTCATCATGCATGGCCATAGACATATAACAATCTCGCAATCCTAGAATACTAGTCACTACATGTTAACAGATTTGCTATGTGCTCATTTGATGAGTATGAGATGTTCCAGTTTTGTTCCATTTATAATTTAGATCATAGCCCAATCCCTGCTAGTCATACAATAACTAATAGAAAAATGACTGTAAATGTTTCTCCACTGTCATCAGTAATAATGTAAAGTGAAATAACGAAGACTTGTTTTGTGATTCCTTGGGATGTTTTTGTGTGCTCCTTGTTTATACTAAATAATAATAGTGTCAAGACATTTTTGCTTTCAGTGTGCTATAGCACACAAGCACTGGATCCCACCGAAGCTTTATGAGAGTGACCTTTGGCAGCTTGCTCATTGAGATCAGTGTGCCAGTCCTGAACTCAAGCACCTTCACAGTTTAACGAACCAAATGTGGCTGTGATATAATAGCTAGAATCAGCACTTTTCGAAGTCATTCTTACTATCGGGCTCTTTTTCCATATGATGTTTGACTTTTTATCATGATGTTACACTGATTTTACATTTATTATTATTGGATAGTGGTTTTCAGTAAAAGCAATGAACTGTTAAAGATGAATTCCATTACGGTCATACAAACTTGAAAGATCTGTAATGCAGTGAAAAGATGATCAAGTTCTGCTTCACTTAAAAAAGGTTATTAATAAATATGACTATAAGCTTAATAAAGGTGAGATAATAATTTAGCAGTGGTCTCTTAATGTTTTTCACAGCTGTATTTTGGAATAAAACGACTTTGAGGTCATTTGAAAGAGGTAGAAAGTTTAAGTCATCTTTGGATCTACTGATCAAGGTGAGTCACCCAGCTGAGTTTTTGTGACAAGATAACCCTTGCAGGGCTGTGAATCTGACACAGCTCACAGCCCTGTGGCTTTTTGACCTGTGGCTGTTTCTCTCTATCTTTCACTGTCCCTCTGTTTTTCTGTGCCTCTCTGTCAGTCTTTTGCTTCTTTGCGCTTTACAAACTGTCTGAGAAAGATAAGGCAGGTCTGATAAGCTGACTTCTGTCAAAATACTCCCCCATCTGTACCTCAGAGGAGAACATGCATTTATATATCACATTTCCTTACATGCCCGCTTCAGGCATTAGAGCAGCCTAATGGCTTTATAAGACAGGAGAAGAGAATGCATGCTGTATTTACCTTTCAGACTAATATCACCAATTGCAATAATGGTTAGAAAGTACAAATGGTGGAGAGCCATCGACGTGGTTCTGTCAACCTATCCAGGTTGAATGGTGGCCGTTCCTTTTTTCTTTACGATTGGCTCATAGAGAGAATTTCTAATTTCAACACTAGTGTATCTGATTTTTACAACAATTAACTTACACATTAAACCTGCAACTACTATACGTTTCAGTTAATAAGAATCTGACACACATGTTTGGTAGTCAGTTTCATCCATGTAAGTTACAGTAGCATAGTCATAATCATTTATCTTTGGATGTTATTGAGGTGGTAAGTAAGGTGGGGTCATTTTCTAGAACTTACCTGTATTACTTATACTTATGATCTGAATTAACTTAGAGAATTTTTCTTTTGTATTTGAGAATTAAATAAAACAACACACATGACACACCCACTTTCCACTTTTTATTGGTCATTAATACCTTTCTGCATGTTACAATGAAACCTATTCTCTGCATTTGAGAGGGGGAGCAGTGAGCCGCCTCGGGGAGCTAGCACTGGGTGTCTCGCTCAGGGACACACCTGGTATGGGGGGATGGTCTGGGTGACTCAGCTGGGAATCGATCCTTCTATTCCTGCATCCCAGCCCTCTGCCTCAACCACGGAGCTACTAGGCCGCCACATTGCAGTAAAAATACAGTACAATAGATTTATATCAACATTAAGAAAAATCAGTTGGTAAGTAGGTCTTTTTTTATACTTCTCTATATTATGTATTCATGTTTTCAGTCAGTCATTGTCTAATATTAAGATGTCAAATGTAAGATTTGAAAAGTAGTATCATTCCTTATTAAAACATTAAACGACTTCAAATTACATTCAAAGTATTATAAAATATCTAATTTCATTATGGGGGTATAATGAAGTGATGGTCCGTCACCCTTTAGTGAAGAACAAATATCAGTGTGTTGAGATGAACAAGTAAGCAGTCAGTGGGTACAGTGCAGTGGGTTAGTTATGTATAAATGCTCTAGTAGTACAGGCTTTGAGGCAGAGCAGTCCTCATTATGAGTGAAATGGTTCCTTGCAGAGATGTTAGTACGTGAGATTCTACAAAACGATGGCCTCTTGTGTGCACAAACTCTTTCCCACTTCTCTTGCTTTCTTTTCATCACTTTCTATGTTATACAGGCTCTTTTGTGTGCACATACACACACAAAACACACTTGCATCTCTTGTCTCTGATGTGCCAGCGGTTGTTGATAATGAGATTCCTACAGGATGGGAAACTCCAGGGAGACTGACTGGCGGCCCACTTTAAACCCTGCAGTCTGCCTCTTCCTTTTGTGTCCTCTGAGACACAGAGGATGACAGGAGAATGGGAAGGAGAGTAAAAGCATACTGTATTGTATTGCCTTCTGACAAATATACTCACACACATTAACAAACATAGCACAAAATATGTTGGGCATTTTAGTTGCTGAAAAATGTTGGATAAAAGCATAAAATTGTTTGCTGACAAATATCTTTATAGTAAGTTAGTGACTGGTAAAAAATATCTCAATGAATCTTGGCCCACTTTTATTTGCAGAATTTTTTTGATTCGGCCATGTTGGAAGATTTTCGAGCATAAACAGCCTGTTTAAACATAATAAATTATGGAAAGTTGTCCAGGTCGTGAAACTGCAAAGGGTTAAGGGGTAGTGGTAGAATTGGCCTCAGACCCTCACACTACCACCAGCACGTTTGTCTATTGGCATGATGTTTGTCACTGTTTCAAGTTCTCTTCATCTGTGGATAATGGTTCTCACTGGGGTTTGCTGGAGTCCCAAAGTGATAGAAAAAACTTTGAAACCCTTTTCAAACAATACATTGCAATTATTTTGTTTCCCGTCTGTTGAATATCTTTAGACTGCAGGATGATGTGTTGATGGTCGTAGTAAAAATTCATTTTTTCACAGGCCATGTTTGGTCAGATTTTTTAACCTTAATAAATTAATAATGTTTGAAAACTGTATTTTGTTTTTACTTGGTTATATGTGTGTATTTAAAACATTTGTTTAATAATCTAAATATGCAAAAAATAAGAAGGGGACAATTACTTTTTTTACAGCACTGTACTATAATAGTACTAGAATAGAACTAGAATAGTACTAGAACAGTAGGAATACTGTGTTTTGTATTTTATAGTCTTAATAGAATTTACATGTTATTAAGCGCATATACATTGTACTATGGTTTTGCTCACGTGTATACCTCTGTCTGGATCTACTGTATTTTGTTGGTCATGGTGCCCTGGTGAGGAAAAGGATAATTACATGCCTTTTGCCGTTATGTCAGGTTGTCTCCTCATAGTTATGCACATACTTCCTAAGGGCTCAGAAGCCCTGTAACATATACACTATATCTCTCACATACACAGGTTTGATGAAGTACCTGGTGCCACAGAGGACAAACAGAACTCATTTCCTGTCACTGCCTTTGGACCTCATCTCTTTTCTCAATTTCCTGTTTTGCTCCGAATACAATAATGCCACTTTATGGAGTGTCCAGAATGGCATGTTGTTGCCTAATGTACTTTAGCTCATGAGTCTTTTTCAAAGAGTGGCACTTATCCAACCTTCAACAAGGCTCAAACACCTGTGGCAGTGTAATTTACACATTGTTTAGAGCTAGCAGTTGTATTGCACAGTAATATACGGTAAGAAAGAGACATGTGCATAGTCCGTACATGGACCAATATACATAAAATTAGAGTTCATGTATGTGTATTGTCAGCTTTGTTTGTTTGATCTTTTAATGTGTACACTAAGACTCTTAATCTAACTTTAAAACTACAACAATGTTCAGGATTTGACATTTAAGATATACTCAGTAGCACATGTTAATAAATACTTAATTATGTGATTTTTATCCTTGTATCAAAGGTTTGCACATTTGCATGATTAGGTAAGAAAAGTAAGTTCAATTCAATTCTGTTTATTTATAGCAATAGAAATCTCAACAAAGGTCATCTTGTGGCACTTTACATTGTAAGGTTTGAGACCCTACCGAATATAATATATTATATAATAACAATAAATAATAATAATACTAAATACTTTATTGATCCCCTTGGGAAATTGTTGTTTGGACAGCTGCAATACCTGTGTCGGCGGTACTACAGGGTTTTGGTCTCTTGTCTAAGGAAACTTTTACGACTGCTATCATGCCACCCACAATAATACAGAATAAATCTACTTTTATTTTATTTATCCGATCCATTTCCTCTCTTTTAACAATGGAGAAATGAGGAAAAGTGGTTTGTGTACATACCACTCAAGTCATTATGTAAAGTGAAGACTTGTTTTAATGTTCATACTACGGGAAGATGCCAAACTTACAGGCACTTTCTTTTAGTGGTCTCACAAGACAACAGAGTTAAAGTAAGATGATTTGCTGATTGGTGTTTTCCTCAGTTTTAAGTCATATTCCCAACGTGAGGTGTGCAGTCTGAAGTAATAATCCTGTATAAATGGAAAACATGGCTTGGTCATAATCCAGCTTCCTCTCTGTTCCCTGAGTGTCTCCGTTAAACAATCTAGCATGGTAATGAATTGCTAATCTGCTTAGCTCTTTACACAAAGCGTCTGCATGTCTCCTAGAGTCAGAATAGGTACACAACGGAATACTCCTTTCTTTGTTTTCTTATTGCATTGCAATGGAAAATGCCCCAAAAAATGGTAGGCATAAAGCAGCTGTAATCACAAACGGAGGAGAACTTTCATGGCTATGTAGTTCGAATTAGAAAGTAACTGCTGTTTGAAATATGTGCATAGTGTATATTCAGTTAAAGAAAGTCCTGTCCTTCCAACCATGTCATATTTTAGGCCGGGGTGACACACACATTTCACATTACACTGCTGCACTGTAATCTGTAGCATTAGCCGTCTCACTATATTAATCAATTTGCACTTTCCTCTGTTGATTAGCGCACATGGTATAGGGCACCAGTTGCCTGAGGAGAGCAACCACATTCACATTCAGATCATGATTTATTACCCCGTTGCATGCACACTCAGAAACACACTCTCACTTGTGCACAACCACACCTTTAGCAACACAGACATTGAGACAAATCTAGCACACATGCACACAATGTCTCATATTTACACCAATGATTAGAATAGACCCCATTAAGTGTGCAATGCATGAATGCATATGTTCAAATGCAAATTTCATGCATATATATCTGAATGTGTGAGTTTCCTTGGTGAGCTACCTAAACTGGCACATGTAGTCCTGCAATCTGAAAGTGGCGCACAGTGTAAACTGCACAATTTGACAAAACTGCACATTATAATTACTTTTTACATCATATCTGAACACTACATGTATGCATTATAGTCTACTGTCTGCTGGCATCGGCATGAGTGTGTGTGTGTGCATGTGCATCAATATAAGCACATGAGCTTACCTAAGGCACTGCGCACACTATAATGTCCCTGCAGAAAAATAGAATGTGGCTCTTAAGAAAGCAAGGAGAACAGTGGTGTGAGATCTGAAATCCCATACAGTGGAGAGTACTAGTCCATTGCAAGTGTGGCAGAGGTCACAGTCAATTTCAAAAGGAGCACGTCTTGTATATTAGAGTCTGGAGAGATGGGAGACCCACATGCTCTCATCATAAAGGGCCTGTGCTAGAGTAGGGCCAGATGTGATCAACATGGACCTTGTGGAAATCCCTGCTGAACTGAAATGTCTTATTGAGGGGCTGCAAGAACAATAGCAGCAGAGCATGCAGACCAAGGCCCAGGGTTTCTAATCATTATTTACAAACCCACAGGAATCCCTTTCATAAGCTTACAATAGAGGACCTGGATTATCCAAACCTTAACATTACACTGAACAGGTGTAATATATATGGCACATCTAGCACCGTATTTCTCTCAGCTTGTCAAACCAGTGAAGAGCTGGAAATACAATACTACTCCTGAACATTTTCAGTAACATCTGTGCCGCACAGAGCAACCTGTGGAGAGAAAGAAATATGTAGTTGCAGAATAAACTTGAATAGTTTTTGGACAATTGGCTAATAAAAAGAAAATAAATCACTATTAAATAATTCTCACAAAACAGTGTTTATTTATGAGGGCTACATTGTTTTTGACAAACAGTAATAAGGACTGCTTGCCACTAAGTCAGGTCTGACAATGATCCATCTGATGTTAAAGTTAACAGTATCTGGCATCACCCAAATTAGAATGTTGACAGCTGCCCACTGTTGCTGGTCGAGCTGACGACAATTTCCCTGACAAGACAAGCTACTTCACAGCCACAAATTAGAGTGATCCATTCTAGGCTACGGAACAGCAAAGTGGGAGGAGGATTTGAGAATTGAAAAGTCCCTTTTGTGAGGTGACTGCCACTAGGTTCATTCCAAGGCTTGAATTAGTTCTTAACACTTCTGGTGAAAACAGTCTGCAGTTAGAGTAAGAAAATAATAATAATAATCAAGCTTTTGCTAAAGAGTTTGTAAATTAGAAGTTGAGCTGTGTTGTGCATGTGTGTGCGTGCACGCGCAGCTTGCACCCTTTATACAACCATAACTTAATGTCCTGATGATGCATAGATGTACCATGTGTGAGTGGTTGCTCTGCCCTTTAACAGACAAGTTGAAGCTTGTGCGCTGCACCACCTAGCATGGATACAGTGTGATATGACTTTCTTTTGTGAGGGGTTTATTGCAGACAGATTATCTTGTGAACCGTGTATTAGTCTTGGTACCTTATGCTATGGCTGCCAAGATTTCTGTCTGCAGTGTGTTGCTCCAGCTCCAACTTGTCCACCTACTGCATGTGCAGCTATTTGCTTTTTTGTCCTTATAAATTTTACATGTAGTTGAATGTAGCTGGCAGAGCTCATTCCTATCGATTGTCTTGTGAATTGCTAAACCACGTGACGAACTTTAAGTCTGATGTGATGTGTTTGATGTATTTCTTAATTGTTTTGGCAGCATGTTTACTGCATGTTTTGACACTTGCTTTTGAGATACTTGGCTAAATGAAAATCTAGAAGTTTAAAGTAGAAAAACATTCTGATATTGATGCCAACCTGTCCGTTCTCATCACTAGCTTTCTCACATTTCTAAATCATATTTCTTGCTAAGAAACCCACATAATTGATGATTGAATTGGCATTAAGATGTATGTTTCCAAGCCAGCTGTATGAGTTTACTAGCCTGAGACTATTTGTGACACACTTAAAGCCTTAAATTAACACTGTAGGCCTATCAGCGATCACTGTTAGTCTATCTTTCCAACTCTTCTCCTCATACTTGTCTCCTGGTTAAACTGTCACTTGTCTAAATTCAGCTTCCCTCTGTAAGCTCAGAGCCCTTTTCCAGCGTGCATCTTACCCACAGTAAACAGACACTGGGAAGTCACCTCTGAAGCTGATTGGCTACTTGACACTTGTGGGAGCAGGTGTTTGACATTGTGACGACCACAAACCTAAATCCAAAGTCACCATAGCCCACAGCAGTGGGAGTGCTATTTAGTTGTCAGTCAGTGCTGTGGTGCAGGCAGGCTAGCAGTCAGTGGTTATTGATGTGAGTAGAGTTGACATCCTGGGCAGAGCGCTTCAGGTTGGTCTCTGACTGGGACCGAGCAGCCCATCATTGCCAGTTATTAAGCAGCTTGCGCTCTGCTGCACTCACTCAGAGGATAACAGCCTGTCTCTGGGTGTTTACATGTGAATGTGTGTAGTTGAGGGGGTGGGATGCCAGTGTGGTTGGCATGTTCAGTGTGTTTAGTGTATGTGCATATTAGCAGAATGAAGGGAGCCAACAAGTTCACATCAGAACTTGCAGCAATCAGCTGCTTAAATCTTAGGTCACAGCAAATGTGTTTTTTATGTTTAAATTAATTAATAATTTCTTACGACTATTCATTTTTATGACCTGTGACTTGGTCCTGTACAAATTCTTTACTTAATAGTATTTACAGGAGGAAGGTGCTCTAGACTTAAGGCTTGATTGGCTCCCTCTACAGTTTATGTGTCTGCTTTTCTGGCTGACTTGTTGGCCAGTTGGCCCACTTGTTAGCTGACTTGATATTTTTGGCTTCTACGCTGCTCTGTCAATGTCCTGATAAAGCTATCTGTATTCTGCAGTGTGCTGGGACATCTGCCCTCTGCTGAGCCTGTGCTGCTGCTGCTCTTACTGCTACTGCTTTTATTTTACAGTTTGTAAAACTTCAGACAACAGTTTGTCCCTTGATGTTGGCCTACTGTATGTATTGGTTTGGGAAACTCATGCAATCAGTATGAAACTTACTTAATACTTAAGCATCACTTTATTGTCAGTATTTTAAACACATTTCTGTTTTATCCCAATTTAGATATTTATAAAAAAAAATTTTGCAGCCTAATGTGTTTAATTACAGTGCTACAATTTACACTAATGATAAACCTAATGCACAGTAAGCATTACCTGGTAGATCAATGGGATCAGAATGAAACTGAGATGCAGTTAGTGGCAGGATTGAATCGCCGCCCAGACTCCTAGAACATCCCCCATACAGGTGTGTCTTTGAGCAAGACACTCAGTGCTAGTCTTTTTGGACTTTATTGAAGAGTGTGATGCTAAATTGTGTGTTGTTCTAAATCTAGTAACTTTCTTACAGCATCTTTAACATTTGAATATAGTTTTATTTATTAAATGTAACAAAGTTTATAGAATCACTTTTATCTGGGGCTTGTTGCCATGGTCTACAAACCAATACCAAAACATACAGTTTAAATCTGTGTACTACTAATCCAACATAGTGTCAATGCCAGTAGCTTGATTTACTTTTACTGAATAAAAATTGAGGATCTGCCCTTTACACATTTCAAATTAAAACCAAATTAAATTAGAATCTG
>JAUMHF010000019.1:9600236-9614227 GCA_032359275.1 Microctenopoma steveboyesi | reverse complement strand
ATTTACTTTTACTGAATAAAAATTGAGGATCTGCCCTTTACACATTTCAAATTAAAACCAAATTAAATTAGAATCTGTAGGTTTCCCGACCTTCTCCAGTTTTTTCTCCAAAGCACCATGTCGCTGTGTGAACACTGCCATAAATAGCAGGAGTTATCACAGTTGTACCAAAAGGATCCCAGTGTTTGTTTCAGTCCTACATTGGAGTATATGCTGTAGCTAATGTTTTAAATGATAAGGTTGTGTTGTCTAAGTTGCTAATGTAATGTTAGTTTAATTTAGATTAAATCATGCAAACAAAATAAATTCAGACTTTGGCACAGAAATTTGAAAATGTATTGGATATACAGCTTGAAGAGGTAGTTTTGCCTCTGGCTTACTGATTTATATATGGTCAGGATGGACTGTTGACTTACAAAAGCCTTCTTGTTATCCAGGTCATTTACATCCAGGTCATTTGTGGCCTAGTAGCTCAATGGGTTGAGCGTCAGACTGGGATGTTGAAGGTCACAGGTTTGAACCCCGTCTGACTCCTAGTCCATCCCCCACCAGGTGTGTCCCTGAGCAGACACCCAGCGCTAGCTCCTTGTAAGTCGCTTTGGATAAAAGCGTCTGCCAAGCAAAGTAAAGTAAATATATGATTTCTATATATCTTAGGCCTACAATGATGCCTTCAACCAGTAGAGCTGTCCATGGTCCTCATCTCCTCACCACACCCACAGCACATCACAATCCTAGCCTTTTGAATATTAGAGTAGTCTTTGTCATACAGTGGGGAAGCCTAGAAATCCTTCATGAATATTGATGATGGGTCCTCCATTAGCCTCTGAAATATCCACATTGGTTTGGTGTGCTATATTCACAAGTCTCTCATGTTTCAGTGGGTGAGATGAACCTTGCATAATGAGGGTCTATCCATGATGTCTGTGATACCAGGTAGAAAAAAACACTGATTCTGAACAATAGATTAGGTGGTTTTAGTATTCAGGTCTTGGCCTGAATATGCCCTCTGACCTGCTTAAATTGCTGAAAAGCAGGCAGGCAGTATTTATTGTTGTGGTGTGTCCAATTGTAAATCACAGCACACTCAGTAAATATTAATACTGGAACCTCCATATTAATGGCTGTTTCTGTGCTCCATAGCACCAAAAAAAGTCAGTAAGTAGTATGTTCTGCTACTCTGCTACGACCTGTCCACATGAGTTCTATGCTTATTTGGTGGTATTAGACTACAGTATAACCTAGATCTACCATCACATATAGACAGTGAGTATGCCAACAGTTTAGCAATGTGGAAGCAGTACAGATGAAAAATTGCACCTTTAAAGAAAACGTACAGACTCATACGCACATGCACATTTATACAAACTGCGCATCTGGTGCTGACATATCCATTGGCTCATCTGGACTGGGTGGAGTGTGAAGGGCCACCTTTCTTTTTCTCTCAGAGGGATGCAGGCTGCTGTGGTCTGGGTCTTGGCTGTGGTTCCCAGACACTGCTCCAAATACTGTCAGTCAGCCTCTGTTGTCCTCCATGGTTGAGAGAGGCCGGACAGCAGAGCAGATTTCCCTGTGTTTTTATGCACTGGTGAAGGCAGCGACTGCCAACACACATCAGCGCAGCAGCACCTGAAGGCAGTTGACTCCCTTTTCATTACTGCAAGCGGAACAGCTTGCTTTGTGTGTGCGTGTGTTTTCATGATTGGCAGGCTGTGATCAAAAGTGATGAATGCACATAGATTATCTAGTGTTTTATAAACCAGAAATACGTGGTTGTTCTGACAATATGCATTGTGAAAAAAACCAAGGTGTCCCAGTAGAAGTTACATTAAATCACTACATCCTATACAAATGATTGAAATTTATTAAATTCAGTTCAATTCAACTTTATTTATATGGTGCCAATTCACAACTTAAGTCATCTTGAGATGTCTAAAACTTTTCACATTATATAAATATTTACAGAATAATGTAGAAAACCCAACAGTCAGATTGGCAAGCACGAGGCGACAGTGTAGAGGAAAAACTCCTTTTAATGGAAAAAACAAATAGCCTCAACCGGTTGAGGCCACCTGCCTCGACCGGTAACTGAGATTAAAAAAAAGGAGCAGGTTAGTATGACCATTTAAGATCCAAGATACCTGCGGAGAGAGAGGACAAAGCACAACATAAAAGAGAGAAGAAACAAAGATGCAGTTGTAGTTGTTAATTTGCAATAATGGCATAAAAGTGGAGAAAAAAGGAAGAGAGCTCAGTGTATCAGGAAGGTCGCTCAGCAGACCTTCCTGATATCTATAGCAGCATAACATGGTTCAGAGTCACCTGAGCCAATTTGTCACCATAATTATATATAAGATGATAAGCATATAAACACAATTGACACTCTTTCTTTATGAGCTTGTACTGGTCTGCAGACTTTTTCTACACGGATTGTCAGGGTTTCTCCTCATGCCTAATCATTATCCTTCGCCACAGGAGGTGTGGAGAAAGCATTCAAGACTCTCAGTGATGCATTCCTTTCTATTTCTGGCTGTGGATACCTTTCGTTTTGCACACTGTCACGTCCCTCCCTCCCTCTTGTTTCCCCATCTCTCCATCTAATTCCCACACTTCCTCTGTTGCTGCCGTGTATAGCTGAACAGTCTAAGGAAAATCAACCTCTATCAGAGTGTAGATAAATATAAAAACTACAGGACCACCCCACAAAAGGAGAGACTCCTTTTAATGCTTCTTCTATTCTCGCTTTCACTTTCACTCGCTCCGTATTGCTTTTCTCCTCACTGTCCTTTCGATCCATAATTGGAAATTTCCTCTGCTTAGAGTGAGGGACAATGCGGCATCCATGTTCTGTGGAGCATGGTCAAGAGAAATAGAGCATTGTCTCATGTAGGCGAAGCAAGCATGGTCAGGGGACTTATCTAAATTGAATATCTGTCTTGTTTTTTAGACTTATAATGAGAGTGACACAATGAGCATGGGGGTCTTTCACACCACTGACGGCTGTCCTCCCTTTGAAGAGTTGACAGATAACATGGAATAGGTTGCATGACAGCACATGCTCAGTGGGTATATTCTCACCCCGCAGCATATTATTACAGAAAACAATGTTCACACCCTGTTGAAAAAGAAGATCTATTCAGGCTACTTTTTTGGCAGTTGGGTTTTTATACCGTGGTTAGGTTAGGTAAATATAGACTACATGAGTTTGTCTGAAACTCAGCTGGTCTGTCTTGACTTTGTTTTTATTCAGGCAAAGCGTTTTTCTCCTTAGCTGTAAGTATTTTCTGTATTATGATTGAATGTTTTCCCCAGTAATGGCCTGTTGTCAGTTGAGGTGTTTTCTTTTTCCATCTCTCTTAGTTCCCATACCTCCCCAAAGACATAATGCAGTACTAATAACACTTTTTCTTGGTCTTGTTTGGGCTGGATGCTTCATCCTCTAGCTGGTAGATAGCGCAGCTAAGATAGTTATTAAATTGGCTCGTTCTTTTAACCTTGGCTTCTGATAATGTTGTCTTTTAGAGGAAATTAAAGTTGGTTTTGAAAGAAATTGAGATATGAGAAGAATGTCCTCTGTTAGCAGGTCGAGCTGTTATGGTATCGGCCTTTTTTTTTTGTCATGAAGATAAAACACATTGTAGTCGTTTGTTTTCTTTGTCCATATCATATCACAGTATCACCCAGGATAAAGAAACTTTCTCATGAAATATTATTCTGTCTTAAAGTATGCCTCGTGGGCAGGCTTACTGACCTCCTGTTCTTTGGGGGAAAAGACGACGTTTCAGTTGCGATGAAAATATCGATGTAAAGAAAACATGTCAGTCCAGAACAAGAGCCTGTGTATAATGAGCAGGCAGATGGTCTTAAGGAGAATACTAAGCAATGGTGATGACAGACAGGCTGACAGGCTGGCACAGACCCTGCCACTCAGGAGACCAGGGGAGAGGCCAGGGCATCACTGTCAATGCCCCCTCTCTCTCACTGTCTCTCTGCCTGTCTTGCTCTCACTCCACATGTTTCCCTTTCACTTTCACATCTTTCCCTTTCACTTTCACATCTTTCTCTTACACTAACACCCTCTCCATCTCTCGCCCCCGAAGGAGCAAAGCCATGCAGGCTGAAGAAGGTGTTGTTTCAGGAACTGAAACAAAACAACACGGAGAGAGTACCTTTAGAACAACAACAGAAATGATTGTATGGTTTAAAATATTAATTCCTTCAACATTTTTTCACTTATTCAATTCTATATTAAAGGAAACCTTGCAGCACGAACGTCAGGATGCAGTTTACTACTTTAATCTTTGTTAATTTAACACATTCAGGAGATTTACATTCACAGCGTTTCCCAGCTAAGCACCACTGTTCATCTTTCCCATCATCAAAATGAGAACTAGTGGAGGACGCACAAACTACATTCACATGACTTCCTGTTAATGAGGTTGTTAATTAACACTAGCTGGAGTAGTGAAGGTGAGAATCTCTGGCTAGGAATAGATGTGCAAGGTCTTGCAAGTTTCTTGATCTCTTTTGCAGTGCTACTGTGCGCTCTCGTGTGCAAACGTGCTGTGGATGCTATCTGTGACCATATGTGACCATATGGTGGAAACTAAAACGGTTGGTTTGTTATTTCTAATAACACAGTCAAATTAAAAACATCATGAGCATATTGCACAGCCACACACTTATTCAGAGTCAAACCAAAATAAAGGCAACTCGACGTCTTTTTCTGCTTTTACTGCTCAAGGTCATAAATGTCTGTGTTATGCTCTGATGTCAAGAGAACAGCATACCCCCCGCCCTTATATCTCTGATAGTGGACTTATATAATGGAGCAAAGCCATGCAGGTTGGAGCAGAACAGAGCTATATTTAGGACACTTTGGTTCCGGTGACCATGGCTCTTAGATCCCTTACAGCCCCTCAGAGCATTTACTTTTGTTCAGCCTCCGGAGGTACAAGAGCTCACTGTTACCCTTCAGGGAGGTATTAAACTGATGGATACTGAATCTCAATGAGAAACAGATACGCTCATTCCTACATTTATTTAATGGCTCACAGTAACAGCAGATTCTTTCTACTCCTGTGTGCTTTTCTGTTTGGTGGGCTAGCTTATATAATTTTTATAGTAATTATATATTTTCAGTTTACATCAGAGCCTTCTTAAATATTTCTTTAAATAATATTTTTTTTATTTATTCCTATCTCTTTCACTTGAAGACATAATTTAGATGAATTATGGACTGTATGGAATTTGCATTTTCGGTGTGAGGTCTAAGCTGTATTTGACAGTGATAACATCTGGCAGACAAATATATGCAGGCATGTGCGTGTTTATAAATGCCGTTATGCATATATTCTCCCATAGGTATGTCCTTCTTTTTACTTTCTTTTGAGTTATAGTTTTAACCAGCTGTCTGTGAAGGTCATCAGTGGAATTGGAAAGTGCACTTTGCAGAGTCAAACAGATGCAGGGTACAGATACCACATTGTTTATCTAATCTTGTATCAGAGCTGTAACGAAGTACAAACAAAGTCTTCTCACAATCAGATGAAAGCTCAAAAGCTTTTTACACTGTCAAGGACTTGATATATCTGCCCTGATAGTTGTTTACGGGGTTGAATTTTCGCTATTGCGGGCAGTGTTTGTGAAAGTAACTCCTCTCCTCTCCTCTCCTCTCCTCTCCACACCTCTGTTCCCCCAGATTACCTCCTTGTTAAGCAAATGAGTGCTCCAGAAATTGACTGCGATTTCCCCTGCCTGCTGAGGCCCCTGAGTGATTGTGTGCTAGGCCAGAGTTGGGGCTGAGGCCCAGGCGCTCGGTGGGCTGAATAATGATGGCAGCACATTGACTGAGGTCTTAAATTAAGGGTACTTATCTTAATTGAACATCTGAAATAATGTTTTATTTACAACAAAGGGAAGGTGCTGGAGAAATGAAGCAGTCTACTCTGCACGAGTGCAGACTGCTCTCGCTCTGCTGTGGTCGGTTAAGCTCCAGTTGCTGCAGTATACATTTCTGATGAGCTACTCGTGGCTTTGATCTGGCACTCAGGAATTTGAAGGTCATTACATCATTAATAGTGTGGTTCAAAGGCCATGCCTTCTCGTTACCTGTAATAGATTTGTAAAACCCAAATATCTCCCCTTTGTTTCTTATTGCTGTGATATATGCAACATACCAATGTTCACGCTTTAATTCAGGTATATTGTGTATTAGCCACAATCTTTAAGCAATAATTTTGAATTAATCTAATTGTGTTGTTTATTTTAACAATTGAATTCATACAAGAAAAGACATAGATTTCCAGCAGTGAAATGGGGTGTTAATTTACTGGCTTTTAGGTGCATGTTATACATTCTCTACATGTAATCAATACATGAATGTGTCTAATTCATCTGTTTAAATGTCTTAAATTAATAAAGTAGACTGTGCTTTGTGGGCCTGCGGTAATATGGCAATACAGCGTTGGTGCAACATATGATTAGCTCAGACCCCCACATGAGGCACTTACAAGAAATGTGTGTGTCTGCGTATTTGCACTAAAAACAGAAAGTACAGTAGTTCTCAGGAACTTGATTATAATGGTGAGGTTTTTCCCACAGCATTAATCAGCCGTATTGTTATAGCAATTGTCATGATTGGCTCCCCATCAGAGCGATTATGCTAATTTCAGCGAACCAAATGTCATGCCCAGCCTCAAGGCACACCTCTCCCACTCTCCCAAAGGCAATGTTGCGTAGCTGCCATGATTGAAATAGCAGATATTTGACTGAGCACCAGCATACCTTCTTCTGATCATTTTGGTGATTACATGAAATTATTAGTTCTGAGGAAGAATGGCTGAAGATAGCATTTAGCCAGCAGGAGTGAGAAAGAGGCAGACTGGGAGAATTGATTGAGATTTTCAGCAATTACGCTTCATTCTTTGTGCAAAACCATATTGGATTTTTGTATCACATCTCTCTCTAGGTATGGTGGCGCATTGGACCAAGGCTATTGATAACTTATGTAATAGCGCCACATAAATGGTGGTACATGAAATGAGACAGGGGCCTATTTAAACTCCGGGACCTTTACGAATACCAGAATTGAGTGCAAGAACAGCATGTTAAGAAGATTCTATGGGGTGCTGTGCATGTAGTAGAGATGGGAGTGATCACAAGTTCTTCAATAAAAAACACATCTAATGGAAATGTATTCATAACAAATTTTGTTTATATTCTGGCAAAAAGTTCCCTTCTGCTAGTTTGTTGGTACAGTATATTCAACATCACTGTCAGAATGCATGGTTGAGTACGTGTACAATCTAGGTTTTAAGTCATGGATGTGTTCGCAGTGTTTTGACTGTAAATACAGGGTGGATAGAAATTGTGCATATTTGTGTGTGTTCGTCTGAGTGCATGGCTCCTCTCCATTCTTGTGTGCCATCTGCTACCTCTGCAGGTGGCGCTACCCAGGGCTGATGTTGTTGATGCATCATCACACCCTGCTCCATCACCTGTCCCATGCTATTACCACCCCACACACTGACTAATGAACCTTTTGGATACACCTTCTTTTGTGAGTCCCTTGTTGGTTCGGTCGTGTGTATGTACATTTCCATGTATAAAGTGTGAGCAGAACAGAGGTTTGTTTGACGGGCTTATTTATTTATTGTCGATACCAACCACAGGCTTGACCTCTGAATATTGTGCTGTAAATTGTCCTTTAGCAACAGTGTTCTTTTCTACATTGTCTTTCCTCATCTACATCAAATAGAACAATTAAAAGTGCTTCCAGCCAATGCTCCCTTTTATCTTAAGAACTATGTGAAGGCTAATCCTCCACAGGGAGTGATCATATATAATGGATGGCTTCCCTGTCACTGCTATTTAGCCTTGAGAGCCCAAGTCCCACATCTGACTTGAAGATCAATGGTGGACTGTGTCTGGGTGCTGTCAGTCAAAATGGTGGCCTTCCTGCCCTGGCTAATTCTTATCTGACCACTTGTCCATTAGAGGCTTGTTATAAAGAGAATTAAACCACCCAGTAACCACTAAGATCCCCTTTCTTCTCCGAGAGTATTGCCTTAGCTCCTATTCTACAGTAAAACAACCATTTCTTAATTCTACTCTCCATTCAGGCCACTGTGTAAACTACTTGCTCTCTTCTGTGGTTTCCTCTCCTCTCCTCTCCTCTCCTCTCCTCTCCTCTCCTCTCACTCACACTGTCAGACAGCTCAGACAAAGCCTTGCTCAAGGGCACCTTGACATCAGTTGGTAAAGCAGTTGTTTTCCATTTCTCCTCTCTTCCAGCTTTTCCCAGTGACTCGCAGGGTTTTACCCAGTGACCTTCCAGTGTCACGTCCTTAACCATGTATGCACATGTCATTAAAAGCCATTCTGAAAAAAAACTGTAAGAGGCAGTTCTGGCTTCAGTAAGATTTAAATTGCAACCCCAGGGCCGTTCAGCAGACACTCAGCGCTCCAGAGTGCTTAACACCAGGAAGTTAGTTCCAAACCACTTCTCCTAATTAACCTCAAATAAGTCCATTGCTAATGTTGCAAGGATGCTCACTTTTTTGTGGTGGTGTAGGCAAACTAGGTTGTGTGTGGTGCACATGCCACTGAAGATAAAAGAGCTTGTTGTCAGGTTTGAATGCAGTTTGGAGTTTGATACATTTTCTCTCTTTGTCCTGCTCTTTGTCCTTCTTTCTGGCGTGACTCCATGTTAATATTACTTAAGTTTTTGTCCTCAGAACTGCCTCTTTAAACTGTCTGGGCTTGTGTGTGCACAGGTAGGATACACAGAAACACAATTTTTTTAAAGCTATCAAGACAAACATCTTTGATTCATACTCTTCTCTAATGTTTACTACTTTTTCCATTTGATCAAATTAAAATGTATCATCAGCATTTGCAAATGTGTGAATGGGTAAGAACATAACATTAGAATATTAAGAATTTTTCAGTGAAACCATAAAAATACCCAAACAATAAGCCTCCATTATACGTCTGTGCAGTACAATTGAGGCACCACATATAAATAGTTGGTTGTTGGTCTTAACAGTTTGTCATATAATTTCTACCAATTCGTATCTCCATAGATATAACATGTTATTAAACTATGATTAAAGTGCTACTTCATACATTATATAAAACTCAAATGTTGTAAGTAGAGGTGATACATTTAAAGCAAGGCCTGCTGCACCAGGTGTAAAGTCTTTGTGTACTATCAGAAGCCTTTTAGTGCACTTTGCAGACTGCCTCCGCCTCATTCCTGAGGCAGCATTTATTTGATCTTGGCTTACAGTGCTCTTTTAATATTTTAAAATCTAATTATTTTTGCAGTCTCAAGCAATTTGGGGTGATTGAGTGAACTCACAACCTGAAGCTGGACACAAACAACTACAGTAACAATAAAAATATCAAGAACAAGGTTGAGGGTACAAAGGTACAGATAAAGGACAAACAATGTTGTTTTCCTCCCTGCTGATTTGTTTCCCCTTCCATCCATCTACCCACTGTTTAGCCACTTTACATAATGTTGATTTTCATGGTCCAAACAGACTGCTAAGATGACTTTCTCACACCTTTTATTTGCCTGTGTACAACAGAAAAAGAGAATGTTTCACTTATTAACTTTCCTGCTTCTTTCGGTTTTGTTTTTGACTTTGGCTTTTTAATGCAGCTGGCTGCCGCTGTAACTCATACTCATCCTACGTTATACCTGTGTATGCTGCCTTCAGCACTTTCCAGCCTGGGACATTCCTGGCAGTCAGTGCTGGACCACTGCCTCACATCATCAGGACTACCCACGCCCCACATAATGTTAATTATCTTATCGAGCAGAGAAATTGCCCAGTGATTAATGTAAGATATGTGCTTTACTATGGGTTGAGGATGAGGAGGAGGGGTGGGAGGGATGAGGGAGTAAGAGGAAGGATATAATTATTACTGATAAGTATCGATCCCCCATCTCTGCCCCTTTGTTTACCCTCCTCGCCCTCCCCGCCCTTCCCTGCCTATTGAGTTACAAATCTGCAGTGCCTAAGTAATTTGTAATGGGCATTCACTATGGCAGTGCAGAAATCCTATTTTGTGATGGCCAGTTAATGTGATCAGGAGCATTTTAAGCAGTTTTTGGTGCTCTGAAATTACATCTGTTCGTCAGAGGCCTCTCTCACTCTTTGTCTCTTTCACTTTCTGTTTCTCTCTCTGCCGCTCTCTCTCTCTCTCAGTGATCTGATTAGATGGGCAAACTGCTCTGGCTGCCTGGTCTTTCTTCCTGTATGACACCTCAGCCCCCATGCACCCACACATAAACACACACACCAGCTCTGATAGAGCCATCTTTTTACCCATCTGCCACCTCTGCTCCTCTTTCCAACATTCCATCTTTGAACCCATCTCAGTCTTGATGTTTTAGCATGTAAGCCTTGGTAGTACGAAGAAACAGGAAAGAGACAGAAACACTTGGGGCACAAAGGGTGACTGCTTCACAATAATTACTGACTTTTAAGGTTAGTTTTACCTTGAATGTGTTCATTATATGTGTATTACACAAACTCCCATGTCCTGGAGTCCATGTCTCTAGGTCTAGTTCTGAACTTTGTTCAAATATCTGTATGTTTGTATTGTGTTTATGCTGTGACAACAAGCACATTTGCCATTTGTCCCTGTATTTGACCTCTTGGGCCATAAGAGTAATTTGGGTGGAGCCAAGTTATGGCCACTGTTTAAGGACCAGGCCTTGGATTCCAAAACCACTGTGCAGTTGATAGTTAATGATATGTATTTTTTCTAGTATATTTTTTCACAAGTGCTGAACAAGTTACTTTCTGCAGTCTTTTAAAGATCTTCGTCCTAATGTCTGCGCTGCACAAGATGTCTGTGCTGCCTAGAGTTGTTTATAATAGTAATGAATCAGTTCATCAGTTAGCTTCCATAGCCAGAGGACTCTTCTCTGGAGGTAATACGGGCTTTAGATGTGCACTGATATTAATGTCCTAGTCTGGATAGTCAGGCTGAATGGAAGATTGTTACAACTAACATCTACCTACAGCTCACGCTTTCCTCTGTCTCAGCACAGCAGCCCAGCTCAGTGCCAGAGTACTGTCAGAAAACTGTGCTGTCGTCAGGAAACATATTTATTTCCTTTCTGCCCGCCTGCCTGCCAATCCCCACGGAGCTGTTTAGTGTGAAGGCAGAGATTTGACAGAGTGGAGGCAGGGAGAGACTGAGGGCTTTTGCACATTTATGTGTTAGAATCAAAGTGCTTTGTGTGAAATGGGGAGTCGGTGTGTTAGTGTGTTATACATGGAGTGTATGCCTGTGTTCATGTGCCTGGGTACATTGGTATGTGTCTGTTACAGCATGGCAGCGAGAGTAGGCAGCAGGTCTGTGTCTTGCTGTGTGGTGGCTCTGGGGTGCGGCTCACGCGAGGGGTGAAGGGAGGGAGGAGGAGAAGGTGGGGGAGGGTGATAGCTGAACACTCGCCCTTGGGCTCCCCAGACACCTCACCACTGAGGCAGAGGGTGCAGTATGTGTGTTGGTGGGTGGTTGTGTCTGTGAAAGACTGAGAAAGCTGGTGCACACACATACACATCTGCCTGTCTCTAAACGCTCCGATTCTGCTGATCCAGCAGGCTCTGCTCAGCTCCCTTTCCCTCCTCTTCCCTCCCTCTCCTCCGCTCCCCTGCTCTTTATGGCAGAGCACACAGGTCACCTTCTCAGTTGCTGAATTTAATACTCAGCTGGAAAAAGGCAGGAAAAAAGCAGTACAGGACTGGCAGAAAATTGAGCAGTGGATTTTTCCCTCCTTTTAGAGGGGAGGTTTGAGATCACTTCAGAGACAGATTGTAAGGACCTGCATAGAGCAGAACATATGCGCATCTGCCTGAGATGATACACAGAGCCACATACACACATGCTGCACCGTGGCTCTGATGGTTGATTAGCAGTCGGGTCACCTTTCTCCAGCTGTGAGTGTGGTTCATTTGGATGATAGTGATAAAACAGGGAACACACTGTAGCTGTAGGCACACAGCAGATAGCAGTAATGACCACCACACAGCGAAACTCCTCAACACAACAGACTTTTTTAGATGAGTAGTCACTCACAGATTTGCTATCAACTTATTTTGTAATTTTACATAATAGGCTCCAGCACCCACTGCGCCCTGACTGCGGATAAGTGAGAGATAATGGATGGATGGAAGATGAGACCACCCCACTAGTAGGTGGCTCCTATATGTACAACAGCAGAAAACAGATGCAAGAGACAGCAGAGATGCAGGAGACAATGTTTTACTGAATTTCTTAATGCTATTACTGTTAGAGGTTTATGTGAGGTTTAGGAATGAGACGAGGTCAGTATGCACTCTGGCCAGTAGAGGAAAAACAGGTAGACAAGATGTCGGAGCCTGAGCAGATGTGCCAGAAGTTCAACACTATGCGGCCACTAAAAAAACACGTGTTCAGCACGAGAGGACCCTAAAGAGGATCATTGCATTGTAGACTTGAATTCCAAGCAGTTCTCAGTCCAGAGAACCCCCAAAAATACAGAAACCAAATCCTCTAAAACAATTAGGATGCTTTCAAGTTGCACGAGCCTACTAGCATCTTTAAGAGTTTCTCCCTCAGCAGGACAGGCTGGATTGTATAAAAGGCACTGGAGTCACGTCAGAAAAACAAGATCTGTGATGCTGCCTGCTTTGCCCTGTGAGAGAGAGCTAAGGGAAGTAAGTATTCAATGGCATCATCTACTCCAACCTTGGGGCGCTAAACAAACTGTAGAGGATATAAAAATGTTTCTACCTCAGGCCTCACATGGGCCAGTACCAGTCTCTCCTGGACTCTCCTGACATGAGTTGTAGTTAGTGATTTCATTGTAGCCGGGTGATGGATAAAACAAGATATTAAAAGTGTATTCAACGTCATATATAAACATAAAATATAGGGGAATTTGGTCTGTTAGGAAAGAGGTATGTAGAGAAATCTAATCCTGTTTTGGCAAAAGAGAAATGTTTAAAATATATTCAGTATTTATAAAATGTAGTCCCATGAGGGTAAAATACCAGCCTTTTAAAAAAAGATGTTTTCAGCAATGTAAAGTTATTTAAATTATGTAACTTGTTTCTATAGCAGTATTCGAACTGAAACTAAACAGAAACACAAATTCCCACAAACTAGAGTCTTGGATAAAGCCGAATTACAGTACTCTGTGTAAACAGGTGACAAACAGGCAGACACATATTGATTACTGTACATTTACACAGTAGAACATTAAGGTGGATAGACTGACTCAGCTCAGGGTTCCTGCCGCATGGGGGCATGCATTGTACCATGGCTACCTGCTACTAAGTATGTGATTATTGTATATTTTGTGTGAGTGTATAACGTATGTGAGTGTGGTTATTTGTGTCTTTAGGTTGGGGGCAAAGCTTCTTCACCTAGCTGGCAGAATGCCTCCTGTCCAATCTCAGCTATGTCAAACTCACTTACCTTTCACTACGAACAACAGATGTCTGGCTAGCAAAACCTGAACCTTACGTTGTTGTTTGTGCCCTTAGGTATCACACGCGCCCGCACACACACACACGCACAAATACACAGCTGGTTGTGTTAACCATCTGTCAGTCATCATCAGTAGCTAGTGCCTTTATTACAGCAGGCAATAAGTCCGTATAGAAGTGTGAACAGAGGACAATTTCAAAGGAATCAGGACAAGACAACCATCAGAAGAAAACAGGGGTGCAAAGAGACAATGTTCAACCTTATTTATCTCAAAGTACTGTATGATTGACACAGTAAGTTTTCCCTAAACAGAACCAACTTACAAAAATACAAAGCCAAGAACACACATGAGAACTATGACTAAAATGTTAAATGAATCAAAACCTAACTTACTTATGCCCATAGTATCTTTGTCATATGGTCAAGGTCAAGGTCAAGTTTATTTATATAGCACATTTATAACAGTGTGTGCTGCCCAAAGTGCTGTACAAGTA
>JAUMHF010000019.1:9543948-9590751 GCA_032359275.1 Microctenopoma steveboyesi | reverse complement strand
TGTGACGTGTCTGGGATGTAACTGTTCCCATCTTCACCTGTTGTGACCTGTTGGTCAGGAAGTTGTAGATCCACTGAGAAGTGGAACAGAAACAGAACTCTGGCATATGTGCCTGGGCAGTTAAGATGTTCCAGGATGTAATGTAGACCCATGTTGACTGCATCCTTCCGACCTGTTTGCCCTGTAGGCAAACTGCAGGGGGTCCAGCAGAGGGTCTGTGATATTTTTGAGGTGGGAGAGCAGGAGATGTTCGAATGATTTCATGAACACAGACGTCAGAGCGATCGGCCTGTAGTCATTGAGTCCTGTTATAGTGGATCTTTTAGGGGCTGGGATTATGGTGGCGTGTTTGAAGGGAAGGGGAATTGACACAGCTGCAGGGATCTGTTGAAGATGTGGGTGAAAACAGGGGCCAGTTGTTCAGCACAGATGCTCCCATTGTTGGGGAAACTTTATTTTAGAGTGCAATTTGAAATCTGGCATAACTTATTTCAAGGACGTTGTGGTTTTAAAAACAGTTGAAGCCCTACAGTAAATCTCTAGCTTAATCCTTAAACTTTAGATTAAAAAAGCACAGCACACTATGGTTGAACTTCATTTGAAGGGCGTTTTAGCTGTTTGGAGAGTTTTTTCAAGCTAAGGCTGCTTTCTTTGTGAATGTTGTGCATTTATGGAAGGAAGCAGACTGTTATTGAAATTACTGGGTCCAAAAAATACATCTGTTGTCCAGTTCTACTCCCTGATGTTGATATCTCTAAGAAAGGTATTGCTTCATTATGGCATGCCAAAAACCTCGTTTCATTGCTATATGTATTTTAATCTTGAACAGTAAACACTTGGAGATGTAAATAGAACACATTGCCATTTAGAAGAATTATTGTTTATGAAATAAATACTGTACAGTAATGGCCACCCACAACAGCAAACCATAGTTAAAAATTTTGTTTAAGAAAAAGATCACTTTGGGTTGACTCTGTGCTCATCTTTAAATAAATGTTTTTTGACATTCTTCAGTCGTCTTAAAGTTTGATCTGACTGCTGCTGCCCTCCAATCTAGCACAGCAAAAGCAAAAGGTTTTTTTTTCAGAACACCTCTCTGTTCGTCCCTGAGGATTTCCCACCAACTGTCAAAGGATCTTTTCCTTTAATTCAGTTTAAGATATGTTCATTCCCCTTAGAAGCCTTCTGAACTTTCTAACAAAATGTTTTGAGAGGGGTAGTAGGCGGCCTAGTAGCTCAGTGGGTTAAGGCATAATTTAGTAATTTAAATTTGTTGTCTGTTTCTCCAGTTTGCTGTCTTTCCCTGAGCTGCAGGTAAAAGATCCAGTGCACAGCACTACTGTACAAAGTCTGGGACTAACCCTAACCCCCAACCCCTAACCCTACCCTAAAAAAACTAAATTTTGCACACAGATTACTAAATTAAATGCATGGATTACCAAACTGTGCACATGAATTACTAAACTGTGCACACGATATTAAATTGAGAAAACAGATTACTAAATTGAGATTACAAATTAAGTAATCATTAAACATTACCTAATTTGTGTTTTCAGTTTATTTCATTTTGCTTATGACTGTCTGGCAGCTCAAAGAAAGCCTTAAAACTATTCTACTTTATTGCTTAGCATTCTCCTGATTTTTGACTGTCTAAATTACACAGTAATAATATATGTAAAATTAGGTTTCGCTCACTCACTTCAAACCCCAGAAACATGTAATCTAATGATATTGCTAACATAAATTACATAGTATTGGCTTTAAGTACTGCTTTGAGGACTCTTAGAAGGCTGTCTCCTTTAGCTCTTACCTAAAATAAATCTGTAGAACTGCCTTCTTCCAGCTGAGGAATATCACTAAAATCAGTAGTACCCGGTCTCAAAGTGACTGAAACTAGTCAATACATTTATTACTTTTAGACCAGACTACTGTAATTAAATATTTATAGGGTTACCTATAGCTTAAAAGCCTCCGGTAATCTAAAATACTGAAGCCAGAGTTACAGCCGGAAGTAGCAAGACAGGTCATATTTGTCCTACATTATCTTCTCTTCATTGTCTCTTTGTAACAGACCTCATAGTACCAAACTACCCAAGCAGAGCATACGTCACGCTTTGAGTACTTTTCAACTTGTGGTTCCTAGAGTTTCCAAATGTACTGTATATGGGAGCAGAGGAGAATTAAAGTAAATGTGGGCCCCTAGGCTCCACTTTGTTGGGGGGCCCACTTGCAGAGGAAATATACAGCCCCCCCCCCCCATACTTATAAAAATGTTAAATACTTGGCACGGCGCTAATATTTAATAATCTGATATTTGGTTGATATGTTGCTGTTACTAAATTAAAAGAGCGGTGATGTCGTGTTACATCAATGTAAAACTGACCGGCTTACGTCTCCAGTATATCTGCTGTTGGCCAATGACCGCCAGGGAGGCGGCTTTCTTAAACAAATTAAAAATAAATAAAAAAGCTGCTGTAGTTGTGCTTAGTTCTGTTAGTGCTTCACAGTTCTATTATTCCATTTCCAATTACTGGTCCCACCAACCTGCCCAGTGTTTTGTCTGTTGCTTGTACTTGTTGCTGTTGTGCCCCTGTTGTGCTTACTGTTCTTTACTCCCTCCACTTTCCACTCACCTCTACTGGTCGAGGCAGATGGTCTCCCACCCTGAGCTGGGTTCTGCTGGAGGCAGTTTTTCCTTTACACTGTTGCCTAGTGCTTGCGCTCGTGAGATGGTTGGATTTTGTACATGCTAAAGTTCTGTAAGGTCCTGAACCTTGCAATGTAAAGTGCTCTCAGATTACTTTTGGTATTGTGTAACTATAGTGGGTTTGTGGTTTTATTTTAGCTTCCACAGCTAGGGTGGCTGCCGAACACAAAAAAACTAAAGGCAATAAATCAAGAACAGAGTAAGTAACTACAGATTACCTAAATTGCACCTCAATTTAGTAATCCATGGACACATTCTAGTAATCCATGTGCACAATTTAGTAATCTGTGCATACCATTTTGTTTTTCCTCACAGGGCACCTTGACAGTGTGTGTTTTTCTGGCTCTTCATCTTCTCTTTCTCTTAGTTCAGAGCAAGTGGTTATTAGGTCTGAGACTACTCCCACCCCTCTCTTAAACCCAGTTTCCCCTCCTTCAGTGTTTGTGCTAAGTGGGGACCTTGCACTCTCCCCACCAGTCCATCTGCTTCACTGTGGTCCCTCCAGGCTCCTTTTGAAGGTGCTTTCATTTAATCATTTCTTTAAAAAAGATTTTTTCCAGGGTAGTATGAGGTCACAGATCACATCAGAGCTGCTTTCCGACTCAGTGACCATTTAATCAAGCCAAGGTCCATTTTCGCCACCGCTCTTTTCAGACCACCTTTTCTTCCTGGGGCTCAAGGGTGAAGCCTGTGGCCTAAGCCCTCAGAATCCCATTCCTACCAAAGCTTTAGAGGTGGACTGGGTGACTTACACCAATTCCCTGGGATTTAGAGCTTGACTGAGTGTCCCATCTAGCCCAGTGGCCTCACCTGAAATACTTGCCCTGACCCTCACAAATGCAGTGCTACACCAAATGTTATGTCTGTCTTTAGTATCTTAAAGTAATCAAGTTCCAACTTGGTTGATATACATTGATATATTTGTCAAACGTTGATCAAGCTTCAGTCACTCAGGTGACCAATCACAGATTTGTGCTGTTTTGATATGATGCTGTTAGTGACTCCCTTTAAAAACATGTTCAGTGATATGAACTGAACTGAGTGTAACCGTTAGCTTTGTGGTGGAGATGTTGCTAATGCCCATAAGGACACATCTACCTTGACAGTTTTATTTATGAAGCCATGCTGTTGGGACAGTACACAGCATAATAATTTGTTGGTTTGTTTTCACGTTGACATTTTAACACATTAAACAAATTCTTCATCCCTTGAGTCCCCATTTAATAAATTGTTTGGAGACATAGTTTACATGAGAAATTGTTGCTCAAACTCAGGGAGCCAATGCTCTATCCTATCTCTCTCTACCTCTGTCCGTTGTGTTTCTGTGTGTCTCCACAGATCCACAGTAAATACCTTGATTTTGAATTCTGCCAATTAGCTGAACAAAGTTTCGCCTGTTAATTAGGCTACACATAATTTAGAAAGTATTTGTTGGGTTCTAGGTATGCCTTGCGTTGTGTCTGTGTTAGTCTATCTGGCATATGTGCTGGTGGTGCTTTATTGATCTGTTTTGCTGGCAATCGATGATGGGTGTGGTGTTTTCCATGCTTATCAAACTGTAATCAGTCAACTGAAGGAATACTATCACTTTTTGTTACGCCTGATGTTCCAAAGTTTACTCCACACATTAATTCCATCATGCATTCAATAGATGTTCGACACATTTTTGTCTTTCTGTTTATTTTTTCCTGTCTTGATGAGTGATGATGCATTTCCTTGTAGAAATAGCCACAGTACTGTTACACTGAACCATTAGGACGCTCAAGCTATTGTTCATTCTGACACTCAGAGCTACGATCCTGTTACTTCTACTTGCTTTATTCTTTGCTTGTGCTCGTCCAGTAAAGCAGCACATGCTGCAATACTGCTGGTATGAAAGCATGACAGCTCAGTGGGTAGAGCAGTCGTCTTCAAACCCATGGGTGAGCGAGAACGATTCCCAGTCCCACAAGGTTACATGTTGCGGTGTCCTTGGAAAAGACACCGATACCCCGTAGTAGCGCAGACACAGGTCTAGCTGCTGTCCAAACAACAATTTCCCCAAGGGGATAAAAAAATGATTCATTATTATTATTAATATTTTAATTTATCATTAGCAGAAAATGAAACTAATTTAGACTATAGTATAGAGCTAAAATATAGAAGCATGCACGTTTATCTGTATCTCTGCTTGTATGTGTATGAATGTGTGCACCCACACATGTTACATATGACACAGCTGAATACTAATATATATATATATATATATATATACAATATATTAGGTAATGACTTAACTGTTGTCAAACAGAAGTGTTTAGCAAGTAACTAAAATCATAATGTGTTACATAACTCTTATTAGTTTAAAAGATATACTGTGGCCTTTTTTCACTAAGCAACTGTTCCTGTCCCAGCTGTGGTAGTGGAACGATACAAAATAATTTGGGAGATTCTGGTACAAGCAGGACAAATGGCATAGACTGGGGGTTCTAACTGACTCCGATGCAAAAACAGTGGATGATGTCACACCTTGTTGTGACATCATCACAACAATCTTTATACTACAGGCTTTGTATTCACACCATATCCATTCCCTGGATTTTATGGTTTTACACTCCGCCTGTTAGTCATCCAAATCCAATGTCCTCTATTTCTCCAAGTCATGATGATGGTCATATCAGCTCTGTGATTTATATTCCTCTACCCACAAGTTGTAAAAATGTCTTGGCATAAATGATCAAATACAAGAGTACACTGTGTCAGGGACCTGGCACCATCAATATAATCCACCTGCACCTTCAGACATACTGTACTTAGCAGTCCAATCTGTGCCACCTATGGGGAACACAAGTGACAGCAGAGGCACTTTAGACCTGCTGATGTCAACTTGTTAAAATGTTTTACATTTTTTGTGTGTTTGCTGTTTTGTATTTTACAGCTTAGATTTGTTGAATGGAATTGTTTTTACAGCTTGACCATATATCCAGGGTTAATAAGAACACCTAAAACTCACTAACATGTCTTATATTATTAATCAGTACACAAATTGTAAAAATGTGTAAAATTGACAAAATGCCACGGGATTAGGAGCTGAATTATTTTTCTCTCAGTTCAACTGTTCCTCTTTTAGATTACTCCTTTTGTATCTGCCTGTCATTATAGCTACGTGTCTATATCTACAGCACATGGCTAAACTAATGCATGCAAACAGTCAGGTGTAGAGGATAATGGTAGGCCTCAGTTTCAGAGAATTTGTAGCCTGCTAAACATTAGTAATTCGGTGTGTGAGTGAATTGTGAGTCAGTTCCAGAAGGTGTGTCACATTTAATTAAAACCATTGGCATGTAAATCTGTACTAAAGTCATGTCTTAGAAGACAGAGACATAGCGTGTATTGTAGAATGCGTAGAAGAAGAAGTCGATGGTTTTCTACTGGGGCATCTGCCATTCACAGCGTTCCTACTGAATTGATTTTATCAGCACTCTGCAGGTTTAGCACCCTCGCAGACCCACCTCCACATTCTCAACATTGACCTGTGACATCACTTCCTGCTGACACAGCATGGCTGTCAAGGATGAGCCCCAGCGCCCTTCAACCTCTATCCTCTTCCTGTTAAAATAGACACGCACACAAACACACACACATACACACACACATACAGCATTCTCCCAGCCCTCACACAGCCTTTGACCTTTGTTTAGTTCACTGTTTTCTGCAAACCTTTAAATTACTCTGAATGTGTTATATCACAGTGTGTCAGAGTGAAGGCCTGTGGCAGCCATGCAGGGAGAAGAGAATACAGGCTGCCAGCAGTACTGGACTCTCATTAACCTCCCTTACTCCTCTCTCTTCACCAAGTCTCCTTCATCAGCTCATCCAGGCCTGAAGTGACACATGGGCCTCTAGAGTGTCAGTAGCTATAAAGATGCCAGCACTTCAGCGTTTTAATTGGAACTTCTGCTGCTGATGTGTGAACAGCTGTAGGACGGAGAAGGGCAGATCTATCATGCCTGCCCTCCACAGACCGCCTGAGGTCAAATGGCAGCGGTTACTGTGGTAGGAAAAGCCCCAAAGCTCCTGTTTATTTATGATTTTATTGCTCTACCCCTACCACTGAACTGTTTGGTCTTACATCTGCATATTTACGTCTGGTTGTGAAATGATGAAGGTACAGAGAGAGAGAGAGAGAGAGCGCATTTGGGATACTGCGAGGCAAGCAAAATGACCAGCAACGATGCATTTATAGACTCAAAACAGGGTTCACACACTCGGCACGTAGACACACACACACACATATACTTGCATGTACTTGTGTGAATCCTCAACACTCCCTCCAGACATAAATTCATTATTCATTTCAAAATGACTCATTTTTCGCCCTGTGGGTTCTGGCAGAAGTGTGGTGCCTGACCAAGGGGGGTGCTTTTTGTAATTAATGCAGATTGTGCAAGAAAACAAAAATAACATATTTACTGTGACGCCTGATATTACAACAGTGCAGGCATGAAACAGTGTTGACACCATCTTCCACTTCTTATATGCTGCACGCTCAGGAGCACAGCTTGGTTCCAGGGCACAGATCCACTAAGCTGTGCTTGTTGTCCTCTAACTTATCTTAATCTTTTTGTGAAGTGTTGTTTTTTCATGTTCTACTGAGTTTTACATTAGAAGTAAATCTAACTACACAACTATGCATAATGTCCTCAGACGCTAGCCAGTGACTGTAATTCACCTGGAACAGTCTATTCTGCTGTTTCTGTATCTGTTGTCAATCCAGCCTTGTCACTCGGCCTGTTTAAGGACCCGAGGGCTACAAAGCTAACAAGGCCTACACTAGCAAAGGTTAAGTAAATTGCTGTGTTGACATGCTCACCACATGTCAATGAAATCTTTGCATGTGTTTACTACTTATGCTGTGTACCCCGATTCCTGGACAAGACATTGTTATGGAGTAGAGATCTAGTACAGTACATGCATGTACACAGACAGACACACACACACATATACCTGTTGGTATTATTGCTATATGCAGCCCAAGACCAAGGTGAGACCACATCTTCTAATTCAAATATTTGATAAGGAGAGGCACAGTGCTGCTTTGCATGCTATTAGATGGCAATCTAAATAACATTTACATGTCATTTACGTCTATTACCTTCTTTTTGAAAAGTGGTGTCAGCACTGTGTGCACATTAAAGCTCATATTTATTCCACTAGCCAGCATGGTTCCTTTGCTGAATTTGCAAATGAATGCAAATATTGGTTTCTTCCCCAGACAGTTTTTGAAAGGTAGTGGTTATAGGGAATGGTTCTGAAATTTTGAGACATCATATTTCATAATTTATAAATATGTATTGCCTTAGATAATTGGGTATTTGGTCATGGAGATATTTCTGAATGAACAGTTTGACCATTCAGTACTCTGTGTCTGTTGTCTTCACATCCATGACCTTAAGACATAACAGATGAATGTGTTTTTTTAATCTTCTTGGAACTATGTAAACATGATATCTAGGGAATATAGTACTAATGATTTGCATCCAGTTGGATTTGCCTTTGTTCATGAAGCTAATTTTGAGAACACAAACTGTAAACTCATAAGCAGACTGTTGTCTTTTTCTTTATGCTTGTGCTGTCCGCTCGTTGCAGCAAATGGTTTTTCAAAACAACTTTATTTAGCAGCCTTGCCTTAGAAAATACTGTCACTTAGTGCAAGCAGGAATAATAATGAAACCATTTAATTGCATTAACATAATGCCTTTGAACGATCATTACCAAAAATGGTTGCGATAATAAAGCAATTACTATTTTGAGACAGCAATTAGCCCAACACCTTTTTCCAATGTTATAATTACCACCAGTGAGAAGAACATGGATGGATGGTTAAGTGTTGCTAGTCTATAAAGGAGCTGAAAGCTGTGGAGAAGATGAAGATAGGTAAGATAGCCTGTCAAATACTAGGAATATCACTCTGAGGTTCCTTCACACCTAAAAACACATTCACAATAACCCTCAAGAGGAGCAATTGCTTCGCTGTGTCCTCACACAAATTTCAATGTTGTTTTGCACACATCTTTCTCTATTATGAATGCTTTTTTGATACGGAGAAGGTGTTGAAATAGAAGAGTGAGATGGAAGGAGTGAGGCAGGTATAGATGGAGGAAGCGAGGGAAGAATGAGAAAGAGAGATTGGTTTTTTTCCTTGGTAGTCAGCGAGCCTGTAAATCTCCCAGGAGCGTAGTGCAAGACAGCAGAAGGTTGATAGTCATCCATCACTCCTGACAACCCCACTGCTCTGGAAGGGCCTGACAGCACAGCCCTGCCTGAGAGAGTGGGGGGAAGAGAGGAAGAAAAAACACTAGAAGAAAGATAAATAGAAAAGAGATGGTGCCTACAGAATGAGAAAATTAACTCTTCTATGTTCAAAGCAGAAGGCAAAGTGAGAAGAGGCGGTAAGGATACAATGTGCAGAGGAAAATAGAAAAAGGGAGGAGGAAAAGTGCAGTACTTGGCTGCTAGAACAACTCTGTTTATCCCTCACTGAAGGCTTGTGGCAGCAGCAGTGTTACTGCTGAGGGAGTGGAGGTGGACTTGTTCAGCTCTATCCTCAACGGAGCAGCAGAGCAAGAACATGTGGCTTGTGGTTTTGAAAAGTGCTTTATTTCTTCTTGTCCCATTTGTATTCTACTATAGATACTACAAAAAGTATGGCTTTTTCTTTCCTCTTTTTATGCTCCATATTTAAACTGCTTCACATGGATGCGTTTCTGAGAAGCCTTGAAATACCTTGAAACGTTCCATTTCGCCTTCATGCTGTTGGCATGGCAGGCTGTGATGATATATGTTGGCATGTCAGAAAAACATGTCTGTGTCAATACTACTCATGCGCCAAAACATAAATAGACAAAATGCTGCACTAATCATTTCATGTTTGCAAAATGTTTCCTTACAAGACATTTTAATGATGTTAGTTTTTTATAGTGTAATTTTCTAGGAACAATAAAAGCATCAATAAAAGACTGTCATATACTCTAGGATAGGTTTTGGACTTCACATTTTTATGTTGGCAGTGAGGAGACATGTGGGCTGGGTGGTAACAGGAGAAAGTGCATATACAAAGATTATAGGGTCTTATTGCCAGGGAGCTCACTGAGCATTGTGTCAATTAAACAGGCAGAGTCTCTACATTTCTGACATCGTTTGGCAAGCTGATCATGACACATTCTGCACATATCAACTTCAAAAAGCACACACACTGCTGAGAAAAACACAGAGACACTTATCTAACCACAACATAAATATGTGTTCCTGGTGCCACAGCATATAGAATGTGCAGCATGTGGTTTGCTAATTAAATAAAAGCAAAAAAAGAGTTGCTCTCATTTAAAAAGAGGTTTCTTATGGTTTTCATTGTGGGCTCATTGTGTGAGCTGTAAAATATTCATCCATAACACAAAAGGTTAATGGTTTCTGTTTTATGTTTGTTTATGTATGTGTGGTAATAGCGTTGGCGTGTGTGTGTGTGTGTGTGTGTGTGTGTGTGTGTGTGTGTGACCTCCATCATTGTCTCGAGGGTATTGGCTATTGCTGTCACTCAGAGCGAGAGAAGCCCTAATTAAAGAAGTTTTAGTTGTACACCGCCTTACAATGGTAGGGAGAGCTTGCCTTTCAACTCATTGCCCAATGCAGAAACTTCCTCCTCCTCTGTCTGATTGAAAGAGTCTTGATACAAAAAGCCATGAATGCCCAAACCAAACAAAAGCTCTTTAAAAGACTGTCACTGTGCTATCTGATATCTCCTGGAACAGCACTGCTTTGAATAAATCTTTTTTAGTGAAGGAGGGAGAAGGAAATTAAAAGCTGACATTTAAAAGGTTGCTGCTGGGACTTGTGGCCCTCAGGATCAATAGCTAGGTGTCTCACAACTTTCCTTGCATATTAGCTCACTTTTCCATGGAGCCTCTTTGACTAAATCCAAACAAATCCAAACTACTGTAGAAATATTACTGTTTTGTTTTTTCACTTTACAGTAAGGTGTGTGTGTGTGTCTGTGAGACAGAGAGATCTTTCGCTGTGTAGCAGATGGGGTGGAGTATATGTGTCTATCACTATCTCTGTCTGTGTGTATTTGTGTGTTCCATCCTCATCTTCCTCGTATCAGCATCTTAAGTTGACATTGGTCACTGAGGATGAAACTGTCAGCAACAACATCAGTCTGAAAGAGAAAAGAGGAATTGTGAGGGTAAAACAGACCAGTAAAGTGTCTGTGAGTGCTGTGTGTGTGTGCGTGTGTGTGTGTGTGTGTGTGTGGTGACATGGCTGACATTTAGTTCTGGGTGACAGTGTCATCATGTGACTCTGTGAACAGTCTGTCAGGTTATGTATAGCAGACTTACTCAAGGTTATGCATGTTCTCTCAAAGGAGACATCCCTGTCTGTCTCTGGTATGCAAACACACCTGTGTCCCACCCTACACACAAGACCATGACCTCTGTCCTCTCCCATAGGGGCTTGGGCTGTCCCTCAGTGTCCCCCTGCCATACTGTTATCACCACCTATTGCTACCCTGTGACCTTCCTCGCGGTAGCTTTATAGCAGCTTAGCTACAGCTGAGTTGCTGTGCTTGAACAGGCCTTCACTTTTATGCCACCCTGGGGAGTTAGCTCAACCTCACAGAAAATGCATCTTAAATAAACATTCAATGCATTCTATGACAGGGTATTTTGGCATTTCTAATCAATATTACTCAACCTAAAGTAACTCATTTAAGTCATTATTATAATAATACCATACCTTGTGTGAAACATTTGTTGATAGAGATCATCTCTATTGATATTAGTCCAATTAGTACTGGACTGCGGATGTGTGCATTATGCTTCTTATGGTGTCAGGTAGACCTGAATGCTGCAGGTATTTGGCACGCTTTGTGTCAGTGATCAGACTGATCAAAGACAACAAGAGAGGAACAGGCAGAGCTGCCAGAAATGATCAGCCTGCCTGTCTCTGATGGCTACGGACAGGGCTCACAGATCTGCTCTGCTCGTTTGTGTTATGCTGAGAAACCACAATATAGCCAAGGTGATTTACTGAAGCACATTTTGGTGAGGTGTGCTGGTAACCTGGGCAGATACCTGATGGGACAGTTAATCTCACCTATGTTGCTGTTTTGTATATACCACTGGGCAACATTTCAAGTGCAGCTGTGTGAGAAAACATGTCTGTGATAAAATGAAATGTTCGGGGGAAAATCTAATTGTTGTTTGAACTCTGAAAGAGGTCCCGCTGTAGGTTTTACTTCTATAGTGATAGAATGGTTTCTATGCAATTATTCAATGAATATCAATTAATAGCAATACAAAGCAATATCCAACTATTAATCTCAGCAACATTCAACAACAACATTTCAACAGGTGTTGTTAACAGTTCATATACTGTAGATGTTAACATAGTAAATATACAGTACATAGTTATTTTGGGAAGCAACAATGAAAGATTGAAGAAAAACAAACAAGGCACAGGTCTGACTTTCTGCCAGCAATGCGAAGCGAGCTCTGAGACCGATTGTACAGGGACCTTACAGCCTTAACAGAATCTGGTATCCCATACTCCCTGTGATCCCTCTGTACTTTGCTTGGCAGACGCTTTTGTCCATAGTGACTTACAAGGAGCTAGCGTTGGGTGTCTCAGGGACACACCTGATGGGGGATGGAATAGTAGTCAGATGGGTTTTCAAACCTGCAACCTTCTGCATCCCAGTCTGACACTTAACCCATTGAGCTATCAGGCCACTCTGTATTTGGAACACACCCTCCCCAGGCTCTGCTTCCTCATCGGAGGGTCTTTGTACTCCCTTCACCGAGCCTCAACTCAACGACATGACTACAAAGTTTCTCTCAGTCTCTTTATAGGTCTTAGTCAACATATTTAGACTTCTTTAATTATTTAGGTAAACTTCTTCCAGGAACCAATGCTATCTGGCCACACACTGGGTCGATGGAGATCAAAAGACAGTGTTTGGACCTAAATGCAATCCTATCCTGTAGCGGCACCACCCAGGCTATTTCAGTGCCAAGGCTGGCTGGCAATGCATGTTTAAAGGTTAACAAAGGAGATGGAATTAAATATTTGTTATTTATACTGTCACCTAAGACATTTAGAATCTATTTCTAGCAACCCTGGTCTTAGTAAAAGGCAAAATGATTATCTTTAAGCAAAGTTTTAGTCCTACATTTAGATTTTATTCACTTACCAATTGAGTTTTTCTTAATGACTGGTTTTGATCAACTACCTCATTAAGTCCCTGCAGATACAGAACAGTTTTTTTTGCTGCTGTGCGATAGTGAAAATCGTACTTACTGCTCCATTAAGGTTCATTTGAATTTTGTTTGGTGGAAGATTCTGTCAGCCAAAAGAGGTACAACTGGTGTAATATGAACAAATTGCCGTCATGTAAGTTTGCAAATATTACTTGATGTGACACCATTTGATTCTGAATTGCCATTTTCTGTTATCAGTTTCTTTTACTGTTGGATGCAATGTTTAAAGATGTCTGTTGTTATCTGTGCAGAGTTGAGTGTGTGTGTGTGTGTGTGTGTGTGTGCGTGCCTGTTGTGACACCACCGAGACACCTGTTCCAGTCTGCCATTCAGCAGTGATGGGGACAGCGCAGAGCTTTGACACGCTCCGTCGACATGACAGCTCAGACAGCATGGATGTTAATCTCTTCTAACTCCTTCAGCCTAATTAAATCTTCCAGGGAAACACACATGTGCAAACACATACACACATGTATGGGCATAAGTTAGTCCTGGTTGTAACTTTTAACGATCTGGAGAATCGGCCTCACAGCAGTTTGTTTGATTTAAGTCCTGCAAAATGTATTAATATGTTTGAGAGAATTTGAACCCCCGTTGTCAGTTATTTTTGAGTTAGGAGCTAACTGAAAACATGAAGAACAGCAATGATGTTTAGTAAAAACAAAGTGCAGTATATGGCTTTTAAATATTTGTATGCTATATGACATGACTGTCATCATACTAAACCAGAACAAACTTCTCTACAGTTGTTTGTATTTTATTTTGCTGTACCGGTTATCAGATGTAGATGAAAAAGTAAAATGTTATTAAAGGCACAGTACACATGATACAAAAAGTTCTTGGTGGAGATGTTGAAGACAAACCCACAAATGTGAATCTTTGCTTGTGCTTATTCGGGATTAGATGTCTTTAGCAGATGAATATGTGAGCACAATTTAATGCAAAGGAGAAATAAAATCTCGCTGGTCCTCTCAATCTGCCAGAGGAAGTTTGTAAACTTATGATCTGCACTTCACCTGGAACAAATCTACGTACCAATGAACTGTACCATCTGAGTGAAATGTTATCATTAGTTCCAGAAGCACTACCATCTGTGCTTATTTGCAAAATGTGCTCATGAGTGTCTCTTTGAAATTTGTATTAAGGCAGACAAATAATAGATTTTTATATTAATATTTATTAGGTTAAGTATTTAAACCAGCTAAATCTTAACCATAGAAAGCATTAGTCATTTGTTTTCAGGTTGAGAAGCTGCTGCAGAGAACAGACACCTATTGAACCTGTTACTACTCTAGACTGGAAACCAGATACTACTCTAAAGGAGCGAAATACAGCTTTGTGGCAATATTTGTGATTTGGCGCTATATAAATAGGATTTTCCAGAATTCAAATGACAGTGATTTCTCTGGTTGACCTTGTATAATTTTGCCCATGATTCACCCTCCTTTTCCTGCCTCTTCCTTGTGTCTGTCATCTGTCCAGACTCTGCTCCCTCTGAGTTAAACAGGCCAAACAAATAGATTACAAACAGTGGGTAGAGGGAAGCTAAGGAGGAAGACAATCTGAATTTGTTGTGGATAAAGAATGAGGAAAGAGGCTGTGCAGTCAATGAAAGCTAGGGGAGTCAGAGTAAGGCTGTATTTGCCTCAGGGGAAAAGGCTGAAAAGTAGCTCTCGCAACAGATGTGCAGGGCAGTAAAGTGTAATTGAAATGCCAGCAGCAATGGTCTTATCTCCCTGCTACAGGAGCCTGCTGCCAGTCTCAACATCAGTTAGATGTCATTTTACCTAAGTCTGAATCAGCCTGCCACAATCCACAATCCCTATTTCTCTGATGTTGGGCAGGAGAAAAGGGAGAAAAGGATGAGGGGGAGGGAGATGAGAAAGAAAGGGAGGCAGAGAAGGGTGGGGTGTCTGTAATAGGATTTCAGTAGCACCCAGTTAACTTCCACCACCTGGACCTAGTTGGTAATTTGATATGCCCCATCAATAGGATTAATTTACTTCACCCAGTATTACAATTGGCAAAAAAAAAAAAAAAAAAAAAAATATATATATATATATATATACCTCGCTCCAGATTTTCTCACTTGTCCTGATGTTAATCATGCATACTAAACGTGGGAGGAAGGACAGACAGGCCGTTCCACAATATTTAAGCTGAGTTGAAAGTTGTTTATCGAGGGTAGGTGGTAAGCTAGACACTGGAGCTGTCCTCCGTGCTCTGGGCAAAGTTTATTGTTTTGTCCAGGCAGAATCCCTCTGGGCAGAAGCATAACGCCCTCCCAGATTAGAGCACGGCCCCCTCGGAGCTGCTGCCGTTACCAATATCTTTGTTAATGCTACATGGGATCAAAAGCAAGCTACCTTATCTGCTCAGTGTGACATTAGTGTGTCATGATGTTGTGCGTTTTGTTGTCCATGGTGGTAGTTACTTTTACGGTGTCTCTCTTTAAGCGTCTTCTAGTTCTGGGCCTTATATTTTTACAGCCACTCACGAGTCCCTTTGTTGCTGCATTTCTTGCTCCACCACAACTAAATGTCAAAAAGAGCTATAGTGTGAAACCAGCTCAATGATGCATTCATGTTGCTTGTGTACAATGCCAACAAAGTGTCACTGTCTTCACTGTCTTTCAGAGAGTAATCTTCAATGTGGTCAACTTCTCCAAAACTAAGAGCCTGTACAGAGATGGCATGTCTCCTGTAGTGAAATCCACCAGCAGGCCAAAGTGGTAAGTCGTAGCTTAGATGTTATGGGAGTTATGTCAATGGCGGATGCTTTTTGCTTTATGGTGCATGCTATATGCTTATTGTAATTTCTGCTGCTCAAGTTTAGTCAGCAAGTATTTATAGAATTTATGTAACTTGAAAAACTTTTCCTCTCTGCCCATTAGCAGGCACACGCACGCACGCGCACACACACACACACACACACACACACACACACACACACACACACACAGTCTTCCTCTCTCTTACAAACACTCTAAAGACTGATCCTTCAGATTTCCAGAGTGGATGCGTCTGGCTGCATTAGCATGTGATCCATTGGTTGCCAGCATGACTGCTGTCTGATGTAATAACGCTTGAGTGATGGATGCAGAGATGAGTGTGTGTATGTGTGGATGAAAAGGTGTGGCAAATGAGGGAATGGGGTTGGTGCAGTGGGGTTGGGCATGCGTCTGCCAAGCAGGCTGGTGTGTCCAGTGGGGCGAGGAGGGAGAACAGCGTAGTGTGATGAAGTGTTGCCGTCCAAACAGAGCTCTGACATCTGTCATCAGTTGATGGAGGGCATCCGCAAAAACGCCAGACATCTGCCACCCTGAGCTGTTTGCTTCTGCTAGCCTAGTGCCCGCAACGACCATAACGTAGCACGCTGGTCGCAGGCTAATGGGGAGAGACAATGGGTATGACGCCGCAGACAGGAAAGATGAACTGCTGCCTGTGATACAGCTTTATGCAACAATGCAGCTCTGCCCAGCTTTGCTCTCTCTGTTTTGATTCCTCATGGTGTAGTTTGTAACTTTGCACTTAAGAGTTTCTCTGTTGTGCTTGTGGCTTTTTCACTACTATTCCACTACTACGGTCTTATCCAGTCAACCTTTTATTTACAGCGAAGTGGGTTTTATTTCTCATGTGAGTGTATGTCAGTAAGGTGCTATGTAGATAGCACTGTGATATAAAGCATATCTTGTTTTTTTAATGTAATAAAAGTGTAATATAGTCATAATTTAACAGACATTTTGTGCTAGAAATGTATTGTCTTGTTATGAAATATCTTACTTTCAGAATGGTCTTGACTTCTCATTTGACATAATCTTTTCTGGGACATTAATCTTTACAGCAGCCTTGTTGGGTCTTTTAGGTCTCAGAGCTTTTCTTAATACCCTAATTATGCAACCCTGGCCATGTTTATGTTTTAGTAAGCTCTCATAAATAGGTATATAAATGACAAGCACAGCTGGAGGTAACGTTGCTGCACCCCGACTCCATTTACCTCCCCAGGCTAATGCTGTTTTAACCGCTCCTCTCAGCACTGTGCCATCTAAGAGGCATCATGTCTCATGCACTTATACTGCCATTTTCAACTGTCTGGAGCTTCCAAGACCACAGCTGACATTGTTTGTGTCCCCGCAAAGTGGTCAAGATGCTTTTAACACAACCTCCTCTATTTGACTTTCCATGAGCACGAGAAGGCAGAGACAGCTCCTAAAGTAGCAATCTTCTTTTTGACAGTTACAGATATGGAATAAATAAAAAGGTAGAGCGTAGAAAGCTTCGCCTGTCTGATCCAAACTCACACAGGACAGGATAAAGAAGGTACAGAGAGAGGGAGAGATAGAGAGACAGCGGGAGACTTGCAGAGAAACAGACAGAGGACTGAGGAAGAAAAACACAAAGTACAAGAAAGAGAGATTACAGAGACAGGTAGACTGGGAGGAGAGAAGGAAAGAGAGTGAACAGGAAAAGATTGCTACCCCACATCCCACCACCCACCACCCCACGTCTGTATTTATCAAAAGAATCGTCAGTATTAGCCCAGAAGTTGAAGCCTTTATCTCCTCATGCAGGTGGAGGGGCCACAGCATCGTTTTGTGCTGCAGGCTGCAGGGTTCGGCTGGTCTCGGATAAGCTGGGCGTCTCAGTGAGAGACAACTGGCAGATTATAGTCCTGCTACAGGTGAAGGGATCGCTCCTCTATCTCCTATCTCTCACTCCATGACTTCTCCAGCCAGGAGACATCAGAACTGACATAATTCTGTGTTCAGTGTTGACTGACATGTTGACTGACATGACATTCGAACACAGCTACGGCGTGCGTGCTTGATAGATGATGAATGATGTCTAAACTAATTCAAAGTGACTACAGCACTTTGCTAAGAGGAGACTAATTCATGATGGTTTTAATTTAGTAATGAAATAAAACACTATTTTTTTATTCTCGGTACAGTGTGCGGAGCTTCAAAGTGTATAGATTTGTGTGTACGTCATAAATGCAGCATATATTTTATGGACTTAACAACTGATTAACACTTTCATTTATAGCTTAAGTCGTGTAGTGGGGAAGCTGCTGAATAAAAGAAAATGGTCTTGCAAACATTAACGTCATAGTCATTTCTTGCCACGAATTTCAAGACTATTGGATCTTTGAAAGTAGAGTTCAAAGCAAAAAACACTCAGAATGTGGAAAAGGAGTGAGAGTGTTTATGAAACAGTAGAAAGAGAATAAACCATATTTTCTTGTACTAGTCTGTCAAAGACAATAGCCCCCTTGGTGACACTAGGTGCCAACCACGCTCTCTGTGGTCTGCTGCTTGTTAGACTGCTAGAGCAAAGAATTGCCCAGGATCCTTATTTTTAGAGATAAGCTAATTAGAAAGTCAGAGAGCGTAATGTAATGCAGCTGTTGGGGGCCAGAATGCAGTGGGGTGGGATAATGGCCAGCACGGCTCCATGAGACTGAGTGCATCAACCAACAGATGCCTCATATAGAGATATTTCACAATTTAATTATTTTATGGCTTGTTTTTTTTATTAAAGCTAAATAATGCTAAAGGAGGATTCGAACACAACTCATTCTGACCTTAATACTTTAGCCTCACAATTCAAAATGCATGTTCTCACATCATTTCTAGCTTATTACCGCTGTGATTTATAATATATTAGAAACGTTCTGATGTGTGTTCTTCGTCAGTCAGTAGGTGTTCAGGTAAAAATAGGACACCCCTAACTGAGCTAACAGATGAACAGTCAGAAATGGAGGAACCGGGTAGCCAAACTGTGCTTCTAAAGTTAGAACCAACCAACCTTGATCAAGGGTAATTTGTTTCCCTCTGTTTTATAGGAAGCAGCAAAAACAAAGCAATGTTTTTCAAGCTCCAAGTCGGACAGACAGACAGACAGACAGACATGCAGACAGTCAGGGCAGTTTGGCTTTTCTATGAAAATCCTTCCGGTAGGAGCGTGATGCAACAGCATGGTGAAATTCTACTTGGAGATGTCTGCCTCTCCATCGGAGTGCGTGTTTGCAGTAATTGTTCTGTCAATCAGCAGAGCTTCGGCCTTCATCCCTTGCCACTTGTTAAGCACTGGCAGAGGGCGAGGGGTGAGGAGAGGTGAGGCTCTCCTCGCTCACCTTTTTTCTATGTTTACAGTGTTTTTCCCTGACTAATCACTTCCAGTTTATCTTCCGTACTTCTGTTGCTTTTTTGTAGTTTTGCTTATGTTATTTTGTTTAACCTTTCTTTATTAGGAGTTTGCCCTGGTTTTCTGTTATCTCTCCTTTGCCCATGTAGTCTGTGTTATGCCTTTGAATTGTACCTTTGTTTTGTTGAGGACAGTAGAAACAAGCTTGGAAAACAGCAATGACAAAAACGTTGTTATTGGAAATGTGTTAGTATGGCTTGTTGTAGTTTTTTAGTACCTAGGGACTTAATCTCCACATACAATTTTTTTCATCAGGCTCAATCAGGCTCCCATTTCACTGACACAAACCTTTGTATTGTTCTGATATTACTGGTTAGTTCTAATGAGAAATTTTGACAAAGACCCAAATGAAATTACAGAAATAATACAGCATAATATTTGTAAACAAGAAGAAAAATGCACTGATGAGTTTTCAGCTGGGTCTGAACACAGCCAGTATGTGGCAGCAGTGATGGAGTCGGTCTCTCTCTGGAGGACCGTGTCACTTAGTGAACTGAAGACAGACAGACTGCTTAGGTTGTGTCAGGACTGCAGCAGACCTTGATGGCTCCTCCTCACGATTAGTGTATGATTATCAAGTCTGTGCTTTACTCTTCCCTTTCCTCCCCTGCCACTGAGCCACTTGCACAATTAACCATGTGGCATGGCTTTTAATAATAGACCTTTTAATTGTCGACAAATGAAGAGTGATGTAAAATAGCTAATAGCTTGTGCTAATTAATAGGGGAATTGAACGCTTGTTAATTAAGGGCAAACAGGACAAGGACCGGCTCGGGTAATTTGAGCAATAAAACCAAGACTAACGATTCATTTCCAAACTGACTCGCTTCATAAAAACATTAAGTGACCTCTGGTTTGCTGGTTGAGAACACTTGCAGCCTCTGTTGTAGCTTTTACCACGATGACCAGAGACAAGCCGACACATTATGTTAGTGTACACCAAGGCAAACAGGAATATCCTGGCTGCCTACAGACATATCACAATTAAACAGTGTCTTCACATGCATAATACCAGAGCTTCATCACAGTCTCAGTGGCATGATATAACATCAGAATTGCTTGTTCAGTATTAAAACACACTCTACGGAATATGAATAAATTCCCTCACTAGTTGTTAACTTAAAGTATACTGCAACCATTTCATTTTGGTATTTAGTAGTTGAGTGTCTTATGTATTTCCCTATTTGCTTATCTCCCTGTGGTCATACTTGTTAGACTTGAGGGTAAAAGAAAGAATTTCAAGGCTTTACACATTCACTGCCTCACTCAGAGACGTTGCTATTTTTTTAGGCTCCAGTTTTGCTGCTTTACTGTAACTGTATTATTTTTAATATATATATGTCTTCGGTCTGTATCTCCTTGTGTGTGTGTGTGCGCGTGTTTAATTTAAAACAGAGACAGTGTTGTTTTCTCTTAATCTCACTCCCTTTTCAGCATGCTGCAGGAGAAACTATAGCAATTATTCAACAGGCTATGGGTTTCATATAAGATTCTAGGAGGAAAAAAGTCATATACGATGTCCTGTCTCTGTCAACATTGTCTGGGTGATAAGGGAAATGGACAAAATTATTTAATAAAGAACCAAGAGTGGGAAGAAGTGCGAGGCACAAACGCATAGATGTCTGTCACTGGTTCAGCCACATAAGACTAAATGAAGCGATGCACAAATCTGAATTATTGGAAAAAGAAGAAGAGAATATGTGATGTACTGTAGCTGTGAAAGTGGTTTGGTAAAACAAGTCAAACAATATTCAGGTTTCAGGACTATTCCCTCCCTTTGCACCTCATGCCAGGAGCCTTGAGATACTAGATAGAGGTGATCACATATATCTGTCTCCACAGATGAAATGGCGTCTCTTTCTGTTTCCACTTCTCTGTTCCATCTTGGAGTCTTTATTCTTATGGGTAGGACAAACTGGATAGGAAGTCAGAGTGAGTGAATGAGAGAGAGAGAAGCAGAACAATCACCAGGACGTACAGCTTTCGTGTTCACAGAAACTCATTACCATGCTACTAAAGGATGTTAAGAAGGATTATGTGCAAGAAATAATGGGACAAAATGTAACAAATAGATTAATAATCTTCTAGATGAGGATAAGGATGTGTATGGGATTGTGTGTTTGTGTGCTGCTATTGTACAACATAGCAGATGTTTGCGCACAGTTTTCCTACAGAGAAAAGGTAGGAAAAAAGGAGAAAGAGCAAGGGTATTGTGACAGAGAACTTGCTTCTGCCTCTCTATTCAACCTGCAAATGACTTACCTGGACAGTTTTATGTTTGCCTGGAGGAGAATTAAAAAGGCACTTCATTTCCCCTTTTACAGGTTGGGTACGCATGTCAGCACAGGCCTCCCTGAAAGCGCTCTAATCTAAATGCTTTTGTCAGGGGAGATTTCGTAGATTGCAGCAGGCAGAGGTACAAATTGGTTGTGTCATCTTATAATGAACTAGGTGAGGCGTTGCAGTTTTTCTGCAGCCAACAGTCTCCCGATTACTGTACTGTAAGTCAGAGACGGTGTTTCATGTTGTGAGCTGAAGACCTCACCTTCGCCCATCTTTGTTTAGGCAGTCCCATCACACGGACATTACAAAACGTTTTGACATCATAAGCCCAGCGTGATATGAGACATGATATAAACAGCTAATCCCCAAGTATATTTATACGCATATTGGATTCATATTGCATATATTGCAGCCAATCCCAAGCTTTGCAGATGCTGTGAGTGGGTTTGGGGTGTTGATGTTTGGCTATAAGCTGTTTGAAGCATGTTGGGTGTGCTCAGCAGGGTGGTGACTTGACCCCCTGACTCCAACGCAAGGATTATGGGTATCTCAGCCATTCCACAAAGCCCAGTTGTCAGGTGTTTACAGGACATATTAGGACACTATGTAGGACTGGTTGATATCTGCATTCTGCTGAAGACATGAGTTTCCCTCTGTGTGTGTGTGTGTGTGTGTGTGTGTGTGTGTGTGTGTCTTACACATTGAATTCAAATGGCTCAGCTAAGTCAACAGTGGTGTGCAGCAGGTTCCAGTTTCACAGATGCTTCAGTACAACCAGAATCTGTGATTGGCAGGCCCACAAAACTGGAATACCTCTACCTTCCTAATTGCATTTGCTTCTTTTCATTGTCTTTCCCTTTAAAATAGAAATTGAGCGATGCATTTACACAAGGAAGGACATAAAAACAACAAGAACAAGAAGGAATAAAATAAAAGTGATGGTCATAATAATGAATAATTTATTGTTGTTTGGACAGCTGCTATACTCGTGTCTGTGCCACTACAGGTTATCGGTGTCTTGTCCAAGGACACCTTGACATGTAACCTGGTGGGACTGGGAATCGAACTCACTCGCCCTCAGGTTTGAAGATAACTGCTCTACCCACTGATTAGCGGTCTGGTAGCTCAATGGGTTAAGTGTCAGACTGGGATGCAGAAGGACGCAGGTTCAAATCCCTGTCTGACTCCTAGTCCATCCCCTACCGGGTGCGTCCCTGAGCCAGACACCCAGCGCTAGCTCCCTGTAAGTCGCTCTGGATAAAAGCGTCTGCCAAGCAAAGTAAAGTAAAGCTATTAGGTGGTAGTGATATATACATAAGGCAGTGATATATAGACGTAGGGGATTTACTTGACATTTACATGTTTTTGCATTGATTCAGTTCTTTGTTGTTTATGTGTGTGTTATGTTATGAGTTGTTTGAGGTCCTGATGGCCCAGGGGAAGAAGCTGTTTGTCAGTCTGGTGGTGTGAGACCTGACTGACCTATAGCGCCTTCCAGAGGGCAGCAGGTCAAACAGGTGGTGTGCAGGATGTGAGGGGTCTCCTGTGATGGCCTTAGTTCTCCTGAGGCAGTGGGTTCTGGATATGTCATCCAGGGATGGCAGAGAGCAGCCAACTATTTTTTGGGCAGTTATAATGACCCTTTGCACAGCCTTCCTGTCCACTGTAGAGCCTATGTGCCACACTCCCAGGCAGTATGTGAGTACACTCTCCACAGAGGAGTGGTAGAGGACCAGCAGCAGCTTCCTGTCCAGATTGTTTTTCCTGAGAACCCGCAGGAAATGCAGCCGCTGCTGAGCCTCCTTCACCAGGGTGATGTGGGTCCAGGAGAGGTCGGAGGAAATGTGGGTGCCCAGAGACCTGAAGGTGGAGACAGTTTCCACACCTTCTCCACTGATGAGCAGAGGAGTGGGGTCTTCTCTCTGTTTTCTGAAGTCCATAATCAGTTCTGTTGTTTTACGACATTCAGTGTCGGGTTGTTCTCAGAGCACCACAGAGACAGTTCCTCTACCTCAGCCCTGTATGTCTCATCCCCGTCTGAGATGAGCCCAACCACTGTGGTATCATCCGGGTATTTGATGATTTTATTGGTTGGGTGCACACATACAGGGCGTGCAGTAGAGGACTCAGCACACAGCCCTGAGGGGAGCCAGTGCTGATAGTGAGTGTGGAGGAGAGGTGGGGACAGAGTCTGACAGATTGTGGACGTAGTGTGAGGAATTGTTTAATCCAGATGCAGGTGGAGATGGGGACCTGGCGTTGGGTCAGTTTTGTGATTACACTGGGTCAGGTAGATGTACACAACATACGTAAGCTTTCAACCTATCCTTTATTTTGGCTTGCTGCACCCCCAGTACACACATCTAAATCAGTGCTTTCAGTGTGTGTGTGTGTGTGTGTGTCAGGACACTTCTCTGAGTGTATTGCTTGTATTGAAATGGTTCTCTCTGTGCTGCTCGAATGCATCTGGATGTCAGAGATGTGAGCAGGGAAATGGAGTGTGAAGTTTGGGGGATTGGACTGTCTCAGAACTCATGCCTGTGATTTAATTACTGCAACAGAGTTAAAGTTACAAGAGGAAAAGCCGTATGAAAGAAAGAGCAAGAAGATAGAACAACGACAAGTTGATAGAATAATGATTTATTTGCTCTCCCTTTCTTAGCACACAAGTCAAAGTCGAAGCCTAGGCGATTTTCCACATAACATACTGTATGTCTTACGTAACGTCAGGGACACGCGTTTGTGCATTGGCTTATTACTTAAAAGACTATCATGCTGTACTATTGTTAAAAAAGTCACAAATTTGATCAACTGCAAATTTTTGGATTGTGGGAAAAAAAAATGTATGCGAGATGATGCAAAACTCAGATATGCTGAATAAAATAACCAGCGGTGTTTATCACTCAGAGCTCCCCTTTCTTGTTAATATGAATTTTTATACAGCTCCAACTGTCATTAGAACATTTTGGGCGTATGTTTCAGATCTGGAAATAATAAAACTGGAAAACACGGTTCTGAGGAAGCACTACATAAAACCACCAATCAGCTCCTTGTATAAGATTATAAGTATTTTAGCATAACTCTAGTTTATTCTCAAATTGTTTTTTTCGTAATGTTTTTAGCTGTTTTCCCAATAATTCACATGTTTTGCGAGTGCTCACAGTATGACAGTCTTAACTTAAGGGGGAGTTTGATGATATGATTTTTGATTTTTATAATGACTGTTACATCAAATCTCTCTGGTGTCATTTAAGGCTGAAACTACTGATTGTTATTATAATAGTCAACTATTCTATCATTTGTTGTATTTAATAAACCAGTAAATAAACAAATAAGAAAAGAAGTTTCTTAAATAAAAAAACTAACTGGATTTTTTTGTTTTAGGAAAATCTGTTTATATTGCCCAAACTGCCCACTGAATGGTCACCAAAATGGAAATACTACTGTTAAATGTTTATACATTGGGGTCAGACAACGTGTCCAAAAGTCCAAATCAGGAGCAGGAGCATAAAAGCTAGAATTCTAGGGAACAGGATCAGAATAGTCACATCAATCAGGTCAGAGGCAGAAATTAGAATTGGTTGGTCAGAAGACTGGGTCAGAGCCTAGAGAACTAAGCAGACTTACAGACAATGGGAGAGGGTAGATATCAGGTCTAACAACAGAAGCAGCGGTTTGGCTGTCAGGAGATCAGTCAGGATAGCAAGCAGCAGAGTCTGTGAGCGAGTTCAAAGCTGATCTTCAAGTTCAGAGTTTCTGACGTTGTTCTAGACTTTTGATACATCCAGTAGTTTCTCTGTTCTCTTCGACCCTCACTCCTTTCTCCTTCTTCATTTTGCATCACATGCCACAGTTGAATATGTGAAGTGTATATAATCACATAGATTAAACAAAGCATTGAGGCATCAATTTGTAGAAATCGATTTATTCCAAGTTTCTGGATAAAATCTTAAACAGCAGTGCGGTGTCAAAAATACTTTTCATCTATACAGACAATAATGCCATCCAGCACTGTGTGTGTGTGTGTGTGTGTGTGTGTTTGCCTGAGTGGTTCTGGGTGTGTGCACGGCATGTGCACATGGCTCCCTCTGTGAATGTGTGCATCTGTTTGTACTTGCTTGTGTTTGTGTTTGTCAGCATGTTTGTTGACGATAGTGTAGGACATCAGGGTGGGATTGCTCTGAATGTGAGGAAACAGCTCATCTGAATATAGATGGGTCCCATCTGGAGGCAGTTGGCTTTGGCCCTTCATAATTTTGTAAGCAGCTAAGCATCTGGGGCCCACTAATGAAACTAAAGGCACAGGGAAAGGCCCTGGGCTACAGCCGGCTGCCTGTATGTGTCAGGAGGAGGATGATAGGACCGAGGAAGAATGGAAGAATGGATGGAGGGAAACATGGGCCAGGAGGAAATAAGTGTGCTGAGAATATCAGAGGTCTTTAAGAGACCTAGATGGTCCCTTTGAGAGGACAAGCAAGAAAGCCAAGTAGGCCATTAGAAAACAGAGCCATAAAATGAAGACAGTGGTGTCTTTATTGTGGCCCATTAACTCGGACTTTCATGCAGAGATAGCTGCACTATGTGCCACTGTAATGAGCAATATAACGATGTCACAGCATAGACTGATGCACTGTTAAAAACACTCTGGTTAAGTAGAATTATGTTAACTAGTAGCATCAGCGTTTGAGAGCAGTTTCCCGCTCTAATAACATACCTGGATTTCGTGCCCGGCCTGCAAATACAATTCAGCAGGAACTTCTTTCTTTTGTATTGTCTTTTCTTGTCCTCTGTATGAAACTGAAAAAAACAGGGGGGCATGGTTTCCATCTCCTTAAAGAAATGAATGATGGTTTAAAGTGCTGAGAACACATTGTTGCATTTGTCCACACTGCATTTTTCACTAGACATTCTTGTACACTCTAAACTCAGGGCTTTGCTTGCATTCTCTTGCTTTCCCTCAAATAATGTGGATGACCCCGAGCAACTGTACTTTCCACAGTGGCTAGTGTTTGTGGTTTGCTTAGGCAATGTAGAGCCATAGGCCCTTTTTCTTAAACTTTATTATTATTATAGCTCCTTTATTCCTCCCTCAGCCTGATTTCCCAGTGGAAATGAAATGAAAAAGCAATCGGCTTTTCTTTTTATTACTGTCATCTTTGTTTTCTGGCCCAGAGAGTAAGATTGTCTGATCTCAGACACTTGCCCCCCACCCCCAAACTGAAGTCATAGGGAAGAAAAACAATAACTGGAAAAATAACAATCAGCATAATAAAAAAAATTACCTGTCAAAATGAGCTTGTCTGAAAGTGGAGGGCTGTCGGCATACCAACACCCACCAGTTGTTTATGATGGGATGAGTCGGTCTGACAGTGGCCTTCACTATCTGCCAACTCCCACAGTTCAGGAAAAGATGTTTTAGAGGAGATTAGGATCACAGACGGGAGGGGGTGGGGTGGGGGGGGTGCATGGAGGATACAGAGGTGTAGGGAAGAGAGAGAAGAGTTGAAGGTGAGAAAGAGACATAGAAGAGAGAGAATATCAGCTAAATAACAGGGTTAAAGGACAGAGGAGGAGGTGAGCGGGAGGAGGAGGGAGGTTCCTACCAACCCTGGGGAGACAGGCAGACAGGGGATCAGGCTCCTCGAGCACAGCGCCTCAAATCATTTATTCATTGGGTTCATTAAAAGAGAATTACAAGGCTGCTTAAGGACCCCCAGGTCACTCACTGTTCTCAGTTATTACTATTCTTAATGAAAGCCTCCCGTGTGTCCTAACTGCCAGCTGTTTATGACTGGTAATATTGTGGATTTTGAGGAACAGTTGCTGTGAACTGAAGCACAATACCGCATTTACACAATTTTACTTCACCTTATTCAAATTCTACAGTGTTTTTCCACTAATGCCTGTCATTTTACAGCATAAGTGCAGGAGCACGTGAACACTGTAGTGCTGCTAATCAAATGAAATAACACAGAAGGCTTTATGCTAATTTTTCATTTTATTCTCATAATGAATTATTTTGAAACGACACAGAGTAACCATCATTAAGCGCCAGCTACAGTATATCCTGCCTATCTCATCTAACTTCAGCTAGCAGACAGTACGGCACAACAGTGATTGTCCTCTGGACCTTCACACGTGTAATTATAACTGAGGAAGATAATTAAGGAGGCGGAGAGGAAGAAAGATCTTGTCATTTAGCGAACAATGCTGTCCAATCTACTCATGTGTCTTCTACTTCCTGCATTATCAGCTGACATGTCAGTGCAATCAGCCAGAAAGCCCCTTTGCTACGTTCGAAAGCCATGAATGGCAACATGTACATAGTTAACAACTACAGGTTGATGACATCTGAATATGCATGGCGCAAAGACAAGGATCGATGTTGTTGTTTTTATCCACAAATCTCACCTCGTGGTCATCAGTCCGTCACTGGGATTGAAATGTTGTATTTTTTGTGCTATAATATACAGTATAACATATAATTAAGAGAAATTCATCCTTAGAGAAAGATTATTTCATGGCAATCCATTCATTAATTGGTGTGACAAAACTGAAAGTTTCAACCTCATAGTGACACTCTTGATTTATTATTGCATTTTAATTTGGTCTTGACCAAAGTTGAGCACAGATCAACTCATCAGTTGTCATTGCTCAGCATGTGTGTGCTACAGGCATGGTAACATGCTAATGGTAGACACAGAGAATAGGGATCTATGGAGCCAAAGCATAAAATGGTCGGGGCTCAAATGTGCATTTTTCTCACTCTCTGACTACTCGAGTGGGAACTGGCACCAAATCCACCTTAAGGAGATCACGTCTCCAGAACCTGGGTGGGAGTACCACTCTTACAAGGTTGCTCATGTCCAAATAACGGTATGTGACATGAATGCCAGCAAACATCCACATTTTACTCTGTGTGTGTGTGTGTGTGTTAGTAGGAAGTGGGCACTATCCCAGCTCCCGTGGCCAGACCAGCTGCTGGCACACTGCGATTGCCCACTCATCAAACCACTTTATCACCAGGCTCAATGAGTTCAAGGGGGTTTGTCAGAGACCAAACCGAGAAGCCTCCCCACTTCTTTAACATCCTCGTACACCACTGTTGTTGAGTGGTGGAACTTGTCCAGTGAGCTTTTGAACAGAGCGGCTGTGTGACTGAAGTACCGCAGACAGTTTGACAAAAGCTTAAACAAAGAAGGAAAGCTAATATGTTTGGCAGTAGGCACACTACTCGATATTTTCGCGGGTTTTTGGGATTTCTTAGCTGGGCAAGGTGCACCCAGTAGTAGAAAACTACAGCGTTTAGAATTTTGCAGCTGACAAAAACAAACACAGCAAACGTACAGTTTCTCGCCAAGAGCATCCTTCAATCCTCACTAAATTATTAACCAACTAAAAATACTGGCTGTCATCTTGTTTAAGTGGTTGGTGTTTTCAGATGTTACCGCTGTCTTGTTTTGATTTTAGACATTTAGAAGAAATTTTACTTAATGTCTGACTCAGAACACTGAATATAATTATTGACAGGCAGTGTATTAAAAACATCCACATTAAAACCTTAATCTGAGTTCGGATCGTTGTAACAGCGCTGAACTTTTAAGCATTTAGTTTTTTGCATTTTTAAGTAATTTCAGACTTGTCACTTTAGTTTTAGCAGCGTCCACTCCTGATCCCTCTTCTCAGTCCACCCTATCACACCCCCCTTCTTTTGTCCTACTTAGCCAGCTACTGCAAAATCACTTATCTTCACCTTGCTTCCTCTGTCTCCTGCTAATACACATTAGCAGCCAGCAGCCATATGTAATAGGGCTGTGCGTGCCCCTGCTGGTATAATGGCTTCTCTGACACTTCTCCCATTAAATTTGCTCAGCCAGTGTTGCACAGGAACCCTCTGCACACTGTAAAATATTGTTATATAACTACCATAAACAAGCCAGCTAGCGTCTGTGACTTTGGGAATAGCTGGTAGACTATTTTTGGTTTTCTTTTGGTTTGTTGTACTTTCCCTTTCCCCCTGTTTACTTGTTAGACGCCTCTTCTCTTCCACACATTCCTGTCATCGGGCCCTAAACCTACAACCATAATAAGGAACACAGAGCTACAATATGAAGCTCATCTGATTACAATGTGACTAAGTGGACATGTCTGTTATATATAAGGGGCCCGTTTGCAATCTTTCATATCGAAACCTAACAAGATAGCATCAGCTGCTCCTTCTTCTGTGTATGGTGGTGAAACCTAGGCCCAGATAACGTGATCATCGGCAGCATCCTTAACTGTTCCTGTGACAAACGAGAGCTTGGATCCCACCTGATAAGCGAAGTATTCATTTGTATAATTAAAACAGCTTGTCTCATCGTGGTGAGGGGTCATTTTAGAGAATGTTAGAATTAAAGTACGTAATTAAGTAAAGCCCCAGATAAGAAACCCCACAGAGGTGGCAGCTTCTGCCAGTAGGGAAGGCAAACTTAATCCATCTCTTCTGCAATCCCACAAGGTTGTTCACTTTATTAAAGTCTGGTGCCACAACTACTGCCCACCAGCCCAACATGATGAAATATTTTATGTACTTGTTGGGAAGGAGGAAAAGAGAAAGAACGAAGGGAGGGAAGCACATGGAGAATATAAGTGCCAGCAGCACAAGGTAAAGTCTGTAATACTACTACATAGAATTAAAGCAATTAAAGGCTGCTTGTTATCTTGTCTATGAGAACAGGAGAAGAACTTGTACAGCAACAAGCACCTTGACAAAGATATTTGTTTAGCCAATGGAGTGTGGCGTTAATTATCACAAGCTGATTAAAGGCACAGAGTGGGAATGGATGTCATTTGTCTTGCCAGTCTTATACGCTACGGCAGCTAGCCAGGATCATTATTTTAGGGTCCCTTCTTGGATATTTTTAGCTGTGGGGTTGGTTTCCACAAATGTTTCTCAGCACAATTGTGTGCCATATGAATACATGTATTGTGCATAAAAGTGTAAAATAGCAATATACTTTATGCAAGGTTTAATTTGCTGCCTTTTAAGGCCAGAACAAATGAAGAGGGTGATACATTTTTACGTCTGAGATTCTACAGATTTTTTTCCCTGAAATGAACTTTTCCCAATGGTGATGTTAAAAAGTAATGCAGTTTGATAATAACGAAGCAATGGGGAGAGTAATAATTTAGTAATAAAAAAGTCATAAGAAAGTAATATCATGTAGTAATATAGTAAGTACGTAATATCACATTACCAAAAGATAAACGCTTGATAGTAACAATGTGTTTGTTGCCTGAAACAATAGTGGTATTTTTAGTGAAACTGTCTGTTGCTGCATAATTTAGTAGTAAAATTCCCTAAAACCCAAAGTCAGTCACATTTCATCATGTTTTAAGTCAGCTGCCTCTACGAAGGCCTCTTTTATCATCTCTTCATTTCAGAAGGACCAATCAAGCTTGATGAAGGAGTGACACAGCTGCAAAGAAGCTTTGGTGACTGCCTTGGCTTTTGAATTCAACTTTGTAAAAAATTCCTGCTTTCCAATTAACTGTGATTTAAATTCCCTCACCTTTCTCTTCCTCAGTCCTCTTTTCAGAGTGAAGTCCGTGGCATATTTTTTATGAACAGCTTGGGAGTGCCTCTCCACATTTCCAGTTTGGAATAGCAAGACAGACTGACAGATCAGACAACACACTTCAAATATGACAAAAAAGTCCTCCTCCCATTCCACGTGGGAGTGGTAGGATTTTGGTTTCTTAGTTGCTCCACCTCCCACACTCATCTTTGTTCCATTTAATAAATAAAATAAATGGCTAGCTAGGCACTGGAGTCTTGCAGTAGCTTGTGCGTTTCACTGCGTGTGAGTAATAATTCATGTATTAAAACAGATTTCAGACTGGCCCTTTTTGTCAAGTGTCAAATAAGGAGGATGGATGATAGACTAACAACTTTTTTTACAAGCACAACCTTTGTGATCTACCAGTCGGCCAACATGTAGAAGTGTTAGGCACCCCTGGTGTGTATGAACGACCCATGTGTTGCCGCATACTGCTCGTTGTATTACTGTACAGCATACACACAGTACGCAGGGATGGCAGTCAGCAGTGCAGTGTGTGCCTGTTTACACCAGTGAAATGTGTGATGCAAACCTGTGATTTTTCTGAGGTTGATGACAGTGTTATACACACCAACAGATAAACAGCAGTTAGCAGGGCAACACTGAACAGCATTCATAAACACAGTGCTATTTGTGTTTGATTGGTATTGTTTAAGTGGAATAAAAGTAGTCAGTTCAGACCTCAGCGAAGCCAGTCACACAACTGGTGTTAAGCTGTTTAGTTCTTAATACATGTCTTCACTTATCTAAAAGCAGAAGACTGTAATCTAAAAAGATTCCATTACAAAAGCAGTTTTTATACATGAAATAAGTATAACATGGAACTGGAGCTAATCTAAATTTTATCTAATTAAAGTTTTTAATATTTTTTCATAAATGTTCCCTACAAAAACTAAAAGTAATGTTTTTATAAAATGTTAATGTATCAGTAATAAACTGATGAAATGCAGAAACTGAAAGTACATTTCTATGTGATATGAACTAACAGTTGTAGTTGTAAAATAAGACAGTGAAGTAAATATGTAAACCTTGAATATCAAGGATTACACGTAGTATTAAGTAGCCTAAATAGATTTAGTGGACTTAATTTCTTTCCAGCCCTTTGACCTTGTGTGTGTTTGTGTAGTGAGGTATACAAATGCAGAATATTAAATATTTTTGACCAGCGAAGAGTATATTTTTTAAATTGTCTGTCTCTAACAGCTCTAAATCAATCCGATCTACTAGCCTGCTATGCGCCTCTGTCTTTTGTTCTGCTACTCACACATAAATGTGCAAATTCACACACACATACACAAATATACAACCCTCCACACAAGCCTTCCCAAGGCCAGGAAAACAAATATGCCCATTTTCCTATTTGATTGGGTGTCAGTGTGGGGAGCAAGGGGGACAGGTGTGATGCATAAAATGACCCTGCGACTCCATCACAGGCACGACAGCTTTATGGTGAGGAGGTGTTTCAATCAGGCTACTGCCCTGGAAGGCATCAATCAGTACACACATGCAGGCACACACACACACACACACACACACACACACACCAGTACATGTTAACACATTCTCTTCATGTTGACAGGGAAAGGGCAGCAGAGCGGTTCTAGTATAAGTGCACTCTTTGCCGCAGGCAAAACATACTAAACTCAGATACAGGATTTTAATTTTACTTTTTAGTTGATTAATTATTGGAGGAATCTAAGTCTTTTAACTATTCATGAAAGTACCTGGAAAATGGCATTTACAATAAGAAATATGTTAAAAGTATGTTTTTCATGTACCACCTTTTATTCTTGAGATTGTCAGTGCGCATGGCTGTGGGATGGTTTTATTTGCACAGGGAGTGCATGCCATGTTAGTTTTTTTATCCAGCCCCATTGAGGTTATATTAAATATTGCTTACCAGTGTAATAAAACAAAAAATACTTTACATTTGCTCTTTAATTTACAATACAACTAACAATCTACCATCTGAGAGGATGTGCTTGTACTAGTGTGAAAGTATAGTTACTGTGTCTATGACAACATGCTGATGGTTCTGATATTACCACGATGACCATTTTAATTTAACACCATAACATTAGTACTTAACACAAAATAGAGCTTAGTGCTCTTAAGCAAGTCAAATAGTATACTACCTAAAATAATAATTTTTTGTTTCCAAAAGAGATGTACAAAAGAAAGTATATAGAAAACCCAGCAGTCCCAGTTGAGTAAGCACTAGGGGACAGCGGAGAGAAAACTCCCTTTAACGGAAGGAATCCTCCAGCAGAAACAGGCTCAGGGTGGGCGGCCATCTGCCACGACCTGTTGGGGTGAAAGGACAGAGAAAAGAACAGGCAACAGAGATAAGAACAGCAACAAGGCGCAGCAGACGAGAAACTGGACAGGTTGGCAGGACCAGCGCCTGCAAACTTGAATTCACACTTCACACTCATGTAAAGGTCACCTGCCGAAAGTGATGTCACTATTAGAAATTGATATTGTCTGCTGCTGATCTCCTCAGCTTTTCCAAGGTGCCCGAATCCAAGCTGAGCTTAACCTTGTCCTCAACCCGAATCTGTCAGGACACATCAATCATGTTGGCACATTCCTTCCACTGCTCTTTCACAATCGTAAAGACAGAGAAAGGTGAACTTCATTCTATAGCAGTTTCTTTGATCCGTTTAATTCTGTCTGCAGCAACCATCAAGACTAACCACAGCAAGTTTGAGGTGGTAAAAGACTGGCCCGCTCCTGAGTACAGTTTCTTGTGCTGAGCTGACTTTTTAATGGCGGCCAAATCTAGAGTTACAGCCCTGTAGCCCACCCCTTTACAGACTTACCTCTACGAAGACAAAGTTTATCTGACCTTTCGCCTGACCAGCAGGTTCACATCTCCAACTTTTCTTGACCTCCCTGTCCCCTCTGGACAATTCATTGTAAAAGAAGATGCTTCAGACTCTGTTGTGGGAGCTGTGCTGTTGCAGACGTACGCTATCCACAACAAGGTCCCTGTGCGTTCTGTTCGACTCAATCCAACCAAGTCTAATTATGATGTAGGGAACAGAGAACTTGAAGTTAGTGTTGTAAAAGGGAAGCACTGAGCTGAGCAGGCAGTTCTCCTTTTAACTTATCCTTGACTCACAGACCTGGCACTAAGAATAGCAAGGCTGACGCTCTCTCCCGGCAACATCAGAACACACAAATGAACTGTTTGCCCAACTTTATTCATCTGACTTCAGCCTAACTTACCATAACCCATTTGTACATTGAAAGGAATTTAATTCACGCTTTGGTCAATGCGGAGGGTCTTGTCCTACATTGTTTTTTTTTTCTGCTGACCTAATTGTGCCAGCTGTAACCGAATTGACCTCTTGAGTTTGCAGTCTTTGAAGAATTAATCCAACACTTTGGTTGATGTAAAGATGAACTATGTTTTTCACAAGCAGTTCACCTCATGGTCGACGCCATCTTGGAGCACTTTGTGATGGCTGCCATCTTGAACTCACCCTGACCTCACACCTTTCTTCTTTACAACCAGCTCTTCCTTCCTCCCAGCATCCTACCATGGAGGCAGTTTTTCATTCCTGGTCTTATCCTTCCTGCTCCTTAGCTGTCCTCAGCCAGCTTTTGGTTACCTGCCTCACCTCTGCATTACTTTCAGTAAATCTTATCATGATGTAATTGGTATCAATGCTTTGTTGGGTGCAGATCTTAACCTCCATATCATCACAGCAGCAACACTCCTATAGTGTAAAATGTACATTTGTCTGCAGAATCATTCCTATAGACAATCATTTCATATAAAGACATGTGGAAAATGGAAATGGATGTGCTGTGTAGTGAACTGTACTGTACTGTACTGAACCAGCAGCTTGGTCCACTCAGAAAGGAGACCTTCAGCTTAGATCCCCTTGTGTTATCAGGCATTTACTTTGCTTTAGTGTCCTTGAGCAAAACATTCACTCTCATGGGTGCATCTTTGCAGGTGACCCCGCCCTGAGCAAGTGAAAACATTTCTTTCACCTTGGGCCAGTATCATTAATAAAAGGTATTGAATGCTCTTTTATGACTATGTTACTATACACATTGTTTGAAGATACCAATTTGGCTAAATTGAACCAAAACCTGGATATGATAATGCTTTAGTTCTCTTGTATCTAGAAGCCTGACTGATAGAAGAGCAGTGGTGTGGAGGACACACGTATACATTGTCATTTAAACCACTGCAGTGAAACACTGGAGGGTATGGAGAAGCTGCCTGCTTGCGTGTGTGTGTAAGATGAAGAAAGAAAGGAGGGGCCAGCATCATACATGCATGTCAGTGTGGGTTTGTGTGTGTGTGATGTGAGGGGTTAAATGAAAGTCAGTGCGCACACATGGGGCATCATAAGCAGACAATGAAAAATGAGAGTGGAGTGGTACAGCTATTTTCCCTGTGGGAACAGCTACAAGCAGGCGTACGTACCTTTGGTGATAATCACTTTGTGTGTGTGTTTATTTCACTGTGTACAGTAAGTAAGAGGAAAGTGGGGAACAAATGCAACGAACTGTGTTTTTTATGTGGCGTGTGTGAAATTAACCCTTTCTGCTTAAAGCAGGAACAAGTTTTTGGTCAATCTAACCTTTAAAGACACTGTCTATGTCCTTCTGTGTTTTTTTCAAATGACCCTCCACCTTCAGTAACGGTACTATAAAAAACTGAGCTTCAACTAATGCCATGCTTAAAGATCAGTATGTTGCGTTTTGTTGTTCAGACAAACCTAAATGTGGTAAATCTACGTGCACATTTTCGATGTTAGCACTTTGAGGATGTTTTGATGGTGTGTTTTTGTATTTGTGAGGAAAGTGCTCATAATTTAACCGATCTGTAGTCAGTCAGTCACGTACTGCGTTTTTATGTTTTCTGTCTATCTCTAGTTTGATTTTCCTTTAAGGAACACCTGTGTAGGAACAGCAGCTGAGAAGAGGTCAATGGTTGCCTGTGATTTTTTGCTGTTACTCTGAATCACACCATCTGTATGGAATAAGAATAGAAATTGGACGTCTTCTAGCCTTCACAGTTTCTGACATTCAGTGTAACACTGAATATCTGAAGTATGACACAGATGCTCAGTTGCCAAAGCTACTTCAAGTATGTCAAGACAATCTAAACCTGCCACATGCCTGATCTTTTTTTATCAAATTTTCACAAGCCACACAATAATATTTAAGGTCCAAGTTGTTGATGTTGAAAAAATAACAAACAATTCTAGATGTTGCAATTGTTATTTTGAAGGATGTTTGCTCTTGTGCCCTTAAAGGAAATGAAAGGTTGGCAGTCAGCAACTACTTTCCCTGTCTTCCCTTTTTACCTCCTCTATTTCTTTACACCCAGAGCACTGTACGGCTCCCTGTCTAGACCATCTGCATACTGAAAGTAACACGTCAGCAGCACTACACCAATCTGCAATAAAATACTTTCCTGGAGTCCTCCATCAGTGTCTGCACTAGATCTGTTCTGCTATTGTTCTGCTGGGTCCTCAGACAGCGTAGCCCAATTTACTGCCACAAACGTATATTCATGGTTTTAGAATAACACAGACGTAGCAATTGTGTGTGTGTTTGTTTTTTTGCTGTCTTAGCTAACGCTAAGCGATTTTTAACCTCCGTCTTGTAACTGTTTTTAGTAAGTATTTGGAGTTTTGATGACCTCAGCAAACATATTAACCAGTTTAGATAGTTCTAATTACACTTTTCACTAGCCTTTCGTTATTGGGTATACTCAGTGACATATTATGCATGCAATCAATTTCCCCAGCTGTGTTTGCCAGCAGTGTGTATGCTGGTATCTATATTTAACCTAAACGCGCGCGGTACACCTGAATGTATTGTTCCTTCCCACCTTCTTCTTGTTTGTAGTGGTTCTGTCACTTTACACTACAGGCCTTAGTTTGATTATTGCCACTGGTCCACACATCACTTGTACGTCACAGTATTTCCCCCAGTCCAGCAGCAGTGAGGAATAACATAACTGTCTAGTTGGTCTCATCTTATCTCATGTCAGTCCAAACAGCACTCTCCTGACAAGTGGTCTTTGACTCAGTCAGAAACCAACATGCAGAGAGAGAGACAGAGAGGAAGAAAGAGATATAAGAGCATCTCAGAGACAGAAAGAGACAGGCCATTCCACAGCACCAGGGTTTGAAACACTGCCAATCTTTTCATCACACACAGACCTCTTTTTGTCTGATATAATAAGCAGCATGCACTCGACAGGAAAGTGAAAATTGCCATTTCACAAAAACACGGCAAGGATGTCCAGCTTTGTATGGGATTTGTTTTTCTCTCCGTGCCATCAATTTGCATACTGTTCCTATGAGAAGGTGCTTTTGATGTAGTTAGACAGTTCTGGTCAGTATGATATTATGCGAATGCGAATGTCTTATTAGCGCACAATGTGTGCAGATAGGGAAAAGGTCATAATGTTTCTTTGTTCCCATAGTTCTTTTTCCTCAATTACAGCTAATCACCAAAGCCCAACATTGATCCAGCCTCTCATTATGGATTCTGATTATCTATTTGTGTGTGTGTGAATACAGGAAAGGATATGTTTGAGAGGGCAAGTGCAGCAACACAGACTGAGACAGTGTGATCATGCTCATACATATGTGTGCCCATGTGAGCATATGTGAAAATGTAAGTGCTGCTCTGTGATCTGCAGCACAAGCAATAATTTACCCATCTATCTAATGTAATGGAGCAATTTCGCTTTTCTTTTCTCTGTTCTCCATCTCCAAAGCCCCCCCACCCTCAATTTGAAATAAAATATTCTCCTGTTTAGCTCTGTGACAGGTCATCTGTCACTCACAACAACAAGGGAACAGGCTCATCTGACTGACAAGGCCGTTTGTGTGTGTGTGTGTGTGTGTGTGTGAGAGAGAGAGAGTATACGGAGAATCATGACGCCTTTGTTTTTGATTTTTTGTTTGATTGGTAATTTTATTCATTTACACCTAACTAAACCAGTGATTGCTTTACTGAACAGTGGAATTGCATTAAATTGACTGCATTGACAAGCTTTAGAAATACTTTCATGAACTAAATATTTATTTTCTGTCAGATTGTGAACGTCATATTGACAAATATTTCAGACGAGGCTGCATAGCTATCCTCCCAAAAGCAGTTATAGTCTTTCTGTTTTTACTTAAGTGTCTTGGGAGTTGTTTTTATTGGTTTAGCTATGTCAGATATTGAATTTTATATAATTAACTAAAAAAAGAGAGATTTTCTCTATAGACACTCTACATGTCAGCGTTCCTCATTCAGTATCCTGTCTTTGAATAGGAAAAGTTGAATATCTCACAGTTGTCTGTGACACATTCTGTTCTGTCTACGTACAGGCATATTGGCTATAATTCATATTCATATACATTATGTTTTAATTCTAATCAGGGTAGACAAGCAGACGTTTGCTGTTCTGTGGCTTGCACTGACTAAAATTCACTCTAATTTATGTTGCTGCCACTGAGGAAAATATCTGTTTTGATTCTGTCCGAACTTTAAGCCTCTAGAGTTTTTATCAAACTGTAGCTACTATTTTGTTATATTTATGTGTTTTAATTTTTAAAACAGCTTCACTGCACAAAACAGGAATTTGCTGTAATATTAAACAATAAGCAATGTATTTGAAACTGGCTGTAATATGGTTGTTTATCTTTCTGACAATACAGGAGAGGACTGAAATTCACAGTAAAATGGTAAAGATATACAACCAATATAATATATTGGTTGTATATAAACCCTATATTATGTTTGCTCTAAATCCTACCTTTGTTATTTGTTAAGACCGATAGAGATCAGTGATTTATTTTCTATATATATATAATACTTTTGTATCTTGTTGCTTATGGACGTTTCATGTGCTTTGTCAACAGACTAAAATATAGAACATCAAACTCCCATTTGTTTTTGTTTTTCCTTGTATGTTATGTACATATGCTTTTGAAATTGTAATTTATTCTACATCAAAACCAGTCTTGTGTGCTGTGGGCAAAGGCCATGCCTGGTTTGCTTTTTTCTTTCAAATTGGAATTCACTTTTGTGTCAAATGAAATTATAAAATACGTATGACAGATTAATGCTTATTTCTATACTTATACTATACTATATCTGGAACGTTTAATAGTCAGCTGTGCTTTGTGGCAGGAATAAAAGGTTAGGACGTTTTGAGAGTTGAAGCCTATAAGGCCAGTACAGCTTTTTTTTCTGTAATTCCTGTCTTGAATAATCACAAACACAGCCTGACACCATGCACGCACACACCCACGTACATTTAATGGTCACTTTATTAGGTACAACAGGTGCACACCTGTTGTGAGAGGAGAAGAGAAGAAAAGAGAAGATGGTACAGGTGTTAGGCTCTCCCCTACAGCCCGGTGGCAATTGGAGAAGTTAATTGGCAGCATCTGGCTGTCTGAGAGCCCAAACGCCTATCCACTCATCCTCTTTCTCCACCCCACCCTGTTCCTTCTCCTCCCTCCTTCCTTAAAGCTCTTTCCTCCTGTGGGTGCTGCCACCCCTGGCCCACACGTCGTGACTCCAGTCTAGCTGCAAGCTGTGAATGTGGTGTGTGTATATGGGTGTGCGTGATATAGTGGGGAGTATGAAAACAGACACAGCGGCCAAGCCCCCAGCTGCCACTATCACACCAAGGGAAATGTGGGCAGACAGGCTGGCATCTTTGTGCCAGGGCCACCAGGGCCCTAGGGGAAGATGGAGAGTAAGAGAGGAAAGCAGAGGTAAGATAGAAGGGGGAGGGAGGTGGCATAGAGTCAGGTGAAGATTTTATATGAGAACAGTTCTACTGTCACTGGCACTATCACTCTACAATCTACTATTATGGCCTCAAATCGACCTCATTTATCAAGCCATCAATCACCTAATATTACCACTAATTCATGCAGCTTCAAATTGTAATTTACATTTAGCATATTATTTCACAATCTGTGTAAATCTTTTTTTTTGTTTTTTGCTTCACTTCAGTCACTCTTTAGTTGCTCTGTGCTAGATGGAAATTGGCAGGACAGTTTGACGGAGTATAATATAAATAATATAATTAATTATAAATCATATAATAGCCTGCAATAGATTGGCAACCTGTCCAGGGTGTACCCCACCTCTCGCGTGATGACAGCTGGGAGAGGCTCCAGCGCCGTACCCCCTTATGAAGACAAACAGTTAAGAAACTAGATGGAAATTATATAAGAATTATAATGGACACAAACATCAACATCATCAAAATTGAGTGTTACTGAATTAAGGTTTATTGTAATTAGGTGACTGAAAATCCATATATAAATAGGACCAGAAAGGTGTTGTTGCTGCTGGTGAGAAAGAAATCTAACGGTATAAAGAATGCCACCATATGCAATAGATACCTCAGTTAATTTCAGTGTTAATCGTTCAACACTAAGGAAGAGTCTGGGCAAAAATGACGTCCATGGTTCCAAGGCGAAAGCCCCTGCTGACCACGAAGAACACACAGGTTGAGCTCACATTTTGCATTGTTATTATCTTTATTATTGGGACTGTTGCTGTCAAGAGTGACACAGGCACTTTAGGGCAATTATTGTTTCACATAAATATAGATACCAGCTTTTTTCTTCTTCATAAATTAATTTGTATTGCAATTTATCACTCAAAATTTCAGACATTCTGGCCTCTACAATTTAGTCAAACATGAGAAAATGAACTGGTGTTGCAAAATCAGCATTACTGCTTGTGATTCAAACACGATTTATTATTGACTTACTTGCTCATCATTGCATTATTCAAACAGCAAATTATTCTAATCGGGACTACAGGAGGTGAGCTCATCTCTTTGTGGGATTTAATAAAATAGTGATTTCACAATGTGTCACATGTGTTGCATTGCCTTTCACTAAGTATATATCCAGGGAGAATGAGCTCATCTCTCTGTATGACCTTATTACACACACACACACACACACACACACACACACACACACACACACACACACACCCACCCACGGTGAGATCAGAGGGTATTCTCTCATCCACTCACATTTTCAGTCATACGAAGGACCTTTATTTGCTGTTATACTTTTAGTTGCTAAAACATATCATGTACTTGTATGATTTAAACAGCATGTCATTGTGTAGCAGGCAAAAGGTGTTTGACATGGAGTTCAACCTATTCAGTAAATATCGAAACAAATTAAACTAAAATGACGGAAAGAAAGAAATAATGTAAGAAAGGGAGAAACAAAAATAAAGACAGAAAATGACAATGAAACAGCAATCAGTGGACTTGGTCAAGTGTAGTGTTATTAGTAGTAGTGTTCAGTATATAGTATACATGGTCATATAGTTGGTACATCTACTGCCCAGTGTGTCAAACATATGTACAGTGCTTGGTAGTCAGTGCCTGTTCACTATCTGTTGGAACATTATTGTCATGACATAGTCTGGCGCCACTCTGTCTATTTGGTCCTCATTCTTAATCACACACACACACACACACACACAGATAATGTGATGGGAGTATAATGTTGCACTCTGGGAAATGCTGCATCACACAATTATAGGCAGTCCATCTCATCTCTCTCTCATCTTTCAAACACACACACACACACACACACAGAAGCCCACTCCTCTTGTTCCACTCCTACTAGCTTACACGCCACCATCACAACTCACCAGGGGTTTAAGGCTGACATCATCATTTTATTAGTGTGTGTGTGTGTGTGTTTCATTTTTTTAAATAGTTGCTTCTGTGTCTTTTCTCTGTATCCCTATTATTTCAGACAAATGTGTACCTGCCCTTTTATCCCATAGGGGACCAGTGGCGCCACAGTGGCGAGGGCACAGTGATCATCTGCTTTCTGCTAATTGCCCTGCTGCCCCACAAAACCTAAGGGAGCAGGCTACTAACAGAACCAGCATGCTCAATCTAGTCGAGACCCCTCTGGGATATATATACGGGCCATGTTTTACTTTTTTAGTACAACTGGGGGCTCTATTGGAAGTTCTTCCAGCACAGTCCATTACAGCACCTCTTTTAAATGTCCATGAAATACATAATCTGAGAGCATTCCAGTTGGGCTTGATCTATCATTTTCAAATGCTTTATACAGATAAATAACATTATTATATACATTGGAATCAATGTTTGTTTGAAGTTTTCTACACAAGCTACCCATGAGTCATATTTCTGTTTCTGTAGTTAGCATATGAGAAAGAGGACCCACCTCACAGAACTAAGTAGTTCTTACCTCTCATCTGGTCTCTGCACACTCAAAGGTGTGGCCCTCTCCTGGTCTGTCCTGGCACTGTCACAATGCCCACAAGAAAAGTAATATCCTCTTTAAGAACTTTGAAAACAAACTGATTATTTAATTTCAGGTTTAGTTTACTTCTCTATATATTGTAAAAAAGAAAATTACCAAACTATATTGTGCAGTGGTGATTAAAACACACAGAGGAGCCTCTTAAATCAGATTTCCTCGGGAAGTAATCAGACAGAAGCTTTAGGATGTGAAAAAACAATGCAGAGTTAATGACAACACCATTTAAATGAGAAATGAAATAATACAGATTTTTTTTGTAGATTTCACAAATTCCCACTATCTCCAGGTGCTTAAGTTAGTGCAGTTACTGTAAATCCCTGAGTGCCACCTCAGGAGTGATAAAAGCATCCCATGTGGATGTATAATTGCTATACATCTATCAGATGTAAAAAGAAACTGGTAAGGAGATAGACAGACCAGCTGGAGACATTCATGTGATAATATTTTAGTTTAGTCACTTACATTTGAGCACTGGACATTTTCTGCTAACCCATGAGTTTCTAAAAAGTATTGTTTTTAATGAGACAGAGAAGAGGAAAACATTATGGGCCTAGAATAAGATGAAAAGAATATATAGAAGACACACAGCCAAACAGACTACCTCTGTGAACACAAAGGTGGAGCAGGAAGCGGGGTAAAAGCCATCAGATGGAAGTACACCTCCTGGGGGTTTTGTTGCAGTCATCAGGGGAGAGTGTCTTATTTGGTCGTGTTTCAGCCTCATCACAGGGCTGTTTCTGACCTGAGAAGGCTGCTAACGGTCTGTTGTCTCCATGGGTGTGCAGCTCTCTGCTCTCCTGTTACAGAAAAGTCCATAATTCACAAGTGTTATTGCTTTCTGCAAAACATTACTGCTGCTAGCCAGAAGACTCTACCAGCAGCACCAGTCCCAGTCATTTCACATGTTCAGACAAAGTTATGAAGTGCACCTCCTCAGCCTTACACACACACACACACACACACACACACACACACACACACACTGCTTCTGTAGAAAGTAATGCTAAATATCTGAAATCTGAAAATGAATGTCACATCAAATATGTCTTTGGCACTGCCGTATATCGGAGGAGAACTTCCATTTAGTTCTCTCTCGTGTAAGTTAGTCCCATCCTCACGAAGGTCTAGTTTAATAAATATGCTATATCAACAATATACAGCAGGCTAACCATATTACAAAGCAAGGTTGCCTAGTAACAGTGTCTTCAGAAAGCTTTGTTGCAACTTGATTTGCATCCAAAAAAGACAGATGGATGCTTCAAGAATATATATATATATATATATATATTTCTCATGTTTACACACACGCACACATTCACATGTACTCACATCCTCACACATGAATATACAGAGCCACAAATTTGACAGCTCCTAGATGATTTGGAGGCTGTTTTCTGCTTGACTTAGTATGCAAAACAAGAACACGGGACTATGTTTTAAAAACAATGGGTCCGTCTAACATCTGGTATCATTTTAGAGTGCCAAGAAATATTGCCTCTTCAATTATTGGCATAGCAACACAGAGGTAGTAAAGTAATATGTCATTCAATGTGATGTGATGTTTGCCAAACGGACCAACTATTTGCCTTAAGTGAGTTAGTGGGGATCTGTGGAGCTTGACAGCTGTATGGGCATATTGGAAGACATTTAACCTTGCTAACAGTTGATAGGATGAACGTTTGACAAGCTGAGAGAGACAACAGTGAGACAGACAATAAAAGGCAACGGATGAGTGTGTGCATGCAGGCCCTGTGAGTTTTGTCCTGTATGTTCTTGCCGTTGTCTGTGAGAGTGCTCGGCACAGCGGTGAATGGCATGTCCTCTACGCTTGATTGATTTGAAAATTTAGACAAGATGTCGCTTGTATGAAAGCTACCAATTTATGAACCTTCATCTCAAAACTTCAGAGGCATGCCTGTGCCATCAAAATCAAAGTGGAAGTTTGTAGCTACCAATGGATCAGAAGTAGAAAAGCCGATGCAAGCGAAGTGACACCTCGCTAAAGGCTGCCTGCTGGCTCTATAAAACCATCTCCCTTGTCATTCTACCCCGTCTCTTTTTTTTTATCTCTGTGACTTCTCTCTGTCTTTTTCTTGTGCCTAGCGTTTCATTCCTTCTATTGCTCTTTGCTCTGCTTCTTTCTCTTTATTCTTTAAAGCTGTGATGAGACGCTCTGAAAGTTAAGTTGTCCCGCAGCTCATTGTCAAAGGAATGACCTTGATGTAGCTCCAATACAGTTTACTGCCTTCTTTCAGTCGGTGACTCTTTGCATATTTGTGTTTGTGTGTGTGTGTGTTTTTCTTTCTCTGTAATCACTGAATTGTAAAACCACGTGTGAGTGCATTATCATCTGGAGGAAGCTTCACCATTTGTTTCCTCATCCCATGCAGTGATAATTCTGTTTGGGAGCAACGGCACTGTACCACGTCAAGAGATGGGCAGGGGAGAGGCACAGAGAGGCACCATTTAGATAAAACAAATTGCCAGCTGCCGAGCTGCTGAGCAGGAGCAGCGAGCGCTTAGATAAAATCCAAGGGGACTGTGTATTAGTGTGCATGTGCTGAACATTTTGTGCGTTTTTATACTTTTGTGCGTGACTGTGTAGCACCTTCCTTAGCTTGTACTTTGGGCCTTCCAGGCAGTTTCTTTCCATAAGACTTCACAGAGCTATTTTCTCTGGTCTATAACTATAATGTTGTGATGGGACAAGCTGCAGTAATTAAAATCAATAGCCAGGACTTTTCCACTCTCCGGCAAGGTCATACACTGCCCTGTACGGGGAGCGAAGAGAAGGAGAAGCAGAGAGAAGTGGGATTGCATGGATGGGTAGAATCAAAAAGGGAATTATTTAAAAAGGTGAGGTGTCATGTTATTTTAATTAACCTTGGAGGTATGGCACTGCTGTTATATATATATGTGTGTGTGTGTGTGTGTGTTTGTGGAGCTGAATTTTGTCCTTGTAAGGCAGATTTATTCACAGTATGCATTACTTCAAACCTGTATGTTGGGAATCGTATTCTCATGTTCATGTACCACTGGAGGAAAGGTTTTTTTTTCTTTTTCAGAAATGAACATTAACATTTCTATTATTATTATTTTTTCTCTCTTACAGCCTGTACGACATAAGGCTGAGAAGGCAGGCGAGGTGTGGCGAAGCTAGCCACTGCCTGCATTAGTATTCTGCTGAGATAGCCACATGCAGATACGTATGTTCGTCTTTCTCGTCCTCTGAAGGAATAATCAGCCGTGCCTTTCTCTGCCATCTCTTTCTCTGTCTCAGAGAGGCCAAGCGATTTAGCTTTTTGTTTTACCGGGTGCCTGCAGGGGCATCTTCAAGTGATTGAAAATGCATGCAATTGTATTCACTATGTATTTTTATGCAAGTCCATTGCCAACCTTGATGTATAAGGTGTCTAAGCAAACACATAAAACTCTCATGTGTCTCCCTTCTGTCCTCCCTCTTTAGGGGTGAGTCAGACAGAGCAGTTCACTCCACCAGAGTTGGAACTGAACAGTCTGTCCTGTTTGTTGATTATCAGGTCTGATAGCATCTTCATCTGATCCGTTTCCAGCGATGCTAGCTTAGTAGCTGGCCCCGCCATCGTGCAGCCGCTGTGCTGTTAGCCGCCACTCTTTCCTGTATATACCTGTATCATGCCCAGATCTGCCATCGCTGTGCTCTCTTATCTTCTCCTTATCGCCATATTCCACCTTCACTAAACCCACCAATGACTCATCGTCCTCATCTCCTCCTTCCTTTTATCCTTTTCTCTCAGAGCATGTGCCAGAGCTGCTATGGCAGCACTGTTGTTGCCCATGTTTGGTCTTCTTTATGTAGGAAGTCAGTGGAGTCATGACAAGACAAGACAAGAGAGATTTGGAGAAGGAAAGACAGAAAGGAGGCATACACCATTACTCGCATGCATATTGATTCCTCGCGTCTCAGTGCTGAGGGCTAAACAGGAAAGGAGTGGAAGACAAAGGCAGACAGGTGGAGTGTGTGAAAAGAAAACATGTTGAGTAAGCAGAGAAGTTTTGTGGACTGCAGCACTACCGTCCTGTTCCAATCAATCCGCAAGGTGCAGGGAGTCGTCAGCTTTTTTTAACCAGTGGATCCAGCATTCAACGCACAACGTGCACGATGGAATTTAGCAATGTACACAAAGATGACACTGATCACACAAAGCTAAGCGCTGAGCAAATTACAAACATCATAAACACTCGGCACAAAAAGACATACTGCTTGGTGCACAAATTACATGTTTACCCATTTCTCAGTCCATTCATAAACTGGAGTCATAATGAAAGTTACGTTCAGCTTATATATATATATATATATATATATATATATATATATATACATATACATATACATATACA
>JAUMHF010000019.1:9437063-9543848 GCA_032359275.1 Microctenopoma steveboyesi | reverse complement strand
AGATATATTCAATTCATTTTGGGTACGTCTTTTTCAAGCAACTTCCTATAAAATGGTCTAGGGTTCAACAGGTTAAACAGAGGTCAACTTGTGAGCTATTCTGTTTTTTGTGATGAATAAATTAAATTGACGACTTCCTTTCATTCATGGCGCAAAATTGCCATTGAGGGTTTTTTTTAATCTGCTGTTAAAATCCTCAAAAGAAAGCGCAATTACTGGAAACACTGAACAACCTGGAGCATCAACAGAATTAAGGCTCTTCTGAAAGGTAGTGATATTTAAAATCTCAAGTCATTAAGCCATCTTGTATTTGAATTTGTAAAGTAAGTTAATAATTTATCACTCAGTATATTTCATTGATTTGCCTTTCACATTAGTTTTTTATTTTAGTCTGTATGAGCTTTTTGGGTTTATCTTAAATAATAATTGTGGTCTAAATTATGAGATCAGATAAATAAATCTGTGTTGCTAAGGAAAAAAATATGGCTTCTGTTTATTATCTGGCTATTATTATTTTAACCTCTTTCTCCTACTTATTAAATGCTTAAATGTATTTGTTTGTTTTCGCATTTAATCATAGTAAGTTAAGAACTTCTCAGGCATCTCAAGCAGATGACTACAAAGTTATGTTAACCTTCTTTCCTTTATGCTCTCCTTTGCCAGCAGAGCCCTGCAGCTCTGGAAGAAGGCAAACTGACAAGTTGATGCAACCTTAGTGTTATGATTTCTCATTTCTTTGTATAACTTATATGTCCCTGTTTCCTTGTCTATATTTGAACTTTCTGCACTTTTCTCCTTCTCAGAGCTCTCTTTGTTCCTCATATCGACACCTGATGCGGTCGTAACTTCTTTAGGTTTCTGCCTGGTCCATTCTAACCAAAGTATTGTAAACAGGATGTAGGGAGTAGTGATAAAAGTAGTATCAATTCTCGTCTGTACTACTATAATATTTTAATCCAGATATAGATATAGATAGATATATTAAAACTGACATATTAAGATTGACAACATGTCAGTCAACTACAAAAAAAGGAATGTTGTTTGAATCATTTATGAGGTGTAGCAAGGGAGCGCCTTGTAACCCATGATGGACTGGATGCCTTGTCACTAACGCCTGGTGTTGCCTGAGTCTTGAAAGAGGCCATGGATCATTGGGAGCGTTTTGCTACCTTGATGGAGCGGTTGACATTGGCTCTTGCTTCTCTGAGAGCCCCATCGTCTCCAAATTTAGAGGCAACGTCACACTCCCTCAATCCTGCTCGTACCTCTCCGGCCATCCATGGTTTGTAGCAGAGACATCTTCTGCGCACTTTAAAATGTATCCACACCCAGTTGAGACATACTCATCCACGTCTGTATATTTGTTGCTGGTTGCAGCCTGTTTAAACACGTCTCAGTCCGTGCTCTCAAAGCTGTCCTGCAGCGCCAACATAGCTCCTTTTAGCACACTTTCACCGGTTTTTGGGTTGGATTGCCTCTGACGAGCAGGGGCTCAGCATAATGGAGAGGAGGTCTGTGGAGACGAGGTGTGGGTGGGGGGCTGCTCTGAAAACCTTCTTAAAGTTTGTGTATACCAGGTCCAATGTGTTCTCCCCTCTGGTAGCAAAGTCCACATGCTGGTAGAAGGGAGGGCAGTCTTCATGTTGGCTTGATTAAAGTCCCCTGCCATGATAAAAACGGCCTCCAAATATGTGGTTTGCAGGTTGCTGAAGCATGGTAGAGAACACAATTCTCGGGTAAGATAGAATAGCCTACATTTACTTATAAAAAAGAACAATCATCTTTATTGTCATTGATTACATTTTAACATGTTACACGAAGTTTGTCCTCTGCATTTGACCCATCCTCACTTGGGGGGAGCAGTGGGCAGTCACAGGGGGCGCCCGGGGAGCTAGCGCTAAGTATCTTGCTCGGGGACACACCTGGAATAGGGGAAAGGCTGGGCTGGGATTCGATCCTGCCACCTTTTGCCTCCCAGTCTGATGCTTATCCCATTGAGCTACCAGGCCACCACACATGAGGCTTATGAAGCTTTTATCAGCAACCTATTGTGTCACCCTGATGGATTTTTTTTTATCATCGCCAGTAACTTCAACCATGTAAATTTAAAGACTGTTCTGCCAAAACTCCACCAACATGTTGAGTTCCCGACCAGGGGAGCTGAACTAGCTCTAGATTAGCATACCCTTGCCCACACTTTGGACTGCACAGAAGACGTCGTCCCTATCTGCGAGAAAGACTCTAGCCAGGGTCAGCACACGCAAAGCTACTGAACTGGACAATGTACCAGGCATGTGCTCAAAGCTGCTATTCACGCTGCCGACGCATGACTGCACCTCCCGCTCAATCATCAAGTTTGCTGATAACACCATAGTTGTGGGGTTCATCAGAGACATGATGACACGCTATGCAGAGAGGAGGTGAAATGGTTAGTGGTCTGGTGCAATAACAACAATCTCTCTCTGAATGTTGGCAATCAATCGTTTCTTAAATTCACATTTTTTCTTCATGACACAACATGTTTACTGGAATCAGAAAATTATATAAGCAAAACATTTAATAATAGCTTTTAATTATGATCACTCATGGTGGGGAGGAGAACAAAAGTTGTGCAGTTGCACAATTTCAGCCAGTTACAGACTTCGACAGGATAGGGGATGTCAAGGTCTTATCCCATTATTATGACATCATTATTATCCCCTAAAAGAACGTGTTTGCTGATGGTTAATTTGAAAAAAGGCATTTGGAACACATTTATTTATATGACCTTTGTAAATTACAGAAAACTAAAGTAGCTTTCTATAATTCCTGAACATTCTACTGCAAATAACTACATTTCTCTGTTGCGTTTGTTTTTGATGTTACAGGCAGAGGCTTCCGGCCAAAAATGTGTACTACTACCGTTGCCCTGACCACCGGCGCAACTATGTGATGTCTTTTGCCTTCTGCTTTGACCGAGAGGAAGACATTTACCAGTTTGCCTACTGTTACCCCTACACCTACTCCAGACTGCAGCACTACCTGGCCAGCCTGGAGCGGAGGAATCTGCCCTACCTGCAGAGGGAACAACTGGGACTGAGTGTGGTGAGTCGGATAGTGTGATGTGTGCAGTCTTTACTTTACTTTACTTTACTTTGCTTGGCAGACGCTTTTATCCAAAGCGACTTACAAGGAGCTAGCGCTGGGTGTCTGGCTCAGGGACACACCTGGTAGGGGATGTATTAGGAGTCAGACGGGATTCGAACCTGCGACCTCCTACGTCCCAGTCTGACACTTAACCCATTGAGCTAACAGGCCGCTGGTCGGAAAGGGAACTGTGTGTGGTGTCGTAGGGGTTTTGGCTGGAGCTCAGAAGTCGAATAGTGATCAAGATTAGGGGTTTAGGACTTGCAGGTGTAATGTGCGTTAGGTGCACCTGCCGGTTATAACTTCAGCCTCTCATGTTATTATTAGGATCGTTGCTCTCTGAGATGACGAACTGTAAGCCCTTGGGTGTGTGCACCTGTGTCTGTGTGTGTGTGCATTGTTGTGTGTTTGTCTGTGTAAATGGCTCAGTGTATAATCAGCAGAGCTCTCACCTCAGCAGTAGGAGCTAGTGTATCATACACGCTGCCTCCAGTCTTGTCTGCTCTTATCAAATAATTGTGGGAGAAAAACTCATTAGAAATGCTTGAGAGATTACGACTTTTTCTTCTGTCCTCCAACATTTGTCAAGGGAAGCTTGCTGCAAGGTGGGTACCATGAAACTACAAGTACTTATAAGGAGCACCTGACCATAAAATATCAGAAGGACCCTGCAATTTAAAGGCTGTGGCATAAGTTGTTGACACATCTCAAAATTAGGTCCTACAGCACAAATGCTGTATTAAAAAAACAATGGAAATATAACTTGCCAAAAATAATAATTAATAATTATCCCTGATCAATCTGTAATCTTTACAACCTGTTGTCATTGTTAAATTATATGAATGGTATAGTAACATTTTCATTTCCAACAACAAAAAAAGGTTTGTATAGTTAGTGTGTCCCAGCACTGCTGCCAAATAATCTTCATTTTCCAGTTGTACTGTTGTTGTGTCTAACTTATGTAAATTTAAAGCTATACAATGCTGCTTGAGCAACACAATATTTTCTCTTCATTTTTAAGCCACATCATCTCTCTGAGCAAGACAGAGGGGAACATAGAGAGGACAGACTCGCTTGGTTTGGCTCACTGAGTCAGTATTAGTATTCATAGTCATAGAGGGGTTTTATGGCCGTATCTTTCTTTTTATGTTCTTTGGGCCTGGGTGGTAGACAGCCCAGCCCCAACCTTTCATATCTCTTTCTCTGTCTTCTCCTTCCCTTGCTGTTACCCTCTCCTCTACTCTATACCTCATGCACATTTGCACCCCCCCTCCCTCCCACACACACACACACACACACACACACACACACACACACACACACGCACACACAGGTCATAGGGGAAGGGATGAGGAGAGCTTTCCAGCTGCATCAAAGTTTAAAGACAGATTGCTGCCATTTCCAAGACAGAGTCTTTACAGGGACACCACAACAGCTTTAACCTTCTAATGGGTACAGTTATCTCATAAGGATGGAAATAAGAGCCAGTGCCATTTGCACTGGCATTATTCTACCTTGCTGACTAATTTGTTTTCTGTAATATATTCCACTGAACAAAATCTCAGCTATCCAGCTTGGACAGGGAGGCTCAGATACTGTAAAAAAGGTGGTTTTCTTTTTCTTGTTCACCTCTACCCCTTGTCGTCATAAGGAGTAAGGTAGCGCTTACTGATTTCTAATGGAGGTAGTTCTATTATATTTCATGGAGAACGGAGCAGAATGTGCTAATTTTACTAAAACTGATTTCACTTTATTTGAATTTCATTGGAATATCTAAGCCTGATTAAGGCAGTGAAAGAAAGATGATTTAGGATGAACAAAAATAAAAGTCAGGAAGATATTGTTTTTAGGTCAGCCTCGTTCACAAATTCTATACTTTCACTGACTTTAACGGAAACTCCACAATTCTCCGATTAACTTTCAATTTTTTTACTCCAGATGGAATTTCCTCACGTTACTGAGGCATGCCTGCTAGTTAAGCCTAAAAACCTCACTAGCTTGTACATTAATACATTTTAAACCTGGATATTATTGGCCTTCACACTCTTAATACACATTTTTTTATATACACCAACCATCTGGTTGCTCATACCAACACTATGAAGGCTGTAGTCTTGATTGACGTGAGAAAATCCTGTGAACTCGCTCCTATATTTTCAACTTTAAATTAGCAAGGTTTATGTTTTATTACATTCTGGAATTTTCAGAGACAGGACATATTGTGCAGTATCCTCTTGTTTTAAAATGAATGATGTTGAACATTTAGGGAGAAGAGTTAGACGTAAAGATTTATACCACTTTCATATTCCATACCTGTCAGTCAGCTTAGCTTAGCCTCTGCCTGCTCTGTCCAAATATAACAAACTTGTTTGTAAAAACAACAATGCGGTATTTTATGTGGATACGAGAAAGGGATTGTGTACTCGATGTTTTTTAGATGGGAACTATTTTTATGTAAACAAATCTATGTAGTCGAATAATCAAACACTCAACCTGTAAGCGTATAAGTACAAATTTTACTGTTCGTCTGTATTTCTATACATAGCGCGGCACGTTTGTATGTGCTGGTTGGGATTTCCAACCATGCCTATTGTGCACAAGTCTATAAAACACACACACTCACCCACAGGAGAGTCTTTTCCCCCAGAGAACAGGGTTTCGGATTCATCCTGTCGCTTTTCTGCTGGGTTTGTGGCCCCGAATCGTTTCCTCTGGTCCCTGTCTGTCTGAACATTTCCTTTTGTAGAGCAACTTGACAATATCCGAGTAAAACTCTTTCTTTCTCCCCCTGAGGCATCCATGTCTACAGAGACAGAGCGACAGAGACAACATGTGTTTGACCTGCTACGATACTAAAAAGCCAACATAGACCTGTACAATTCTATCCTTCTTTTAAATAATTTCCTCACTTATGTACAGTCCTCTGGTGTCCTCTGGCAATCTGAAAGTGAAAGCACCTTATGTGACCACCTTGGCTGTTGACAAAGCATTTTTCTTTCAATAGTAGGATCTGCCCAGGAGTTGTGGAGGCAGAGATTTGACTTATTTCTTCTGCCGGCCCCAGTGGGAAGAGCTGGGTTATGACACTATTAGTCACCTCTGATGCAGCACAGCCTCTGTTCGTGGACCAGATGGAAAAAAAAGTGTAAATGAGAGATCACTGGGTGGGAGAGTGGACAGGCCACTGACCGGCCTTAAGGTTGAGACCTGGCCTGGATGTAGCATAAGAGGCCTGAGTCCTCGCTCGCTATTACAGTGATTCTGTTCACATAACCACATCAAGTCAAACTATTGATCCCAGAATCACAGTGCAGAGATGTCACATCCAATCAGTTCTTTTTTCTTTTCTTACAAATCTCACAAATCAAAGCAAGATTATGATAGATCACTTGTACTGCGTTGAAGAGAAGCGCAGGTCACTGTCAGCTGCAGTGACTTAACATTACTTAGACAGTTGTGATTGAATTTTAGACCTAATCCTGTCTGCTATCAGTGTTCAGGTACCATGTCTAGGTGTCCGCTCAGTGGGAGTGGAGTCTCGAAGAACAGTTTTTTTTCGTCTTGTCTGGAGCAAGAGGAGGGGAGTGAAGTGGAGCGGGCACTGCAGCTACATCTGCCTGGTTGCCTCTCTCTCTCTCTCTCCCTCTCTCCTTATCTCTGTTTTTGTACAGTGTGTGCCAAGATCCAATCAATAGCCACTCCAGCCGTGGAGAGAGGAGAAGGTCAGCAGCTTCACTGGAGAAGCCAGGATAGGCAAACTGAGGGAGACAGAGAACATGGGAAACACCACAGGCCTGGGCCGTTTCTACTGGGCCGACCAGGGTGAGATTAGGCAACGCAGACTTCTCTTGTATCCACAGGACATATTATGATCTTTGTGTCCCAAGGACTAAGAACACTGTAAAATGCCCCCCCCCCACACACACACACACACACACTAAATATATATATATATTTATATATTTTATTTACATAAGTAAACGAGCAGTCTGCCACGTTAGGACTAGAACACTTTTGTTTTTTTGTGTCAGCCTGAATGACTGACACTATTCATCTCTTCTTAGCAATGATTCTGCACATGTCGCCAAGTAATATAACAGCATTCATTGTGACAGAGTGCCAGATTTAATTACAGTAACTAATTAATGCTAACTTTCTCTGAAAGCAAACTCTGAGAGCTGAGTTCTTGACATGTGAATGGCTCTGTGATTGGTTTGTAATGAAGAGAGCCCTACAACTACTGACTGCCCCTTCAAAAGGCCAACACCTGAATAGTCAATCAGCACTTTATCATGTGGATGAGGTGATGCTGCAAAGTGAAACCACATGATAAATGTGAACACCCAATTTGTGTTTTAGTAATGAAAGTCCAGGCTACACAGTACGGAATGCTGGAACGAACTTATAACAAACAAAATAACATATTCATAAGTATGTCAATATGATTTTACTACAGTGTCATATACATTTGAGACAGGTGGAGCCCGGCAGATGATTAGAAGTGTTAGCTATACTATGTCCATATACTGTACAGAGATAATTTTGTAGCTTGTAGCATATATTCAATATAGACACAAGCACTTCACCAATGAAGCAAGCTGGCACCACTCAAGTAAATAAACTGCTTTTCCCCAAGCTGAGAGGTAAACAGCCCATGATAACAGAGTTTTTTCCCCTTCAGAGGCAGACTGTTCAGGAATGCATTAACCGTGGCCTAAACATCAAACACTATGAAAAAAATAACTTTACTCTAAAAAGAGAAATGCTAAAGAAAAAGACGAGACACAGAGCTATATCAGCGGGTGGAAATTAAATTTTCGTTTTTTACTACCTTGACTAAATTCTGATGCAGTTTCTCTTTGTGTGTATCTCCTGCTTCTCTGTGGGCACTTGCATTTCCTCTTTGCCATTTTGTTTGCCTGTTTTTGAATTTGTCATAAATTGTTTTCTGTTGGCCCCAGGAAGTTTCTTGCTTTTCTTTGGCAGCAGCTAAAAGGTATCTGGATGAAAAAGCTAGACTCTTTAGCTCCCAATAATATGATAATCACTGACTACAGCACCTAAGCATTTGAATTATGAAGAAATTCCACAAACATGAAAAGGTCATCATTATATCATTTCAGGTTTCTTGGCAACGGTCCTTGTTTTTTTATTATGCTGCTTCCTGTTTCTCTTCATTAGTGAGTGATCCCTTTGATTAGATGCTTTGTACCCACATGGCTGTGTCTGTAGTCAAGTGTAGGAATCTGAGACAAAGCAAGCTGGTCCAGAGGGAGCAGAAGATAAGCAGGTTTATGATCTATGTCCTTACATTGTAGCTCTGTATGGCCTCTTATCACCCAATGGTTCCCCCAGGATACTGGATGCTTTATTACACATCTCCACCCCTGTATCTCTACTGTCTGTTTGGTGATCAAGAATGTGGTAATGAGGAAGAAGGGGAGAAACGGAGGGTGGGATTGCAACCTGGGAGTCTGAGGTCGAGGTGTGCTTCACTTTTAACAATTTAACACAGCGTATGTCAACTGTGTGTGGGGAAAAAGGGAGATAAATAGATTAAAATGTCACAGATGAAGCTCTCTGAATTCGATGGTGTGATGTTCACGTAAAACTGACCCATTGTTGATCCTTATTATAACGTAGGCCCAAAAGCACACAGATTTTGGTTACTCAGACAGAGATAATATTTATCTTGGAAATTGGAACTTATTCACACCTTAGTGGCTTAACTTTTTTCTTTCTCCCTGTCTCACTCCTTTGCTCAGTTCTCCTGTCTATCGCTGATTAAGAAATTAAGCTAATGAAAAGTTCCCTTCAATGGTTGATGTCTGCAGTGTCTGGAACCTGACTTGTGCATAAAGTTCTATCTCGAACTGAGCCTGTGCATAAGTCAGCTGACCCGTCCTCTTAGTGTTGTGTCTCTCCCACCTATTGAACTTCTGTGGCATCTGTTCTCATCCTTGCTGATACTTAGCCATCCATCTGTCTGTGCTCCTCTTCCAATGGGTATTTACTCTGCCGGCTTCCTAGATGACTCTCAGGATGGAGCACTGAGCAGGGAACACTCACTCTGTCTCATTTGGGTGTCAGGACTCTGTTCCCCAGAGGGACGCAACGAAGGAACAAAACAGATAGCATTCAAGGCTTTTAATAAATCAGAATACACCTTTCTGACAGTGTAATTGCGTTCTATTGCCTGGCCTAAATTTACCAGCAAGCAAGAAGGCAAAGGGGAGAGAAAACAAGAGAAAGAAAAAGACAGGGAGAGTAGGGTAACGCAGAGCGGGCCGTACAGTAGATCATTTGTTTGGAGGAAAAGAATGAAAATTAATGAAAAGAGAGTTGCTCGCCCTCCAAAGGCAGCCGAGCTTGAAATTCACTTTGAGGGAAACTTAATTTGTTGTAAATGGGCAAAAAACATATTACTGCGCAGTGCATAGAGGGGCTGCGCTGTGTGTCTGTCTGCCGTGTCTGTCTGTCGGCATGTGTTTGTGGCAGACGAGGACGCTATGCTCTGAATAGCTCAGCTGAGAGGAGGGAAACACAGGAGCCTGTTAATAACTCCAGTAACAGCATTCTCTTTCTACATGACTGCTCTCCAGCACTCCCTTCTAGCACGTCTGAATACAACTCCAGGATGCGGAGAACTTGTCAAAAGTTACTTACAAGGAATAAAGTTTAGTCTGTTCACTTCAGGTGTGTGCGTACTGTATATTTTTATATGTGTGTTTGTGAAAGCATACACACAGTGTCTATATTGCCTGGACAGTCTTCTGCTTTGATGACAGCACACTTTCACTGTGCCATCGTTTTCAAAAGCTTGTACAATGTCACCACTAACACACCACTTCTCTTCAGAGCTAATTTCTCACCAAGATCTTGTACGGATGATGAGATGGGGGTTAAGGTCTGGTCTTGGTTTATGTGTGAAAATGGTGTTTTCCCACGCTCCCTGAACCACTTTTTCACTATTTGAGCTCCATGAACTCTGGTATTGTCATCTTGGAATACATTCTTCTAATAGCCTGTGCTGTCAGGGAAGATAAAACATACATTGATGGAAAGATCAGTGCATTCAGCTAGTCAGCTGACCTCAGTGTGTTACTAGCTAAACACATAAACATGGCAGTAATTATATAATGGAAGGCTCTTTACTTCATGAAATGGAGGTGGTGACTTTTTTGTGGCCAGATTATGTTTCCTTTTAACATAAGTGACATGTTGCAACCAATAGGTTTGCATTTGTCCTCGCAGTACGACGGCCAGTTTGTCCATAACTGGGTTATTACAGCTCTCTGTGGTTGAGTTCAGGCACTTACAGCACTCGGTTAAGGTTAAAAAAAGATTGTGGTCAGGCTAGGAGTCAAACTTCGCGTGCTGACCTGCTGGCTTGAATCAGAGGGGCTGAGTCTGGGGGAGGGTAAGGAGTCAGAACACTTGCCCAAGGATGGGTGACAGGTCAATGGACTGGAGAGAGCAGGACAAGATGGAGGGCGTGTAATGCACAGGACCCCTGATAACACTAGCCTTCCTTCGTCCACACAGGCCTTTACCCATCCACACACACTTTGCTCCTATTCCAGAGTCTTCTATTCATCCGTTTTTCACCATCCCACTCTCCACTCCACAAAATACGTGTTTTTCTATTTTGTCTGTTTTATTTGACCCAAAGTGAGAAAACAAAATGAAGGAAGTGACGGGCCCCATTTTTCCTTCGCTTTTTTGTTTTCAAGCTCTCTTCTTCCTTGTGTGTGGGTGGGTGCGCGTGCTTCTCCCCCATGGTCGAGCTTCAGCCTGAAGTGTGAGAAAGATGGATGCCAGCGTGTTTTTCTCTCTCCTAAGGCGCCATGTCTCTCCTCTCTCCACTGCCGGGCTCGTCTGCACCTGCATATTGTGATATAGTGCCTCTGTTCAGCCAGTCGATTGCCTTTAACAGGACTGGGGCACACTGGCCAAATTGAAAAGGATTGCGGCCTGCTTTTCATCAGAGTCACAGTAGAGCGGGGTGCAGCGTCCATAAGGCACAAAGGTGCGTGGTGGCGGTATGGGGGGTTCGTTTTTACTCATTTGTTATTTTGTCACTGTGATTGTGTACTTTTTTACTCCTCCTGTTTCCTTTTTGTGTCATTATTCGATACCATCTTATGGTCTTAGAAACATTTTGTGAGTAATTGATATTGTTTCCCCATCAATACAATCTTCAATACATTTCTCAGTTTTCTGCCAGGAGTTTCCATTGATAGCGAAGGAGAGAAAATGAGCAGCACCCTCTATGAACAGTGTCTTCATTTTCTATTTGTTTGTCTCTTACTTACTTTTGAGACATGTCATATATGTGAACCTTCTCTTTTCAAGTTTGCATCTTCAATTATTTTGTGGAAGACAGACCTTGAAAGACTCCGTCTCAGTAATGTGAAATTCCTGCATGTGCTTTTATGAGTAAGCAACACTTAAATCATACATATACTTTCAACTTGTTATGGCAGCGGAGTGGCAGGCAGACAAGCACATACGTACCAACACTGTTCAAAGAATAGCTGAGAAACTAAAACTGATTTCAATGCAGATGCTACTAATGATAAATATGAAATGCTAAGTGTGTCTTAAAAAATATATTATTATTAGGGGATTATTGATTTGATTGATGGAGAAAGTGCAGGGGCTTAAATAGTGAGAGGGCTGAAAATGAGGAGCAGCTGGAAACAATCAGGGAGTGAGAGTGGAGAGAGGGGCGTGGCTAAAGTGGGGCAGAGAAAAGGCAATGACGGAGACAATGGAGGACATGACATGAGGAGGACGTGACACTGACAAACTATGTTTAAGTTTGCATTTGAAATATTAAATTCTAAATATTAAACATCCATTATTAACCGCTCTATTCGAGGTTGGGTCGACACTCTGGACGGATCGCCAGTTCATCGCAGAGTTTAAAATATTATATATTATATAATGTAGCAGAAACATGGCAGTGTTCTGGTACTATTTAAATTTCATGAGATTTAATCAGTTTCAAGTAAAGTGATTAAATTAAATCAGTGCTCAACATTTTTCTTCAAAACTAAGCAGTAGCAAAAATCACACTTTTGACAAATACTCCAAATAATCTATTGTTGTCTAATCCATTAAAGTTTACTTCAGCCCAATCGTCCATCATGAAGATATAAAATGAATGCATTCACCCCACTGCCTAGGATAATAGATTGACAATACGTAGACAGATTACTGGTGCCAGTTACACAGCCTAGCGCCTGCATGCTAAGTTCCAAGGGAAACACTTGACTCCAGCGACTGATTGCTTCAAATAGCATTGGATATGTGCATCCCTCCCTCCTTTCTTTTTCTTCCTCTTTTTTTGGTTGCTGTGGAAACGGGTGGACAGATTTGAGGTTGCTGTCACCTATTGTTTCCTTGAAGTTGTTAAACTTTAGTTCCCACATGACAATTTCACAGGTTATGTGTCAGAGCTCAGGAACACATGCATGGGAGCACACTCGTGCACAGCAGCACCTGCACATAAGACATATAAAGTATATGTACAGTTCACACACACTTTCTTTAGAGAAATCTGCCATGTATTTAATGTCTTGACCTCAGTGTCCAGGGCTTTTTCTCTATTGAGTTAAGAAATGGTAGAGGGAAACAAAGGACCTTGGCGAGAGGGGACAACAGGCAGGGGACATTGAAAAGGCAGTAACCTTTTTCAGCTCGGTGTGTGTCTGATAGAGACTCCCTATAGAAAGCTATTGTTGAGCTGTCCAACTGCATTCATGTGAATTCACAATGATGCTCGAGATGTACATAACGCCATGTCTTGGGCTCCTCCAATGTCCATCTTCTTCCATTCATGAATCAATAGTTGTCTTTATTTTTAATCTTTTCTTCTTCTCCACGCTCTCTTCTTCCCTCCATTTGTCTTTGACAGGGCAGCCCTAAATGTCTGCTTTAACTAGCTGCTCACAGCCCTCCTCAAAACACATTTACATACACATCAATCACGCTGTCAAAGGTAAAGGCATGACGCCGTGTAAAAACCAGAATTGGATTATGGCCTTGTCTTATCCCTGACACTGACTGCTTGGCTGGCTGGCTGGCTGACTAGACTGTTGATGCACAAGTTAAACAGCTTGAATTGTTATTGGCTGGTGTGCATTGCATGCATGTTTCAGTGTGCTGAACACGGTCTGCAATCTTCCAGATATGTGTCTAATTTTGTTTTTAAAAAAGTACACATCTTCAATGTTCTGTCTGAAGTAAAGGTGTGCTCCATTTGTGGTCGGTGGGACCATATCAACATGCTGAGCCAACATACAGTTACTACTATATTAGGGTGTTATCTAAAACTAATTAGGTCTAACCTAACACAGAAATGGAATAGAAACACTTGTCCTAATAGGATTGTTTTAGCTGAGAGTGCATGATAAATGACCAATGGTGTTTAATACAATGCTAATTACACTGCTTCCACTACCACTTTTCTGTCATACTTTTCACAGGACAAACCTTGTGTGGCTGCAATGCTTTAGATTACCTTTGTTTCACGACCACAGTGAGATGGATTTCTCCACATTGGTCAATCATTTGAAGGACAAATTAAAAGGCTGCATGTTAACTGCTGAAATAAAAATTTAATAAAAGAATGAATGATCTTCTGAAGTTGGTTCAAACGATAGGGCTTACGGTTAAGGGTGGGGAAAGTAGGGAGCTGGAGGAGAGAGTTGATGTAGAAAAGCCTCTGTGGCCATGGTGTGGAGACAGCGGCATGTATCACCAGGCACATCATCACGGCTCATTTGAGTGTTAGTTCCTGGTGAAGGCATTGACTCCTCAAAGCAGAGTTCATACACCCCAAGGGTGGCTTTTCTGTTGCTTATATTGGCAAACACAGTGTGGTGTAAAAAGGAAGCTTAACCCCTGAGGTATTGCCATCTGTTGGTGTAAAGCCCCTTTCCTCAAACGTTGGTAATTAACAAATACTACAGTGTACTGTAAATGCTATTTTTGCACTAATGCGTGGGCTGGGTAAAAAACATCACAGAAACTCCAGCCTGTTAATTAGAGTGTATTTACGGCAATTAAAACCTCAGATTTTATAGCCTCTGAGAGACTCACTGAAAGAATTCTTAATGTCTGACCCTGAGATATGTAACATTTAGCACATGCTACTGTGGATACCAACACTATGCTCAGTTCAAAGCGCATTTTTAACAGCTGTAGCTTTTTAGGGGAACCACTATGCTGTCTCTTTTCATTCTGTCACAGCAAAGAGGCAATGTAGTTTGAAAGTCATTCTAAAAGTGGATATAGACTTAATACGGTCTCCTCGCAAGCTGCAGTTCTACACCGTCGTGACAGTTACATGTGATGATCTGCCCGATGTTTTCATTCTGTTCACTGCATTATGCTACTGTCTCACAGCAGGGAGTTTGACCAGGAATATTTCACTATCCAATTACCAGGTGAAATCGGCTGTTTAATTTTACAGCCTCAATGAAGGAGCTCTGTCAGCATGATGGCCATCCTGTTCGCCCCCTAACACCACTGCAGGCAGCCTGCTCATCTGAGAAAATCCTGTGTGTCTTCTTGTGTGTGTGTGTTTGCAACGTGCACTGAAAAAAGCATAGAAGGTATAAATCAAGCAAGGTGATAATAACTTTGGCGTTGACACTGTGATCTATTGTCTTGCCTCTGCACTGAATGTTTTCATTTTAGCCAGCAGCAGGCTGCGACTAAGAGGCTTTCTACCAAAATATAATTGTTTAGGAGTAATGAGCTGGAAAAAAGGACAGAGAAAGGGGGAAAAGCAAAAGAGAGAGAGCGAGATTGGAGAACATTGGACGCAAAATGAAAAATTTGTGTGTATTGCACTACAATACACATGCATAGAGAACATGCTTCATTTGGGCAGCGTGCACTTATGGCTTCACTCCTTCCAGTACGCCTGTCTGTCTATGTGGTCTTCCTAACAGTAATAATGTCCCCTTTTTAAATGTACAATTAACAGACATCCTATTTTACAATTGCTTGGATTTCTGAAATCCTTATTTGACCGGGAATGTATGTGACATTATGATAACGTGTACTGTATAAACATTATATGTGTGGGAAGCCGACGTAATATTTTCCCATATGCACACCATATTTCTTCACATTTAATGTTTTTGATCACCTATTGCCATGTAGCAGAAAGATTTTTGTGCAGATTCTATACCAACATGATTTTGAGGGCAACAAGGACAAGAAGGGGGTTACCAGGTTGGGCAGATAACATTGATTCTGCTCAAGACTGTGGAAAGAGAAATCCAGAAGCAGGCTGTCTGCAAGACATCAAACTTTCCAGTCTTCTTCAGATCAACATTACCACCTTAGATGGGAATGAGAATTTTAATTAGAACTCAGGGCTATCTCATCTCAGAGTGTGTGTGGAACTAAAAGACTAATTCCCACCACACGCTCCCAACATCCCCACCCCACCCCCTACCTTCACAGGCCACTTTGTCCGTTATTTAATAGGCTCTTTGTTATCTATCTTCTTGGGTTTGCCAGGTACTTAGAACCCCTCCATTGGAATATTAGGTATTCTGATGAGGCAGGCAGCTGTGTGCTCTACACAGATGGTGCCTGCAGTAATCAGCACTCTCAAAAGAACAGCTCTTATATCTCTCCCAAACTTATCCTTTTTTATTATTACAAAACAGAGAGACACAAATTGTTATGAACAAGATAGATATGTTTACTGGCAACATAAAATACAGTGGCGCCCAAAAATTCAATCCCTTCAGGGTTGATTTCTATTGCTGAGTGCACTCTCTTAGATGAGGACATTTGGTAATCGGGACCACGAATAGCATTCAAATTCACCCTCTCCAAATGGGGTATTATGTGATAGAACTGGTAGAAATAGAGACGTTGTACTGTAAAAATGTTGTAAAGGTAATGGTGTAGCCAAGGACAGAGCCTTAACCTTAGGATAGGGTGGCCTGCAGTAAATTAAATCAGTTAGTTAAAAAGACAAATATCAATCCAAACACAATCCCAAACTCCCTTAACGGTGTTAATGACTAGTCCAGAAAATGTCGAATGAAGAGTGAGACAAAATTGGTATTGCTAGTGATGCAGTATGTGAAAACTATGTGGTTTGCATATCCAGATTTCATTTACACCTCATAATCACAATGCATATGTTGTCTCTTTGCAAATGAAAATACTTGTGTGAACCCCACAGTTACTAATAACAAACTGCTGAACGTGTGTGATTTCAGCAGGAAATCTAAAGCAAAGGAGAGATATAGCTTTGCATATATTTACAAAACTGGGATCTGGAGCTGTGTGTTGATTAAACAAGGATAGTAAAGCGAAGAAGTTGTGGAGGCCTACAGCACTGTTTATTGATGCTGTGGTCTTATTCTCTCTATTCTGAAATTCTATGCTTTTTATACGTGTGTGAGTTTGACTTTCCAACATTAGTGTAGTAACCATTGTCAGGTGTAGGCTGGGACCTTATCAATGAAGCGGCTCAGCCTGTAATTAGTGCTATAATCACCTCCCTAATTCAACCACTGCTCAGCATCTCATCCAGCTTGCTGCTTCTCACCCACTCTTCTCTCTTTTTTTTCTTCCTCTCAGACTTCGTTTAACTTTTTCACTTTCCCTCTTTCAGTTTTCTCACTTTCTCCCTTCATCCCTTTCTTCTAGTCCAACACATCTGCCCTTCACTGTGTGGATCTCTGGCAAAATGAGTGAATTCTTCTCATTAGTAGTGCACTGGACCAACGTGCCTGGAGGGAGACTGAGTGATCTTAGTGCTGAACAGCTCAGCAGAGCTCTGAGGGGTCAATGAGCTGGTTAAGGAATGATGTTTAATACTCAACCATTAGGCAGGGTGTGGGGGTTTATAGTTTCCTTTGCTTGTGCAAAGGTTCTTCATTACATGTGTAAGAACAAGTGGAATATATTCACACACAAACATCAGGAGCGTGTGTTATTCAAGCATAAGTACTTCATTTTAACAGGACTTTCCAAACAAAGTTAAGACATTCTTAACAGGATAAATTAAGTTCTTAGCAGACTCATTAAAACAAACGAGGGGACTAATTTTTAGACAAAAAGAGAATAATGCCACATTCCTGAACTTTGTGGTGCAGCTCCTTTAAAGCCTTCCTGAAGCATTTTTATTTGTAATAGTGTCACCATGCTGGAAGCATGCTTAAGCAAGAAGACCAAGTGCGGTATTGAAAGCTTTTCCAGTATTTATAGAGGCAGTGCAGCCAAACAAGCGCACCACAAAGTACGAATAACAAACTGTGTTGTTAAGCAGGGCAGAATAACCACATTGCCAGACTGTTGATATGCTAACTGATAACAGGAAAATAAGGAGAGGATGCCATTGTCTATAATGACTGAAGGCTCATGTAAACACACCAGTCTGCTGCTAGAGTTTATTGCATTCATGACTTTATCTTTCAATACCCAAATGTGTGTATGTGTGGGTGCCAAAGGAACCAATTCCCATGTATTTATTGATAATGACTATTGTCAGAATTCACAAGTGTTATATATAGATATATGTTCTTATGCAGCCAATTATCCCAAAGCATGCTAGACTAATCTAAAACATTTTTCCTGTACTTTACTTTGCTTGGCAGACACTTTTATCCAAAGCGACTTACAGAGAGCTAGCGCTGTGTGTCTGGCTCAGGGACACACCTGGTAGGGGATGGACTAGGAATCAGACGGGGTTTCAAACCTGTGACCTTCTACATCCCAGTCTGACACTCAACCCATTGAGCTACTAGGCCGCGTACACTAGACACTGCATATTTTCTACCAAAAAATGTAAATCATATAAAGTTTTTATTTTATTATTTCAAATCCACTGGTGGTTATGTACAGAGCAAAACTTGTGAAGGTTGTTTCTCTGTCCACATATGTATGGACAATGCTGTAACGACATGTTTGATACTTTAGGGTAAAAGTGTAGTCAAAAGAATTTCAGTCTCATGAAATGTAAATTCTGTTCTGTTCATTTCTGAACATGTCCTCTGCCAGACAAACCAGACTCCTCTGAGTCAGACTGGACTCTCCTTTCAACCCATTATGAACATCATGTCTGGAAGTGGTTTTTTATGATATAGATGCTACTCTAAAGGTTTGTTTGCTTTTGTTTGTGCGTATGCAGTCACGTGTAGTCTTGTGTTCGATTGTATTGAGGAGAAATCAGAAGGAAGTGTATAACTGACAAGAAAGGCCTGGGGAGATGGATCATGTGTACAGACACACACACACACACACACACACACACACACACACTCAGGCCATAATACAATTGGCAAGTTGCCTTTCTTACACTGTTCTGTGATGTGAATTGTTTTGACTATTGATACCCCAAATGCCCTGCTCTTCTCCCCTCAGCCCTCTTGTTAGCCCCCACCCACCCCACTTCACCCCCACTTCCAACTTCCACACTAACCCAATTAGCATCTCGTCAATAATGCTCAGCATTTCATTTTGCTGCTTTAATTAACAAATTCAATTTGCTTGAAACTGCTGTGAAAACAAATTAAAAACACGACAAATTAAAAGCCCTCAGTTCCAGCGGATACAGCTAAGGTGATTACAGATGCGTCAGACGACGGTTTTCTTGTTTGTTTTACCTCCGGAGAGGAAAAGACGCTCCTGAGAGGAGGGGAGACCTTGACTGTGGTGCCAGGGCAGTGTAAGATCTACTTAACTGTAAGGGAGCGGAAACTAGGCCTTGCAAGAGTGTAGAGGGAAGAAAGTTGGTGTTGGTGCAACCTTTGCCACAGGGAGGCACCACTACTCATTCACCACAGGAGTTATTTTACGCTAAATTTATATCTTGAACACACACATGTATTCTTAAACCTAATCTAGAAATACATAGTTCAAGAATTACCTGACAAACACACCCGCAGACATGATGCCCACCGTGTGGACCATTCTTGCCCTAATGAGTCTAGGTCTTGTAGTGTGAAGGTAATTGCAGAATGCCTAGTGTGGACATAATTTCTGAATGAAAACTGTATTTTGCACTTCAGCTACCTCAGGCATAATACAATATATATATGTGGTTTTCTGAAAGAAAACAGTAGAAACATTTGGATTGAGAGTGAGCTCCTACCCAACAGACAGTGATACAGGTTTTTATACCTCCTAATCACAACTCAATGCATTTTTATAATGTAAATGGTATTGATACGTTAGCAACTTTACTTTCCAAAAGAACTGGATTATGCAAACATCCAGCAGTAATCACTTTCATTTACTGTTGAACACAGTGCTGGCTTCACTAATGGATATTCAGAGGGAGCTACAGGGTAATCAGAGTAAAATTTCTAGTCATATTGTTAACAACAACTAGACCAAGATGGTAATAATATTCTGAGTTTGTCTTTCATTATTATCTATTATTATTCTTTTCAAAATGCAGATTAAAATATGTTTTGGGTGAATTTTATTACACCACATGACACATGTCTTCATAACATAATAATCTTAGTTAATCAAGTGTTTTTACTTTGTGTGTATCTCCTCCTCTTTGGCTTTCTACCTGTCTTCATCGTGTCTGCTTTACTTGTCTGAATGAAGCCTGATAGCTTGGTTGTTTGGTGCCTCAGGAAACATACAGGCTTAAAGATTGCCAGCAATCAACAGGACGGCAGTGCCATGTATTAGATCACATTCTGGCTGCTAGGAGTATTCCTTCACAGACAGGTTATACAGGAGCAGACAAGACATGCTCCACAACAGCACAACTGAACCTCCTGACAAACCCTCTCTGCAAACACACACACATATCCACAAAGCTAATGGAACTGGCCATAAGCCAAGTACTTTTGATGGTCAATGTGGCTTTGTGTAGTTCCAATGTTAAATTGATTTTTTGGGTTTCAAGTCACACAGCACACACAGCTGACCCTTTCATGACAGAGTGGGAAGGAGAAAGTGAGAAGCAGACTGCACAGCAGAACTTTATCTCCCTCCCTGTGCTACCTGTGAGCAGTTTCCTCTACCGGGTTTGTCCTCGTCTTTGAACGTTGTCCTGCTCCATCTACTCATCAGTTTGTCATTTTGAATCTCACTCGGTTCTTCTTCATCCCTGTTTATTCTCAGTTTTGCATCATTCTGAGTTGTGATTAGAGGTTACCAGACACCAAACAGTGCATCCATCTGGTCCACAAATCAAGATCTGGAGAGGGTGTTGGGTGTTTTAACGTAGGGAAGACACACACATATCTGTCACATCTTGCTGTTTAATATGTGTGTGGTGTTTCTGTTTGCTGTCTCCGTCAAACTCTTTCCCACTCCCTTTCTCTCTTCCACTCACAGCTAATTATTGTCCCGCTTAATTACCAGTAACACAGCAGTCCAGCTTGCTTCGGGTTTAAAGAATTTTTCAGCACTCCATTCCCAATACCTGATTGAACTCGGCTAAATGGAAAAGTTGGGCTGGAGAAAATGCTTTAGTCACACAACATTTTGTTTCATTTCTTTTCTAATATGTCTCCCACTGTCTGGTTACTTGAAGATAACAGACATTTGAATTTGTTTGGGGGATATCATAAAAAATAAAAATAACAATTTGAAATGGAAAAAGGCAGCAAGACACAAGAGGGGAGAATTGTTTCACAGCTTGCACACACACACATCCAGTACTCTTGTTGGATCTATAAAGGCAATAAACCAATAGGAACATACACGTCTCCTGACCTTCAGCTCCAATTAGGCCCTGAGGAGAGATTGGTGAACTTTTCAACCTTATGTCTTGTCTATTGATACTCCAGTAGAGTTGGTCTGAAGACGGGGAGATCAGCAAGTCAATGCTCAACTTTACTGCCGTGAACGAGCACAAGTTTGAGTTTCAGTCACAAAAACTTTAGTTGTTTGTTGACATCAAAAAAAGGAGTTCCAAGTCCCATATGGAAGAATCTCAGTTCCATTTTCACCATTGCTCACAGTTGATTGAAGACCACTAACAGAAAATGATAGAAATATAAGACTAGAAAACCAAGGTGGATTTTCCATTACACCATTCGCATTGGAGTGTTTTCTATAGATAAAACCTTAACACAGAAGAAAATACCACATATTGTAATATAATGGAAGGCTGCTCTCTTAAACTGGAACTGAAAGATACAGACTTGTTTTTTTTTACTGTGATCCACAATCTGTAGTACTTTACTTTGCTTGGCAGACGCAGGGAGCCAGCGCTGGGTGTCTGGCTCAGGGACACACCTGGCAGGGGATGGACTAGGCGTCAGACGGGCATTTCGAACCTGAGACCTTCTGCATCCCAGTCTGACGCTTAACCCATTGAGCTACCAGGCCGCTGTAGAGCTTCAATCATTAACACAGTTGTTTCACTGACAGTTGTATCACAGAGAAATACTATTAGAAATACATGGATACTTTTTTATGTGTACAGTACACCTCAAAACTAATTTAAATTAAACCATCACCATGTAGAATCATACAAAGTAAGTCCAGAAAATAGTTATGTGGAGTACGATATGTTTTAAATGACGTGAAGTTCTTCCACAGAAAAAACAATCAAGTAATGCTGGAACAGCCAGATCTTGATCTCTGCTCAGTAGTTGCAGCAGGGTTTTCCTGGCTGCATGTTTGTTAGTGGGAAGACATCGATTCAGCGTTCCCTGGTAAAAACCAGGTCACTACACCTGCACTTCATTGGGCAGGGGTCAATCACAAACCAATGGGGAAATGATGATAGGACAGAGCTCCTCTGTGCGTGTGTGTGTGTGTGTGTATGAGTTAAATTGTGTGTGCAGTGGTATCAAGTATTCTATCAGCGTTCTCAAGTCATTGATTGATCCAAAATGTCAAGACACTGGCATTGATTTATTTGCGAGGTCACATAGGAAAGTCTTGACTCAGCAGGGGCTCCTAGGTTACCCACTTCTGAATGTATGTATACACAGACATAAAAATTGTTGTGATATGCACGATACTGCATGACTGATATAATCTGCATGAGATTAGCAGTTTGAAAAGTACTGCACATACTGTATCTGTGCAGTATGTATAGTCCAACTGGTCATTTTAGCATTATCTGGAAGTTGAGCCTTGACAACTGGACTTCTTTTGTGTTAGGTTAAACCTAAAAAGAACAAAGTCCATTTGTGTGGTAAGAGGCACTTACCACACAATGCGAAATTTCACACACAACGTTAGCAGTAGTTAATTTAATCTGCAGCAGCTATAAGACAAATTCACAAATCTTCCCAGTTCTTCCCAATTTATGTTTTGGCATGTCTAGAGTGTTGATTGAGGAGATGCAACTTGTGGGGAGGTACGTGGTAGGCGAAGGATAAGACACAAGCTATTACCAATCGGGGTTCTGTAAATTATGAGTTACTACAAACTAACATCTCTGATAAGACCCAAACTTGTCAAGAAGAAAAACATACTAGAAATTGTCAAGTACTAGACAATTCTTTGGTTGAATGGAACAGAGCAAATTATTTCACCAGCCGAGGACAACAAAGAAAAGTAGACTTTACTGGTTTGGAGACACATTGAGGAGGGAATATTCAGTCTCCTTACATTAGTGGATCTGAGAGGGTGTGCAGGAGTGTAGCTTACCATTAGCATGTTGATATAGGAGGACGCATTTCCATATACAGCCCTGTATGCAAGCATCAAGGTTTTAAACTCAATGTGCGCAGCTACCAGGAGCTAGTGGAGAGAGATGAGTAGAGGTGTGACATGCATGAAGCTTAGCTTGAAAATGAGGCGGGCTGCCACATTTTGGACCATCTGGAGGGGTTTGATGTTGAGTGCAGAAGCTCCAGCCAGGAGAGAGTTACAATAGTCAAGTCTATGAATGAACATTGCCTGGACGAGGAGCTGTGCAGCATGTCCAGAGCAAAAAGGTTAAATCTTTTAAATGCTGTGGAACAATGGTTCTCAAACTTTTTACACTGGGTACCACCTCAAAAAATATTTGGCTTTACAAGTACCACCATTATGAGCAGAGGTGGGAAGTAACGAGTTACATTTACTTTGTTACATTTACTCAGTTACATTTACCCATGCATGTCAACTTCAAGCTGCCAGAAAGCAACACACTGGAAAGACTAATTATTCAACAGACCTTAGCAGCAATGTCTGTGAATGAAGCCATTTTTGTCACCACTAGTGCTGTCAAAATTAGCGCGTTAACTTTTTAGATTAATGTGAATCGTTTAATGAAATCAATGCAGGCAGGTATTTTTATATTTCCTGTAATCCAAGATCTTAGAACATGCACAATTTGCAAAGGTGTATCACCAAAACACCCAGCTGAATCCACCGCTACTGGTGTTTGGTACTCATGGACAAATAACAAAGTCTGCTAGGGAAAAGTAAAATGTTATCTTGTTGTTTGGATAGCTAAATACTGCCAGCCAATTAGCGTAGTAGAAGATGGCGGACTAAGAGAAGTTTATTGTTATGCTATTCTGCATGGGTAGGAAAAACCATGGGATTGAATGATGTGGCCAGGTGAGCGATTGTATAGTAAGAACAGAAAGGAGCCAAAGACAGAGCCTTGTGGAACCCCTGTGGGTACCTTAGAAAATGAATATGTCTCACCTCCCCATGATAGCTGTCTTCATACCTCTGATACCTCAGGACTGTCTTGAAGATAGGAGGTGAACCAATTAAATGTGGTTCCTGTTATTCCTAAATCTGACAGAGTGGAAAGAAGAATTTAATGGTTGAATGTGTCAAAGGTTTAGTAGTAGTAGTACATCTAGTAGAATTAGGATGGATGATTTGTGAGTAGCTCTTGCAGCAAGAAGGTCATCCTCCACTACCAGGAGGGAGGTCTCAGTTGAATGTCCTTTCCTGAAACCAAAATGAAAAGGGTGTGTGTGCTTATGATTACTATATGCATTGCATGTATGTGTTTAGTCAGTTGCTCCTCTAACTCTCAGAACACATTTACATTTGGTATCATTCAGAGCATCTCAGGCATGTAGAAACACACAAAACCTACTTTGAGAGACAGCAGCAGCTGGACCACTGTACATATTCAATTTACACAGACTTATATAATATTCCAGAACTTGCTCTGTCAGAGAGCAAGTTCACTTGAACGGAAGAAGTTTTGGGCATATAAATGATTGTGCCTGTTGAAAAACCTATTTTGCATTCAGGCCCACTTTAGTCTGCCTTATGCTGCTTGCTTTGTATGTCATGTATCCATGGATGTTTTTTGGCTCTCTCTAAATCCCACTCACGCTTGATTGTTTCCAAACATGACAGGTCCTTCTTAGTATTAAATCAGGACTTTCAGATCTGAACACCACCTTCTCACAGTGAACACATGTGCAGTAGCTCTTTGCAGTGTCTAATACCATTAGTTTCCCCCTAAGTGTAGCAATACACTTATCAGTTATTAGGTATTATTGTACACTAGGCCTGCAGTTCTTCAGATGTTTTTCTGGGGTTTTTTATGACCTCCTGAATGGGTCGCCATTGAGCCACTCCTGGGAAGATTCACCACTGTTCCAAGGTTGGTTCACTGGAATGTCGGAGCCTTAGAAATGGCTTTGTGACCCATTTCATACTTATACGTGTCAGTTTCTCATCTGTTCTTACATTTTTTCAGATCACAACTGCTTTTTGGAATCTGTAAGCATGACTTACTTTGTCAGGTTGCTTTTATTTCCACTAGATGACCATATGCATAGAGTATGTGTATGTCTATCTGTATGCTTGAATATTCATGTATTGTGCATGAGCTATGTGTTTTATCCGCTCCTGCCTGCTGCTGTGCACAATATCAGATGACTGCAGTGCACATTGTTAGAGGGACTGTAATAACTGTAGCAGCAGGGAGGAGTGTGTATCCTGTGCAGGTGGCCACAGATGTCCTATCCCTCTGCTCAAGAAGAAGCTGCTTACTGCTCTCCAAAGAAATAAATGTTTTATTTGGTTTGCTGTATTTTTAACCAAGGGTTCCTGGTCACGCAACAAAACCCTGTTCTCTGTCCCAACTGCTTCCACTTCTCTTCTTCACTAACACAACACTCATTATCTGACACTGTCATGCAAGTGGTGACATGATCACATTCCTATTGGCAAGGATACATTTTCATACAAAAAAAAAATAATAGTGGTTGTCTTCCAAAAAGTTTTTATTTTACCACTGCGATGCACTCAAATGAAGTGATCCAGAGAACCACACCCAAAGCATAACCTAAAAAGCTCATCCCATTAGCTCATTCTTACCTCACCTCCCCCATTTGTTACTAAGGGACAGTGACTAAGATGCAGTTAGACACAAAGACAAGCAAATACAGCAGATTCCTCTTTCACTTCTGGAGTTGCATCGGGTGTGTTTGTGTGTGTGGTTTTAGGTGTGTGATATATACACAAGTAAAGGTGCTGACTCAAATGAGGTGGAGGTGATCAGGGGGCAGAGAAGAGAGGAGAAACCAGCAAAAGACGAAAGATGAGTCATGCCATTCTCTCACTCTTAACCCCATCAACCACTGACCCTTACCCTGACTGTCACGAATACATGATGCAGGGGGTGTTTTGTGTTTTGTGTACATGAAGGGACACCAATGGAGCAGCAAAATAAAACCAGGACACAGCAATAATTAATACATTTACTACGCTATAATGTTAACTTTTGTAGATCTCTATACTGGTAGATGTCAGGTGGTGAAACAGCATCACCACCAACACGGTGGTTTGTTTATGACACATTGGTGCTGGGCCTCATCTCCAATAATGATGAGATGGCCTATCTGGACGAGGTGAAGAACCTGGCGTCAGGATGTCAGGACAAGCGAAGCCAGCTGGCTGTCTGCAAGACCGTGGTCTGGGGGTGGATTGCAGTAGGAGACAGCAGCAGGAATACAGAACAGAATAGCAAAACCCTGCTGCAGGTTTGTTCTCCCTTCCATACAGGAAATTTACACCAGGAGATGTGGGTCAAGAGCAGCTTGGATATTTAAGGGTTTGTCCCACCCCAGTAGTGGACTGTTTCAACTAATGCAATCAGGCAGAAGGGTCCACAGCATCAAGGCCAAAACAGAGAGACTCAAGAGGGGCCAGAACATTCCCTCCTTCCACCGTAGCATTAATATGTTACAACACCTCATCATATTACTGACACATCATTACATGCTGCTACATTACTTGTTTACATTACTGTTATATTTGTGTTATATTACATTGTTGCACAATCATGGCACAAAGCATTTTAACTAACATTACATTCTGCTGATACACCCAACTTATAACTGCATAGATCTGTGTTTTTAAAGTTTATCTCAAATTTGAACTTAATTTATAGGTTTTGCACAGTCCTAAAAGAAGCAGTTCAGGGTGCATCCCACTGCTTGTTGTGCTTGTATACTGTAACTATGCATGTGACAAATAAAGAATCTTGAATCTCATAGTATTTAGATATATGGCCATTGGCTTACCATAGAAATATTACGCAATGATCATTGTCTATTGGCAATGTTATGTAATTACATTGTTTTAATATCTTTTTGTTTACTGTTTTATTTATTATTGTTTGGATTCACTGTTCTAATCAACAGCTCTGAAACAACCACAGTGCCCACCACTAAACAGTGGACAGAAAGGCTAAGAAGGAGTATAGAGCAAAACTGCAAATAGGCATTTGTTTGCTAACAATGCATCCTATGTCAGTGCAAAACAATTGTAATTCTACATATAATATTTAACATTATTAACAACATCACTGTTGTATTTGGGATATTGTACTACATTATGAAACCAGCTGTCATTGTGATTAATCTATACAAACAATATATTTTTTTCAAAATAGTGCAGTTATTTTTAAATAAACATTCTCACAAAATATAATTTTTCACCGCTAATAGAGAGTCGGTGTTTCCATCCAACAGCTGCATCAGATTCTTTCATTAAAAAAGCTGAAAACTGTGCAAGTAGTTATATGGTGGTTGTGGCAGTGTAATTTAGCCATATTGACTTTATATTAATTTGAAATGAGCTACAAAATGATGGCTGGGATACTCTCCCCTCCCTTTTCCGTCGACTCCTCTGTCTTTTCTCTCCTTCTATTACCAGACACACACTTTTTCTGTGTGGCAACAATCAGCAAATATGAAAAGTACATTCTGAAGGAAATGATGGCAAATGGGTTTTGGGTAGATTGTGCATGAATATTTAATTTAGTCATAAAGTAGGGGTTTAGTATGTTAATGGTTTTTTAGACTGCTGTCACTTAATTTGACTCCTTTCCTTCTCCCACCCAGATTAGTTTAGTGGCCGAGCCAGTTATCTGGTCTGCTGATCGGTCCTGTTAAAAATTGTATTTATACTGATGAGAACATTAAAATTTTGTTTAGGGGGTCATGGTTGTCAGAGGAATGTTTATTCTTGTTTATTTATATTGTTTTCTAATCTTCCAATTCAGGACTTTCTCTTGGTCTGTGTCACTATTGTTTCCTGTGCTACTAGCCACAGAGCCCCAGAGTCCACGCTGGCTGGCTGGACTAACGTGACAGCTGGAGTGGCCGTCACCTCTGGCTCCCAACTGATTCCTTGTTTTCTGACCTAATAACACTGTGACTGGCAGGACCAGTCTAGATTCACCTGTGGTAAACATCTGTGGGGTAGACATGTTTATTTTGCAAATATTGATTTAACCTTCCCGGAACTATTCTCAGGTGTTGACTACTTTATCAAGTCAGCTCAATTAGTATCTGCTAAACCATAAGCAAGGGTTCTGTAGCAGTCATGTACCAAAATATAATGACAACAAAGGATGTCCAGTTGTCCAAGGGGCAATAAAAGTAGCACTTAACACAACAATGGGACAATAAAGTAAAACACCAAAAAAAAGGCAATTATTTTCTTATTAGGTAGACAGGTCCCAGTTTCAGTATGAAAAGCCACATAAAGCGAGCCCTTTGTCAGACTGACCCCTCTGTCATTTAATAGTCAGTAGATTTGGTTTAGGTCTGCATTTAGTTTCGTGGCAGTTGGAATAGGTGCAGTGACCACCGGCCACTCTAAGGCTGGGCTGGCATCAACCAGGGTGTGATCCCCCTGCTCTTGGCTGTGTTTGATAAAGATTAATTCAATCCTATTTTCTGCCTTAAAATGCTTTTGCTAATGTGTTTCTCTCTGTGTCAGATCCCTCCCCTCTCTCTCTCTCTCTCTCTCTCTCTCTCTCTCTCTCTTTGTGTGTGCATGTCTGTAGGTCTCTCTCCTTCTCCTAAGGAACACTAAGCACCTTATCCATGTTAAGGACTAACAAAAGCAGTAGGAAGAGAGCGCAGTAGTAGTGTGTTGTAATTCTCTACCACAGATTCATTATCTCTCTGGCAGGCTGTAGGGTGCTTCCACTTTTCATCTGCTGGTTACATACGGTGTGATTTATTGCATGTGTGTGTGTCAGTCTGTGTTTGTGAGCACTTAGGTTTTTTTGATGTTTTACTTGTGTGTTTTCCTGAATCCATATATACATAGATACTATATACCTTTCCCTTTACCATTTCCTTACTAAAATGATTCTCTTGTAGTCTGTCTACCGTAGGTTCACATGCAGATATCTGGAGACCCAGTAGGGGGTGCTGTACTATCCAAGTGATAAAGTAATATATTTTAACCTCTCTGCTTTTACAAAATACTATAGTTGTGGTAGTTGTGTTAAGAAATTTGGTTTACACTGACAAAGACATGCAAACAGCAGAAATATTGAATCAAAATATAATAGGATTTGTAAAAGAATTATACAGTGCACATAGATACTGTATTTACTGGTGTGGTGTGTGTGTCATTTTGTCAGCGTAAAGAACTAGAGATGTGTCTGTTGTTACTGATCCCTGCTGCAGCTCCATATCTGACTGATTATAGAGAGTTTACTGTCTCCACAGGTGGTAACTGTGCGTGTGTGTATTTATATCTATGTGAGAGTAAAAGGTGTGCATGTGTGTGTGTGTGTGTGTGTACTGTAGGAACCTCTGCTCTTACGTTGTCCTCTATGAGATTACACACAGTGCACTAGAGCCATATTTTTACAGGTAACCCTATATTTGTATATATGGATATGAAGGTGGTAATCACACTATACTCATGGCTAAATAAATAAAGGTTTTCTGGTTTTGATATGCATTATGTTAATTCCTGTGGGGGAAATTGCTGTGGACAGGCAGCTACATGTAGGGTGTCTAGAGTTACATACATTTTCTTTGACCTTCCCACTACAGCCAAACACAAGCATCTTTCCCTCTCTTCAGTACTCGACTGAAATCTTTAACCTAAAGGATCTCACAACAGCCCTTCCACTGAAAATGTTTGCCATTTAAAAACTAAACAAAATAAAACAGTCAATCTTTATATAATTAAGTCTTAAGGAAAATACAAATTCAAGTAAACCACAAAATCAGAATCTAAAACCTTTTTCTAATCATTATCTTCATTAATTAATATATTAATATACAAATAATGTACTGTAACTCCTAATGCTGTGTTTTATTGTGCTTGTTATAAGTTTAACCATCTCCGCACTCACTAAACTCTCCTCTACTCATATTGTTTATTGTAAATCACTCTGAGTAAGAGAATCTGCTGAATGCCAAAATAAGTGTTTAGTAGCCTGTCAGAGAGCTCCCCTCCAAGAAGCAATGTATGTGGGTAGAGAAGGACTCCAAGGATGCTGAGAGTCTTTTTGCTTATCCCTCTTGGCAACTGCTCAGTATGGTGCTTGAATATAAATGATGTCTGGTCCCAAAAGCTGGCTTTGCCTGTGACCTATAGTTGTACAGTGTGTCTGCCTCTCTCTCACACACCCATGTGAGTGTGTCACACTCAGACCCTTCATCATTTCCTCAGATGTGAAGATCTTCTTTCCTGAGGGACCGGTATATTAGTAGGGTTGGGGTGTTGATTACTGCAGTGCTTAACAGTCAAGTGTGTGTGTCTGTAAATGTGCGCGTGTGTAGAAAGACAGCGGTTAGGAGAGAGCTGTAGCCAGCTCGCACCTTCTCTAGACTCCTCCTCAGCCACTGGAGACATCAAGTGTAAAATTGCACATTCTTTCAAAGGTCACACTTACACATGTGCACACACACAGGTGTTGGGAGAAACTACTTTGAAAATACAGCTGTGCAAGCTTGTGTAAATCTTCTGATACTGCAGCTCTCATACAAGCTAATAATACAAAAAGTATTAGTGAGGAGTCGACAGGACACAGTAATAAACGTATTTAAATGATGTCCATGTGTGAATTTCGCTGAACTAAAATACAGTCACTGAGTAAATGAACTAAATATTTGATATGTGAAATTAACAAGCTTCCTGCGACGCTGCAGGATATTACAACCTTTATTTCTGACAATGAATGATGATGTCTTCAAGTATGTGTCTAACTTTCTTCTTCTATTCTTCCAGCAACAACGACGTTTGGACCTTTTAACCATCACCAACTCTGGTAAGTCCCTGATTGACTTCCCCACCTCTCAACTTCAGCACCACCCCGCCACAAGTGGGCTCTGATAGAAAACTTTGTTTTCCTCCTAACTAAATCCATATTCAAGTTTTTTGGGGGGGGATTCTGCTAAGCATAAGCACAAGTGCTGGTCATTGCATTGCAATGCAATAAATGTCAGAAAATGACATTAAACACATTCTTTTAGTTGTTGCTCATGTCAAAAATGTGCCCCCTAGCATAGGCTCAGTAAGTACACTTGTTGCATGTTTGTATGTGTGTGTGTGTGTTGTGAGAGTTGACCTTGTACAACACATGGTGGACTTCATGTCTGTGTATTAATTGTTAACAGGCTTGTTGACAGGTCATCTACCATGATGAATTATGTATGTGTTGATGTCGCGCTTATCATTTCGATAAGACATTTGTGGACACATTTACTTTATCACCACTACCACCAGATGGTATTTCAATCATGGTTATTAAGCATGTTATGAACACATCGAAAACCATTAAGTGTTTGTTTCAATTGGACTGAATTTAATTAGTATCTAAATGTTTAAATCATCCTTTATAATGAGTCAGCTTGTTGCATTGCCTAATGTTTTAGTTTAGGTTTACGATTATCTACGATATGTCCATGCATGGAAAACTGGACCCTGTGTGTGGTGGTATGTGTCTGTTGTTATTTAGTGCTTCTGTGAAGAGTCATCCAGGTGAAGTTATCTGGATGTTGAGTCATGGCAGCTGGATCTCTTTATTTAATGGTTATTACTTGTGTCACAAACACTCCTATAATCAAACACTGCAATACTAAGACATATTGCAAACATTACAGCTAAAATGATTTACTTATTAAGCTGTCTTCAAAACAGTTTTAACACTGCTGAAATATGTTCTCATAAGGAACATGAACAGGAAATGTTCAGTAATGTTGGTGAGCATATTTCATTGGTATTTTGGGGTGTAGTTCTATTTTTTTGCAGGCACATAAAATGTGTGTACAGTTTGTGCAAATTAGGTTGAATTGTATCCAACAGGCACCTCAAATTTGCACCATATTCATCAGGCACACATATGGCGCTCCAAGCTTAACTTGATGTGGAAATATGTCACAAAGTCGTAGCACTGAAACCTACGCCAGTGTCTCAGAGAGGCAGCTGTGAGAACGAGGGATCTACTGAGATGGAGAGTGAGGAGAAATCTGAAAAAATGGGGGAGGAGAAACAGATGGAGTTAGCAAGGAGGATACAGAGACCCATATGTCTAAAGTATCTGGATGATCTAATGCGCTTTGATTAGAATAATGCATATGTGAGTCTCATGGAGACGGTGTTAATTTAGCGGGTTTAGGTTGCAGCTGTTGCAGCATTCACCCCTCGCCTTCACCATTTGACAGTGGACAATCAGAGAATGAGAAAGGGCAAACAAGGGAGAGGATATAAAAAGATTATTTAGCAGCATCTTCACAAACACGTGAAGAGGCAATTACAACAGCTGATGAACGTGACCCATATCTTAATAAGAGAAAGCATCACCATAACAGACTGATGAAAAGGGCTGTTCGTCACATTAAACATGAGCAAAACTTGTGTGAAATGTGTGAAGACCTGAGTGATTTTAACAAATAATTATATGCAGGTGAACAGATCAAGAGTATATCTGAGGCTGCAAGGCGTGTGTGGTGCTTCCACTGAGCACTCGTGCTGTAAGTACCTACACAAGTCAGAGGAGAAAAAACACACACACACCGACAGCAAGGTGTGCACCACGCTAAACCGCGTTGGCATGAAAGCTAAACTAATGTTTGTCTGTTCATTGGTTGTGGACATGAACAGAAAGCAGATTGATGGTCAGATCGGTCACTAGACGCCTGATCGCTACACAAGTAAGTCCAGGCCTCATTTCGGCCACTTGAAGACATGAGGACACTTTTGCTAGAGTATCTTTGCTGTTGTAGATGTTTTCTGAAAGGTGGTTGTTCTTTCATTTTCTACAAGGACTTCATTCTCTCAATCCAGATATGGTAAATGATAAATAGTCTGCACTTATATAGCGCCTTTCTTCCTAGACTAGTACTCAAAGCGCTTTACACTGCCTCTCATTCACTCACACAAGCACACACATTCATACACCGATGGCAGAGCTGCTCGGGGTTCAAGCCCCCCCCGATATTTCTACAAGTGTCTGTGTTTCACCATGAGGAAGGATTTTGCAGGGTGCTTTCCGTGATTTTTGTCTTATTAGAGCACATGCCGTTGTTTGTAGTGTTTTGAGTTTGGAAAACTCCATATGGACTATAATTTGTCTTCTTTTCAGAAGTGATTCTCACACAGCCAGTGTTTTAATAAAAAATAAATCTCCTTTTGTTTAATCAACAAATTTTTAGAGGTATGTGTCAGTTGTGTTCATACAGTACACAATAACGAATTCAAAGCTCACAAAGCTCTTTTAATTTGGTCTTCCCGTTTTTGTTGGTTATCCGTTGTGCAACATCAAACTCTGTGGTCTCTCAGGTAAAATCAAAACAACCTGATAACTCAGTTATATTGCTACTGTTTTACTCTGGTGGTAATGACAGGTCCTGTTAAAACTTTACTGTAACAGTCACCATGACATCCCATTGAATTAATATTTAAACAGCTTAAAAGTGGTGTGTTTTTCTATCTCCCTCATGTGATAGGCTTACAGTAGTGGACACAGTAAAACTACTCTTCTTTAGGGTTTAGGTTGAACCCATGAAGGAGCCCTAAATCGACTGAAATGGCTTTCAATTATTTCTCAGTGAAAGGATCCTTCCTCCGACCAGTGTGGAGCTCAGTGTGCTGTGTACATTATTGCTGGTCATTATTCAGGCTGTTGTTACGTTTGGCCTTGAAGGGAAGTCTATTATATTCTTAACTTGGCAGACATATTTTATCCTGCCCTGCTGCTTATTACTATTCACAGTAGGTGAGCAGACATGCACACACACACACACACACACTAAACACAGTGAAGGTTATTATGATGGCTGTATGAAGAGCAGCCGAGGCGTTCAGATGAGTCATTCTGATAGGGAAACACAGGCAGGACACCATCTCCTTCTCCCTGCTGATTGAAGGAGTTTCCGTTCTGGTTTTTCTTGTTATCCTCTCAACTGCCTCCATCTCTGCCTTTTTTCTCTACTCATTTGGGCAACACTCGCTATCTGCTGTTATTTATTAGCCATCTTATTTTATCACGTTGCCTTTGTCCTCTTGTTTCTGCCCTTTTGTATTGTATCATTGCCTTTTTTCCTCTTTCTTTCATTCATCTCTCTTTGTCTTGTCTTTCTAGCATGGACAGCAGGGAGAATCGCAGGGTGTGAACAAACTAATAGGCTCGAGTCACTTCATAATGTGCTGTGTGTGTGTGAGAGAGAAAGAGATTTGATGAGGATCCTGCCACTGCTGCTCTGTTGGCCTGCATTTCTAAAGGCATTCATTAGCTGCTCCGAAGAATGATTCATCTAATAAAATGTATGTGCTTTAAATGTGTAGCTCCTCTATATGCAAACATTTGAGGAAAACAACCAAAACACACATTATCTTTGCTGCCTCTTACCTGTCTCGCATACAAACACACACTCTCACGCGCAGACCCACTCAAACCTCACTCGGCCGTCTTTAATTGGACACTTGAGCAGTGCACCGCTGCATCTGGCTCCTGTTGAACACAGCCTGACATTTCAGACTGCTGACCTTTCCAGCCCCGCCACAACTAAATAATGATTAGTCCTGGCAACTGTTTCACCACAGCCGCATCCAGGTACACACATGTGTTAATGCTGCACACACACACATGCAAAAAGCACAAAACATAACAACAATAACACCTGCATTGAAGTGTTTGTCTTTTCACAGTGAGAAAATGGGGACATTGATTTGGGAGGCCATTGTCATTCTTTTGGCTTATTGATTAGATTGTCCTTTTCCACATCTGCAGTCAGCACCCAATAATGTGTTGTTCTAAATTAACTACTTGCCTGTTTAGATTCTCCTTTCCCCTTTATGCACTCTCAGCATTACAGTGGGAAAAAGGTCAATCATATTCATGAGATCTGGGCAGATTTGAGAGAATCGTTGTGTGAATGTGTGTGTGTGTACTTTTGCATACAGTTTTAGGCTTGTGTGCAGATGCAGGTAGCGTGTGTGTGTGTGTGTGTGTGTGTGTGTGTGTGTGAGAGAGAGACTAAAGCAATGAAGCAGCATAGAGATAATGGGCAGTTCTCAGATCTCCTCTCACTTTCTTTTTCACTCTGTCATTTCTCTCTTTGTATCTCCATTTCCCTGCTGTCGGTGAAGAATAGAAATGTTCTTCATTAGAGCCTCTCTTTTTACAACATTTTTTGTTTCCTGCTTTGCTCTCTCCAGACAAAATCGCTGTACATATCTCGGAGGTCAGAGAACACATAGTCACAGAGAGCTGCTAATGTTCGAATCTTTTCTTCTACAGAGTAATTGTGTAGAATCTGACATATGTAAATGAAGCATTAATATGAGTATATATACAGTACAACATCATCAGAAGTATTAAAGCAGATGGCTCCTACAAAATCAAAACTATCAAGTTTTCTGACAATGAGAACCATGTATCTGTCAGTTTGTGGTTTAGCAGTGAATTTGATGAAGACAATGAGAGAGAGAACTTGTTGGTGCGACCATGGCCAACACAAAGGAAGGTTAGATAGTCATGTGTAGAGGGGCATAGTTTCATGTGTTTATGAGGTGTTGTCATTTTAGTTGTAGTCATGTTTAAGGCAAAGACAATAACAATAGAATTCAATACTATCACTTAAATAAAACAAACAAACAAAAATAAAAATTCTTTATTGCAGTACTTATTATTTAATTCATTTGATTTCTTTAATGAGCCAAACTAAGCCACCTAAAACTTTTTTTCCTGCCTCCTGAACATATTTTGGTCAAGTAAAACAAGACAAGCACTCGTCCCATAAACCAAAATAAAAAGTAAAGTGTATGAAAACAAGTTAAACTTTTAGTATATACTCGAGTTAAGTTCTAGTTTACGAGTGGGGGGTGAGTTTTGGTCTGCAGTGGCCTTTTCTCTCCAGCATTTACAGTATCTCACCATTTGCTAAATTGTCTGCAGTGTGAATATGAGGTCAACAGGGTTTTGTCTAATTTACACAACGGCACACACGGCGGCCTGGCCTTCTCTGCGCCACTTAATAGCTTCCATTTCTTTAGATGACAGTCTCTGGGCAGCCATCCAAACAATGCAGTGATATATTGTGTGTTTATGTATTTGTGGTAGAAGTGTTATTGATTTGAATATGATGTGTTTTTCTTGCTCATTTTGCTTATAGCACTCACGGTGTGTTGGTATAATATTGGTTTAGAAAGAGTTTCACTGGTTTTACGTTTCTCTTACTGGTCTTTATACTTAGAGTAATTGTGATTGTAAAATAGAGGATGGGGTTGGTACAGTCTTTCAGGTTTGGAGTTTCCACGCTGAGAAAACTCATTTTAGGAAATGCAGGCCTGTGTTCCTTTCCAGCAAGGTGCAAAGACAGGTCTGGAACAAACTGTATGCATACGCCTGTGTGGTATCCAGGCCTGTGATACATACCTGAGCAGATCGAAATCTCCAGGTGGCTCGATGACTGTAAGGTTGGCTGTAGAGCTACAGAGGTTTGTTTTTAATGGAGTACAAGACTTCACACCTTAAAAAGAGGCAGGAAGAAGACATAAAGGGAATAACATTGTTTATAAAAAATACTATCAGGCTTTTGTGTAAATCAGCAGCTGTGAAAACAACACTTCCTATTATTGCCCTAATTATATCCTTCTTTGTGAATTTGCATATTTTATCTTCCCCTCTTCATTATGTGGGAATGTGCTTCCATTTTGATGTGGTTAAAAAAACACATAAAACAAACAAAGAAGGAGATAAAGGATGGGGGGGGGGGGAAGCAGAGGGGTGCGCTGGCCGCCTCATATTGAGTATTTTCCAGTTGATTTTGCTGAAGGCTTCTCAGCAGCGTGGCTAAAGAAGCAGCAGCATGCTAATGAATGGAGAACGAGTGTGATAATTTACCAGACAAAGGATGGAGGACTGTGAGAGATAGGATTCAGAAGCATGGGTGGAAAGGAAATGGGTGAGGGGCAGCGCGGTACTGAAAGTATCTGCCGTCAAACTATTACTTAAAACCTGTCTTCAGCTTATGTGCCTGAAGGTTCTTTTCTGTCAAACTCATCTAACTAATGCTTAGTGTAAATACTGCCTGTGTCACAAATATGGTAATTTCACGCACTGCGCACACAGTTAACCATGTGCTTCGTGTTTCTGCATGTAGCAAAGGAGAGTGAGTTGGTGCTAAACACAGAGGACAGTAAATGGCAGCAGAAGTGTAGACCGTGTCAGTCCTTTTTCTAAAAGGGCGATTTGACGAAGGCAGTAAACAAGCTGTGAACAGGCTGTGGGCTCTGAGATTATTTCTTTGTCACCAGCAGAGCCACCAGTGTTGCTGAGCACTGCTGTGGAGCAAATCCTCCTAGAGAGGACTGATTGGATTTTTGTTCCAGGGAGCCTTTTGTGTTAGCAGCATAGGGACTAGATAATAGAGGTTGATGCCACTCCGTCTCTGTGTTATGGCTGGTGGATTGAGTTTTCGGACTCCGTGTGTGTGAGCGTCTGTGTGTGTGTGTGTGAATCCAGGACCCTGTCTCTCTAAACAACCGCTATACCACTGTTGCTCATAACCTATTGTATCCCCTTTGCTGTCATAGGTCCATAGGATGCTAAATATCAGAGCACATACGTCTGCTGCAACATGAATACTTGAGTTGTTCCTGGAAGTAATGCTTCACGGATGTATTGTTAATCATAACCTGTCACTCTGCTCAGTTGTTTATAACAGAATATTCAGTGTCACACGCCTGGCAAACTGCAGCGCAGGTAGATGTATGTGTTGCTGGTATGGTCAAGGTCATTATCAGCCTCTTCTTCATCTTCTTCTGTCAGATCTGTGTGTAGAGCCTTATTGCCCATAGTGTGTGTATGTAAAGGGCCTTAACAGACTAACGTGTTCTTCTCCTCCTTCTGTTACAAGAAACTTAATTTCATCCATAGGATTATAAAGTTTTTTTGGTTTTTTTATCGGGACATTTTTGTCTTAATTGTCGGATCAACCTTCAGGTTAACTACAGAACAGCAGTAACTGTCACTGGGGGCCCACAGCAGTAGCTGACTTTTCCCAGGGAACCTCAGCACAGCAGTTGTTTGAACTCTAGTCTACCGTTCATCACACCATCCTGCTTTCGTCTGTGTCAGTGCGTGACTTTGTACTGACCTCTAATGGAGACCAAGGAATGATACAGACAGATTTTCAGAGGCGGATCCCGGTCAACAAGCCAATTAGAACAGACATTCAACAGACATGTTACCTGTAGTGTGTATTATAAAACTGTGCTTTTTTTTTATTTTTGTATTAGGAAGGAGATCAAAACATACTATGAGCAGAAGGTGCTCATAATATAAGATCAGCAGTCACATGTACACAGTAATTTGGTTTGTGGGATGGTAAGAAAATGAATTTATTACACCTTTAAAATCTGCTGTTCTTTCTCTCAGTGGTAGCAACACATGGAGAACAGAGGTGGGCTGTCATGCTGTGTTTTAGACTATGCAGCAACTGATTGCCAGATTTGTCTTAGTAAAGCCTCTCTGTAAAGACACTTTTATCAGGGCATGTAGATGTAAAATTAAGCAGTCATGTTTGGACATGATTGCAAGCACATATTGTATTTGATCACAAATGTATATATGCTTGGGTCAGTTTTATTTTAACTAATAACAATGTGTTTTACACACTGAATGTTATATGTTTGCTAAGATAAAAAAACTGAAATATAAGAGACAAATATGGGTAAAATCCCTGTGACTCAAACACACGTTACTATAGTAAAGACATAAACTGGTGATTCAATAGATATTAGAACATGATTATTAAAACAGCAGCAAGCAACAAGGAAAAAAAACTACTTCATGACTGCAGGGTTACGTGGTCATCAACGCTCAGTATTAAGCTCAGAATGAATCTTAACCTCCTTCAAGTGTAAAGAAAGCTGCAGGGGATGATTCTGTGAAAGGATTTGAAGGCTTCGACCTTGTCTGTCCTTGGCTATGGTGTGCGGGTGGGGGTCGGTGTCTGGCTGGTCTGTGGTTAAGTGAAGGCTCGTAGTGGTCAGAGCACTTTGCACCTCAATGTGTTCCTATTTTCCCACCTGACTCCCACCCGCCCACTCACCCCCCATCACCTAGCGAGGAGCAAGATGGTGGTTGGCTTTGGTTTTATCTGCCATTATCTGTCAGATGCTGTACACCTGTGAGCCTGGCTGCCCCTCTGCATGATGGGCGGCTGTGGTAGCTCGTCCAATCCCAGCGGCTCCCTGCTGTCAGCTACAGCAGCAATGAGAAGTTCACCGGCTGCCTCTGTCTCTGTCTGGCAGCCGCCCTGGAGGAAAGGGTAAGAGGAGCAAAGGGAAGTGCAGGGAAAGGGGGAGAAATACCATTAAGATGAGCTGTATTCCCACAGACCAAAGCCTGCCCACCAGCCATGTGTTGCGGCTCACCTGGCTGCCAGATAAGTGGAGATTAGAAGACAGGAGATGCTGGAAAAGGTATTAAAGGCGTAAGAAAAACTCTCTCTGAAACCCGGGGACAGCCTTGATACTTTTAGGATTTCTTGTGTCATATCTGACATTTGATGCACACGCAGAAAGGGCACAGGGACAGACATTCAACGCAGCTCTTACACAAATGGGGCGGCATTCGTTTTTTCTTTCTGTTTTTGCTTGTTTGTTCCCTGAAGTCTGTGGTTCGACTCGACTTGATGTTGCCACTGTATAAATTACAGTTTTGTGAGTTCCCTATCCAGTTAGCGGAGAATAACAGTCTGGTGACACTGGCAAAATCAATACAGGTCCGCAGCAGGAGGAAGAGTGGCCTTAATGAACTGAAATTGACTGGTGCTGAAATATGATCAGTATTTCTCTGGTGGTCGTTATGTTCTTTATGAAGAAGATCAATGTCTGCAGGGTGGATCACTGAGTAAACACAGCATGATGGCAGAACCAGTACTGAAACCTTTCTAAATACTTAATGAAGGCTGTATTCACAATAAGGTTTGCCTTTGTGTGTGTGTGTGTGCTCCAGGTCTGTCTTCTGTCTCTCTCTATTGGTCAAAGGTCTGTTTTCAGGCCCTTGCAGGATTAGCAAGGGATGTTTGTGGGGCTGTGCTGTTCATTTCATGGGCTATCGCTTTTTAAATTGGTGAGTGCCTTCCTTATGCTTGATTAGTAATTCATGCGGAGCTAATTAAGAGGTATAATAAGAGAAAGACTTGTGAGATGACTCCAAACAAAACAGGAAAACAGCATTACCTCAAACTGTAAACAGTCGTGATTGATCGCAGTGGCGTACTGCCCATAAAAGACATTTACGCCTCTCAGAATCCATCATCTTGGAACTAGACTCCCATATCTTCATTTTGCTCTGCCCTTAATGACCTCAGAGCATCTTTCCAGAGAGCTGCCTTAATGATCCCTCTTTCCTAACTGTCTGATGCCTGGCATCATCCCTTTGCTTGGTCTGGTGTCTGTATGTCATTCTGACGCTACTCCCTACCAACCATCATCACGCACACACCTGCACCAGCATCTGTCCGTCCTGCTGACTGGCACACATGCTCCCTCTACATCAGCTGTTCGTGTGCCATTAGGTATTCAGCTGCAGACCCTACAGACATTTTTCAGCAAAGAAATGAGACCTCTTCTTTTTCGTCACAGGCTTATGCTCTTACACCAATCAGACTCATACAGACAACGTTTATCTTAACTGTCTGTCCGTTTATGAGCGGGAACTCTTTGTGATTCCAGCCGCAGCACTGCAATGATGACGTGTGTACCCGCAGTCTAATTCCATCATCAGCATCATTACTGCTATTATCCCGTGTCTCCCTTTAATGCAGGCTAATGGATGACCAATAAAGATAGATGAGCCTGGCAGTGTGAAGCTAATAGGCAGGACATGATGTCTGGCTTCTGTCCTGCCTCCAGTCTTTACCCGATCAGCTGCACCCCAGATAAAACATCACTAAAATATTATCCAGAGTTATGCTTTAATAAATCTCTGTATTGTCAGCTGATTAGCATGCCAATAGTTCACGACAAATCTGATCAAACTTTTGTGTGTAGTAACATTTATTAGCGCTAATTAGACTTAAAGAAATTGTAGGGTTGCTTATAATTCAAAATGCTGAGAAGACACACCAGGCACCGTGGTGTAGTGATTAGCACTATCGCAATACAGAACACAGCAAGAAAGACTCGGGTTCAGATCCATGGGTCGGCCAGCTGCCTTTCTAACCGTGTCTGCGGGGTTCTTTCTCCTGCCTCCTTATAAAGACATGCATGTGAGGTGAATCTTACGTGTCCGTTGGTGTTCGTTGGTGCTCAGAGAAAAAGAGAGACAGTTTGTATACTCAAATACTTTTTGTCCAGAGAATATTTGTTCATTTTTTTCGATTTTTCTTTGTAGCAATGATTCAAACAGATGTACCTGTCCTTCAGTTATTTTACTTTATTTAATCAGATTCAGGAAGTATGAAAATGTACAATAATCTCTCTTTGGTAGACCTCCAGGTCTTTCTTTTATTCTGTAATGCTGTCGAATCAAATAGACATTAGAGACAGTACAGTAAAATCTAACAATATTTTTAATAACAGAAGGTACTGGAAACACTGAATATATAACTTTACTTTACAGCATTCTGCTTCTTAGGAACTTCCCCAATAAAATTGCAAATATATTTCCTGAAAACTAAACACTTGGGGTTTAAATTTCATTAAGACAAAAAAGCATTTACACTGTTCTCTGTCTGATTAAACCTCTCTTCAGCTCTAAGTTTAGTTTCGCTAAACCTGTTTTCCATTTTCACGTTTGTTTGGTGGATTTTGTAGATGTCACACATGAGACATAAATGAAATGAATAGTAAGCAAATCAAAACAGTTGATGCAGACTAAACAGACAGGAGCTATTCCCAGCTGGTGATTTTTTTTCCCCCGGCCTGTCAGTAACACAGATGACACATGAGTACGTCATGTATGTATAGCTGTGTAGTCATCATTCACGGCCCCTTCTTTTTATTTATTTATATAGTTACAGGCAGGACCTGGGGAAAGGGAATGAGAGAGAGAAAAAATGAGAAAACAGCAGAAACACAGTAACACAGTAAAAACCAATATCTGTATTAATCACAGTAAATAATAAATATGAATTATTGAACAGCACTTGGTACTAATACAAGGTAAGTTTAGGGACAGCGGCTGATCCAGACAGTGTGTTTGAGTACCTGATTATACCCCCGTGTGTTCACATGTCACCTGAGTGCACACCTGTGTGTGTGAGTGCGCTTGTATTCATAAAGTTGCTCCATGTAAATGTCTAATAGTGTGTGTGGGGAACTGAAGCCCCGCTCCACAGGACTTGAAGTAGAGATAAAGACACAGGTTCCAGGCATCCAGCGACCCCCCAGGACACCGGAGTACCAGGAAGACGCAGGGATATCTGCAGCCCCCACTTAGAACAGAGCGAGGGAGAGCACTGGAGGGAGGTCAACCGGCAGCCACTGTGCCGAAGCCCCAGGAGGCCATGGCAACAAGACTGCAGGCCCTGCCGGTAGGCGGCTGCACCAGGGTGAACCAGGCCCTGGACTCAGGGACCCGAGGGCCACCTGCACCCCCGCTCGGGCCCAGCAGAGCCAGAAGGCCCTGTCAAACAGTCGCCGGGAGCAAGCCAGTACTCACCTAAGTATCCAGCCCTGGACATCGAGAACCCCCAACACACCAGTGGTTGAGGGGATCATTCGCTGGCAGGGAGTGTGGCGGGGGGAGAATAAGGGTTGGCCCCACCCAAGAACCCTCATGGTCTAAAATTGAGAAGTTGGCACTGGTACCAGCGGTAATGCTGAATGTACACACTGTCCTCTGGACGGCGTACAGTCTGTGGCACGACCAGGTGACTGGGCCCCACCACAGAGGCAAAACTACGTTTGACAATATAAACCCAGGCTGAGTCCCTTCTCCACACCTCTTAAGCAGGTACCACCTGCGGAACTGATAGTTGTAACTTCCCCGCCAGCTAACGAGGCCCCCAGTTTCACTGATGTGCCAAGATGCCCTATGCCAGGGCTAGGCCCAAGTGCATACACTAACCCACAACCCCGGCGACACTCCACACAGGACCCAAGCCCCCCCAGACCTAGCCAGAATCCCATTACAGAGGCAGAGTGCCCCGGGAACCCCAACGCCCATATGTCTCTCTAAAATCAACAGCAAAGACCAAAACGGGACAGAACCATGATCCCCACCCCCACTAGGTAATGGAGCCGATCAAAGGGGCCCAGAGAGAGTGATCGGATGTGATGGCAGACGCTGTATCAAGACTAATATAGTCCAGCAAACTATCTCTATATTGGCCGATATTAGGATGTTTTTATTTTTCCAGTTCATGAGAACAGTCTTCTTAGCGATGCATAAGGCAGTGAAAGCCATATATATTGTATTAATCTCTGTGGTGACACAGTCTAGGTTGCCCAACAAGCAGACTGAGCGAGAGGGTGGAATAGTGCATCTCAGACCCTTACCCCGCACCAGAGCCTCTAAACAGGTGGACAGAACCAAAAAGCTTTAATATCTTTACAACTCAAATCTGGGAAGTTTATCATATTATTGTTTTGTAGTAGGTCATGTGCTGAAGCCTGTTGGCTAAGAAATAATGGTGAAAGTTAGGCAAATTATTCCCCTTTATGCTTAGTCCTTTGCAGTGTTTTTACCAGGGGGTTTATCTCTCCAAATAACTTAGAGATGGAGGAGTCCAGAGATCTAAACCAATTAGCTGGTGGTTTGCACAGGATCATAGCAAATATATAGTTTATTCTTGGTAAAACCATCATTTTTATTGAGCCGATTCTTCCCATCATTGATATGGGCAGAGACTTCCATCTAACCAGATCATCTTCTACCTTCTTTAAAAGTGGGACGTGGTTTAATTTAGTTAAATCTGTCAGTCTAGGTAAAATATTAATACCTACATTTTTTAATATTTCCAGATTGAAGTGTAATGGAAAAAGATTTTTGGAGGGAGCAGTTAATTGGAAAAACTGTAGATTGAGAGCATGGTTTGTGAATGCTGGAGAAAGAGTAACACGTCATCTGCACAAAGACAAATTTTATGTTTTATATTTTTGCATTTATTGCCTTTAATTATTACTGTTAAGTGCTTCAACAAATACACGTGATTTTCTTTCTAAAATGGTGACTGGCTGTGTCTTCCTGTACTGTATGTCGTCCCTGAGACAGACTGACGACATATGTACAGAATATTTTGCCCTTTGCCCACCAACAGCTGGGATGGACTCCACTGCGACTCGTAACAGGTTAAGTGGCTTAGATAATGGATGGATGAATGTTTAGGGGTCACAAGACAGCTATGCAAACACAAATTAAAATATGATTATATGTGAACTATAAGTATATTATTTATATTATTATTTGTTGTACACTAGCCACTAGAACAGTACACTAATACTGGAACTTTTACACATTCAGGAGCATTTTGAGATTTTAATAGAAAAAGTATATTATAAATATTATTAACAATAGCTAAATTATAAATTTACACCTGTGCTATTTATACTGGGACTTGTCATAATGTATTCACTTTCATTTCATTATCAATTAGTAACTGAGCAACTTGAAAACAAATCTAAAAACTATAGTTAAATAATAATTATTTGCACATTGTTGCCTGGTGCTGACTGACAGTTTATCTAGGGAGAGAATACACAGATTAGCTGTGAAGGTTTTTGTGTCTTGGAAAAAGTGTAGATGGAGGCTAACATGGTGTTTACAGTGTGAACATTCATGCAGGCATAAAAATTACTTTGGTGCACCTGCCCAAATTATGTTTGGTCCATTATGTAGACTGTTATATTAGTATACAATATATGTATGTATGTATGTATATAACACAGTATATGAGATACACCAGAGACTGAAGTGTTGTTGTGAAATGTTACTGCCATCTTCGGAGGACCTAAATGAACTCTTACAATATGAGAAAGTTGTTGTTTGAACTTTCAAAGTGAAGCAGTGTTTCCCTCTAATCACTGGCCACTTCAAAAACCGTAAGCTTCAGAAATTGAATGGCCTTATGTTGACAAGTCCAGCCTGGGGGACAGGACATTGAACAGAAGCTTAGATTAACAATAATCCTCTGTTCGACTTGTTCTGAAGCTGCTCAAATCTCTTGTCTATCACTCCCAGTCCTGTTATAGTTTGTGGGCCCTGTGTCAGAGGAGCTGCAAATGTTACAGCGTATATGAGTTCATGTTGGTTCAGACTCAAAAGACATCTGAACAACCTTTTCCTTTATAATACCATTTATTCAACTTCAACTTTAAACACTCTGAAATGTAGTAAAATGTTCAACTTCACAGAGAGCTAGGTGTTTCCCAAATAATTAACTTAATTGGTATCATGGTCTGAGAGTGACTGTTATCACCTAGGTTTTTTTTGTTGTTATATCCTCTTGTATACATCTAACACACTCTGGGACTGGTCATACAGTACAGTCGTGGATAAGTTGGCATTTCAAACAGGCCTAATCATAACTAAGTAAATTCCCGAAACTATGAAACAAAATATCAGAAAAGAAAAAAAGCCTCCATATAGTTCTGCATCAGTTACTTTTCAATTACAGCAGCCCAAGCAGAACGAAATTGTTAGTGTCATTTATCGACTGTGGTGCTCTCCATTAGAGTAACAACTGAGAGAAATCCATCCTGTAAAACCACCTGGCTGTTGTACAATAACAAAGAGTTCATTTCTGTCAGCTGCCCTTAAGTCTTTCTGGTGTTATACAAGCAATAGATGAGATGTGTAGACCCGCAAACATATAAAAGAACACAGAGAGCAGGCAAGTAACCTGTGGGTATTCCTTAGAAATGAAAAGTGTTTATAAGGGAAACACCTTTAATAAACACATAATGCTTTAATAAATATAGGCAGTATTTGTCATATGAACATTTTTATTTAAAAATATTTACACGTTGAGATCGGTATATTTGTGATTAGTTTAATTTAAAAATGTTTCAACATTTTTTGCAAGTGAAATGGTGTTAAATGTTTGTGACTTAATTACTAGTTTCGAGTGCGCATCTGAACATATCTTAACAATGAAGTTAATGACATGTCTATTATTTATGCCTTGATGATCAACCCTGGTGATGTGGACCAGGCAAGAGTAGCCGAGCGCAGACACCATCCCCCATTCCCCCTATATGTATATTTTTTAATACTTTGTCAGGAAAAACTGTCAACCATATCCAAAGTGCAGGACCAAAGAGAAGTAAATAATGTATGCTTTTGTTAGATTCTTTGAAGACGATATGTGCTACGCTTTACCCATTTCAAATGTCGAAGATTTCAGACCTCTGCACAAAACAGATTTTGATAATCAGAAGGTGTATCTGGTTCACAGAACTGAAGAGAATGGCAGCGCAGGCCAGCCGTGCGAAGCACAGATTCTTGCCCTTGCAGGTAAGTTCCCCTTATAAAACATGCGATTTTCTCCTTTGAATGTCGTTTTTCTGCTAAGTGACGTCGATATGCATAAAACTCGGACATATGTCAAACTAAGTGCCTTCGTCCGATCTGTCAAGACGTGATCAGCTGGAATCTGACACTGATAGCCACAACAACGTCTCCGGTCGTGGCTAGCTAAATATGCTAGTAAGATAGGCTAAGATAAGTTTGGCGTGTGGTCATGCCCCGTCGTCAGTGCTTAACAGATTTGTATATTAACCGTGTCGTGTTCCAAGAGTTATCTCTCATGTGTCTATAGAGCAGTGGTGGATGTTTCTCTAAATACGTGGCATGCAACGTTAGCCAGTCACAAACGTTGTTTACAACATGGAGCTAACCCTAGCTAGCTAGCTCGCTGTTTTATTCGTTCCGCGTTAGCATGTTAGCGCCGACGCGCTAGCAAACTGCATGTAGACAAAGAGTTGTCACCACATTAATATCACATCTGACAGTCCGCGGTTGACCTCTTGCTGTTTTTGTAGAGGTTTGAAAGTGTAGTCGAGACGCTAGCCCGATAGCTTTGGTGGTTGCGGTTAGCTGGCTTATCTGTCAGAGGAGATGCGGTGCTGCAGTCAGCGCCGTGTCTCAAGACAGACATGCAGGCTGGCAGGCAACGTAAAGAAAACCTATATACGTGGGTAACATGTCAGCGTGATGGCTGTTTCTTGACAGCACATAATGTTAATGTGTGGGAACTACACGATTTGCTAAACGTTAGCTGCAGGTATGCTAAGTTAATGTTTCATCTTCGCTGTTTAACAAGCTGCATTACTAATCTCCGAATCTGAGCTGTCTGGGCTGCAGGACTGGTCCGATCTGAAATAACACCTACACAGCATCGGGTATGTTAAAGCACTGTATTGTCAGAAAGATCTGTCGCAGTTTATTATATCGTAATACTTAAAGTTTACTTCTAGAGCTGAAGTTAGTTTGATCTAGCAGAACCGAGAGACTAAACGCGAGTAGGACAACTGGATTAAAAAACGCAGTGACGTGTTGTGAAATCAAGCTAACTTTTCAAAAACTTCCTGCATTGTTCCTGCATGTATTTCTGCACTTAACAGATACAGTAGAGGAATTTGAAGACAGTATAATGCAAAAGAAGATGAAAATCCCCAAGATGTCCCTCAAGAATTCAGGAAACTCTATTGAGAACAGTTATGGAGAGGACAGGATGCCACTCAGACATAAAAAGGTAGGCTCATCTAAATTAGAGAGTACTTTATGTTATTTTTGAGAAAATGTGTGTGTGCATGGGCAAAATATTTTATAATGACGAATAAAAATGAAATCAGTTTGTATGTGTGGTAGAATACATTACCTTTCAGTGTTTTTTCATAACAGAATGAAGTAACTAAGCATCTCATTTACAACACTTACATTTAAAAGATATGCACTGAATAAGTGTAGAGCCAGGCTAATTATCCCCATTAAAGAAATGCACGAGTGATTGCATGATTCATGTTGATACATATTGACAATAGTCCTATAATAAATATATCTATTGATACAATGTCACATTACCATAAACTTGGATGACACCCAAAATCCCCCATGCTATTTTTACCATATGCTGGATTAACACAAATTCAGTACTCTGGACAGCTTCCCTTTCACAGACAAATCCTCTGAGCGGCTCATCAAAGACCTCAATGACTCCTCTCCTCCCAGTTCCTATTGAGAGCCACACTGTCAAAACAAACAGTTTGCAATCTGTCTGCCATGTCATTTTTAGATCGATGCATCGTTTGTACAGTAGTTCTAAAGCACACCTCCAAACATGTTACCTGTATTTTTCTAATTGTTTTTATATTGTCAGTTATTACAAAATTAAAAATATGAAAGTATACATTCCATTTCAACGGCACCTTAAATTGACATTGACAGTGTTTTCTGTTTTCTTCAGGCCTTGTCTCAGGACCATGGCCGCCCCCTTTCTAACTCCTCAAAGAGTCTTGCAGCAGTAGTGGCTCGCCTAGAGAGAAATGCAGCTAGCTCCTGTATGGAGGGCGAAGAGGACTTAGATGAGGACCGGCTGGCTGAGGAGGGAGAAGATGCAGATGATGAAGATGAAGATATGGAGGCAGAGCATCAGCAACATCATCATCACCAGCAGCAACAACAGCATTTAGAGGTGGACACAGATTGTGTATCTGAGGTCGCTGCAGCCGTGGTTCCTAGAGTCCTGTACGAAGAGCTGGTTCATAGCTACAGGCAGCAGGAGGAGGAGATGAGGAGGCTGCAGCAGGAGCTGGAGAGAACCCGCAGGCAACTGGTACAGCAGGCCAAGAAGCTGAAAGAATATGGCACGTTGTTGACAGAAGTCAAAGAACTGAGGGACTTCAATAGGAGGCTGCAAGATGTTCTTCTCATGAGACTGGGCAGCGGTACGAGGCCAGGACTATGTACACAAACACACAGTCATCTGTTGTTTAGTTTAAGCTTTAACTCTATCAATCACTTAGAAAATGTCCCATTCTCACATTCAGTCAGTTGCTAGGTAATTGTAAATGCGTATGTAACATAAAACAACAACCCAGAAGCAAGGATGAAATAAAGTCATCTATTCTATCTATTTCAACTCCACTAACAGGATGTTGTAAATCAACATAGAAAGTAATATTGGCTTTTGATCATGTCTTCTGATTTGCACTGTACATGTTCAGATTTCCATTTTCAAGGTTCTGAGGTTTCATTTTGCTGAGGATCAAGGTTGTGGCTAACATTTGCATAATGGTGGACCCGGGATTTTAGCTATCTTGTACTTTCTGGTTCAACTATGGGTGGTTCAGAAAAAGGTTACGAGTTTAGTCTTGTCATATGATTGGCTAAAGATTTACATAGGGAGTCCCCTCTGTGCCTACTAACATGTGGCTCTGAAAGGGAGCAAAAGTTTTTTTAAAGGCCTGATTCAACAGTATTACTTATTTGTGGAGTAGATCAAATGTGCTATTGTCCTGTAAGCACACACATTCCGTTTACTGTGTATTGTATGTTCAGTGTCACATACAGTATCTTAGTAGGTCGACAGTAACAATGAAACCTGAAAAAAATAAGAAGCCTTTCCCTGTAAACGGGGGTGCAGTTAGACTTGTACGCTTGAAAATGCCAGAAGAAATAAAGTTCAGCAGTTATTGGCAGCATTGCTCCTACAGCAATTAGATTATAATACATCAATTTCATTTATATGTTTCATACTGAAGTAGTGCATCCTGTACTGAAGGTGAAGAAATTGCACTATAGTCATAAGTGTGATTAAAAATGGTGTAATTTCAGTGCACAGCAGCGTACCAACCCAAGCTTTGCCAGATGCTGTTGTTAGCCTCAGCTCCACCCACTCGCCCCCAGTGGCTCTGGAAAGAGGCGCCTGGCTACTGGCTAGACCGTCTAATGGACAGGCTAAAGATTAGAGCACCCTGGTTGCTGCCGGGCAGAGGATGGAGTGCACTGTCCAATATTAAAACTCATCAGCTACATTGGAGCTTACAGTGGCCAGCCACCAATCCAGCTTAGTTACTGGACTAAAATAACCACCTGTCTCGAGGCACCAAGATCTCTAGGTCCAAGGCAGGAAGCAGCTAAATAAGCCATGGGTAGTTTTTAGGACCAGGGAAATTATTGCTACATATAGCTATTTCATGTATGGTTTTAATCACAGCAGGCTCATTACCACTGATGCTTCAGTGTTGTTGCACTTTTATTTCAGTGTCATACTGTAATCCTTGTTTGTAATGTTGACGAGCAGTTAGGGTTAGGGTAAGAATTTTTTTTTGTAATGTCCTCAACTCGATGTCAGACATTGATTTGTTGCTTGTACTTCTGTAAAGCTAAATGTCTTTATGTAAATGTTTTTCCAGAGCCTATGCATGACAATGGCACTCAGACAATCAAGGCTGAGGTGGTTGAACCCATTGTTGAGACCCAGGAGACCTGCAGGGAAGAAGCCAACACCAGTTCCAGCTACTCGCCCTCACCTAGAACAGTATACACCTGCAACGATGGCAAGGTTAGTCCCACAAGACCACATCATGCATTCACTTACAAACACAGAAACCACGAATTGGTTGGTTTTTCCATGGTCTTCTTCAGATGTCACTATCTTCTCAGTTGTTTGCTGCTTTGTTTTTATGCTAGCTGCATCATGCTAGACTGCTTATCTGCTACCAAACCTTATATGTGTGTTTGTGATATTCTGTCTGTTGCCCTAAACCCCTCAGTTCCCTCTCTCTCTGCCTGTGGGTGACTGTGGGAAGTAGCCTGATTTAGTAGGAAATGCTGTATTTCCTCTTAACACAGATGAAACCAGTCATAGTTGATCAGTCTTTTCCCCCTGGCTGCCCTACCTTAGCAGGTAAACAAGGTTGAGATTATTATTGTTCCTTCAAGCCCAGCCAGCATCATCAGTGTTTATTAGCCTGTTAGGGTTCTTTACTCCCCCCACCCCTGTAACTCAACCTGCGTCCTGTCTCTGATGACAGTGGGGGAATTGGTACTACAAGCTGTGGGGCCTGCAGCCATTTCAAGCGTGAAGAACATTTGCAAATTAGAACTCTCCTACATCAGGGACCCCATATTAATTATTTGCACGCAAGGAATTTAAAGTGACTGACAGGTTAGCCCTAGTGAGAGCACAGGAGGCAGGGAAGAGGAAGAAAAAGAGGAGGAGCGATGGAGAAAGAGAGATAAATGAGTACAACTGGAGGATGAAAACAATCTTGTCTAACTCGAGGGCAGCAAAAGCTTGTCTCCTGGCCGGAGGCCTAAAGCACATTAGCTGCACAGGGGAAAGCCTTTTGGATGGTAGCCTAGAGACTTTACAGTGATAAGAGAGTAGAGAAGGGAAAGAGTCACATGCTGCCTGCTGCATTAGCTCACCTAGACCAAGGCAGTCTGCTGAGGCTGGCAATCAGCTTGGAGTATTTGCTGCAGGCCTTTGCTACATGTAGTTACAGGCTGTTAAGAGCTACAGGCTAACTTCATAGTGGAGGTAATCTAGGCTACAAGCAGCCAGTGCTCTAAGCTTATTTGTGGATGCTAGTTAGTGAAAGTGGTGGATCTTAGGATTTGTAATTTGGTCCTAGCGGAAGCTGGTTAGGTTCAGCATGACTCTTTATGATCTGCATTGCATTGGTTTTGAACCCACGCTGAGCATTGTAGGTTGGTGAAACAGCATCTAACACAAATCTCCTAGGTAAAAGGGGGGTCAACAATGTGTCCAAGAAATAAAATGGTCAGTTTGAGAATTCTGTAAATGTGTTGATTTCCAGTTAAATACTGTGCCTTCCATCATGATACCAAATACCGTCATGCTTCTTTATCTGGCATACTTGCTTACTTGCGTGTCATGTTATAATTCTTTATGGATGTCGCATATACTCATTGTTTTTTATGACTAGCAGCTCCAAATGTGGTGCTAGTAGTCAACTACTGTGACATTCTATCGTTTGTTACTTGCACTGAAAAAACCTGAACTCACTGTCCATAAGGTCTTTTTTTCAAAAGACATTTATTTATTTGTCATTAAGGTTAGGGTCTGAAAACGAGGCTTATTAATTAAATTAGAATAAAAAATGTGGTCCACTGTGATAAAGCAGAACATGCTCTCTATAAAAAAATAAGGTCTCTGATGACGTCAGCAGGTCTCTAGGCAGTAATCAGTTAGGGTTAGGGTTTTGTTGTTGTTTTCCAGCTGAAACCAAACATAGCGACAGTGCAATTTACCTTTTTTTTCTTTAACATAAATATTATCTTCAGCAGACTATAGAATCTCGAGGCATCTTATCAGGTTGTCACCTGGGCGCCTTCCACTGGGAATATTTCGGGCACATCCAACTGGGAGGAGTCCCCGGGGCAGACCCAGTACACGCTGGTGAGATTCTATATCTCATCCAGCCTGGGAACGCCTTGGGATCTCCCAGGAGGAACGTGGCTGGGGAAAGGGACGTCTGGGTCAACTTACTGAATCTGGTACTGCCGTGACCCAATTTTGGATAAGCGGTTAAATAAGAATGGATGGATAAAGATTCACATTTAGGTATTTACACCTGTCCTCTCCTAAGGTACACCTTGGTGGTGGGATTTGGGTGGAGGAGGAGAAGTGGCATCAGCTTCAACGGACACAGGGGGACTCCAAGTTCACAAAGAACCTGGCTGTTATGATCTGGGGCACAGAAACTCTGAAAAACCGTAGTGTCACAGGAGTGGCCACCAAAAAGAAGAAAGATGCCCTGCCCAAACCTCCACTGTCGCCCAGCAAGCTGAAAATTGTCAGAGGTAAGATTACAACTCTAAAACCAAAATTGTTAGACAGATAATTGTTCTGATGAACCTCCTGTAAGCCGAGGTGCAGAACAAATGTTTCATATTGAGTTACTGAATTATATTAATTACATACCAAAGATAAGATCAGCCATTTTTACCTAGATATAGTCTGACTGCTCCCGCTCACTCCTTCCTCAGAGTGTCTCTACGACAGAGTGTCTCAAGAGACAGCCGACAGTGCAGAGATTACACAGAGATTGTCCAAAGTGAACAAATACATTTGTGAAAAGATAATGGACATCAACAAGTCCATCAAGAATGAGGAGCGGCGGGAATCCAAGCTGCTCATCAGACAGACAGTCAAGATGGAGAATTTCACCTACGATGGCATGTAGTGATCAACTGTTGTCATGCCAGCGCCTTCTGTCCCTCCCTTCCGTGGTCCGCAGGATATTAAGGGGACTTGATATGGGTAACTGGGAGATGTTTGTCACCAGGAGCAGTTTTTTTTTTTCGTAGACACATTGGTTATCATGTAAAGTGTTAAAACAAATAGACCCCTTCCCATTACCTCCCATCAAAGAGCAACAAGTTCCCCAGTTTCTTCATAGGCTGACAGACAGCTTTACCCACCAGTGAGAAGTTGAATTTGTGGTAACTAGATGAATATGATTTAGCAGTGATTTAGAATATGAGTGTCGGTGTGTGTGTGTTTGTGTTTGTTTTTACCTTTACAGTGGAATTGGTACAGAGATACGGTTCATTAGGTGTTTTCATTTATGTCAAAGAAGGGATTTTTAATTTATTGTTCTGTGTCAGAACATCATTTTGAGTCATTAAACTGAACACTTTTAAAAAGTAAGGAGATGTTATTATCATAGACATAGAGTTTCCTGATAAAAATGATAATTCTAGCTTGCTGTGGAGTTTACACGTGAACACTTGTGTTTTGCGTCGGTACATAACATTGGTTAATAGCATGCAATGAGACTACAGTGTCTCGAAATGCACAAGTCTTAACTGATTAACAGCCATATTGCTTATTTGAACAGAGAGTCTGTTGCTCCGAGAGATTAATTACGTTAGTGTGTGGTTGCCCTTAATGGTAGGTCAGTAACACTCGTCAGTTTATTACAAAGAGGGTTTACAGAGGGTTATTGACTCTAAAGTCTGCAGAGTGCTGTATTTGTTATATTTTTATGTTAAGCTTTTAATTTGGAACATTTGCCATCACTGAGAGAGCACAAGTAAAGGTTTTGATGGAATATTCCTGTGTTACTTAATCAAACGTGTCACTTTGAGACAGTTTGACTGTTTAAGGTGTGGTGCCAGAGGCATGTCGATGCCTACAAAGGCCTTACATGAAATAGGCAATCATCAGGGAGCGTCATGCCCATAGGTTTACTAGTAAGCTGTGACTGTAAATGTATAGTTATCTTAAAGGATAGAGCGTCAGCTGCACTTTGCTGTGAGGATGGAAGAGGCTAGGTACTATGTTCTCTGTGTGATTCACGCCATTAAACTGAGCTGTGCTGGGTTACCCCCCCCCCCCCGTTATAGGACGGTGGGCTGCACCCCACCCCTCTTCTTAGAAAAGAAAAGCAGGACACTGCTGTACACGGTTCAGGTCATCTTTTTGTGCAGACGGTGTTAGCTTTGGGTAAAGCTGTCTGAAACACTATTGTGGTGTTGAAGTTGTCTGGGCCTGCTCAACCTGTAATAACCCCCCTCTTTTTTTAAGCTACGCCACTGGGGAACAAAGCAAAGCTGCTCCAGTGACAGTTTCCTTTGGGCTATGCCATCAGAACTTTGAAAATGTCCTCTTTTTCCTGTATATTTTTTATGGGTTTTTTTTGTTGTTTTATTGTTTTCATCCAGAATGGTTTGTGTGGCTGTCTGCAGGCTGGAACTAAATGCTGCAGATTGAAATCTCAACTGTGACCTAGCTGTGGCTAACTGTGAATCTGCTGCAGAGCTGCCCATCAAGCCTTTCCCCTCTTCACGCTCTGGATTCTTGTTTGTCACTTGTTTTGTTCCTTTCTATCATTTTGTTTGTCTAGATTTTTGTTATTTCAAAAGTTTAGATCAGCCTTTTGTTAAGCTATTTTATGTTTTTGGAGATATTTTAGTGTACATAAAACACATCTTTCTATCTTTTTTTTCACCAAACATGGACATTTCAGTTTCTGGTCACGTTACATGTCACACATTTATAGATATGAGTTTTGAATAATCTTACTGATGTTGAGATTCCAGTTTCTTTTTACACAAATTTTTGTTTGTTTTTATTTTTATGTGAATTGTTGGCTTTAAGCTTCATGTGGTATCCAAATGTAGATCAGTGGAATCTACAAACAAATGGGTAAGAAAAATCTCCCTTTCTTAGCCAAAGTGTTCTCCGTGGAACAAGAGAGACAAGGCTTCCCAAAACATGAGATTTTGGCACCGTTAACATTAAGCTACATTCACAACATGTAATATTTGATCAGCCTCGCTTAGAGTCTACCTTCTAATCTAAGATGAGATCTGTGTTGTTAAACTATTGTACTCTAGCAACTGAGATGCAGTAGTTGAATTGACACAAATCATTTACATCAAATGCACTTTAAACGTGGCAATTTCTTCAATCTTCAAGAGATGTATTTGTGCTATTCGTCCTTTTTTAAATGTCTATACAGATTAGGGCCTAACAAACATTGTATTATTGTGAAGCACCTTAGAACCTTTGGCAAAAATGATTTATGAAATATGGTTTTGCTTAGTCAGTCAGATATGCCCTGGTTTAGATTTAAAACTTCCAAAATAATCACGTAGAGGTGTATTTGGGGTGCGTAGAGAATCAGATTTACCAAAGTCAAATAACATTGAAACTGGATTCTGTGTCTCCAGCATGGCCCCGTGAACAACAAATGACAGTAAAAGTCAAAAACTCTTCTAACCCCAAAACAAAATTAAAAAAATGTTAAGATATTTATCTGTAAAATGTGCAAGCTAACTTGAATATGTGCTTTAACTTGATGTGTCAAGATGCTGGTTATGTATAGATATGAGTATATATAGAGATAATTGTGTATTTTTACAAATGAGTGGTAATTGTAAGCCAAAGTATTGAATGCTGAAATCAAGCTAAAAAGAGGGAATGATGCTGAATGAGACATCAGCAGGGTTTGCACAAAAAATGGCCCTCGCCAAGGTAACAGAGCTTAGTGAATCTAAAACCACCGAAATGGTGACGCGTCATTGATGTTTTTTTTTTTTGTTTTTTTTTTTTTCTGAAAAGTTCCCTTTTACAGTATCCTTTCAGTTTTTCCTGTACAAAGCAACGTGAGGTTTATGTGCAGTAGCATGTATTTAATGTACATGCAGTTTAAAAGAAAGAAAAGATTTGTGCTGTGCAAAGCAGCCATGCTGAATTTCTGACACATTGTCGTGAGTTTGTGTTTGTGTTTGTTTCTTTGTTTTTTGATGCCAAAAGGGGGTGTGGTTAAAATAATGCTTTAATATAGAGCATTACTAGAGCTATTACATCATCTGAAATGTTAAGTTGTTTTCAAAGACTGGCTTCTGAGCGTGATTAAGCCTAAGCCTTTAACTAAAACCATCTTTAGTGGATTAAAAAAGTTTGGAAGTACTATATGTTTTTAACCTACATTTGGCTTGATCTGTGATGGCAAGGACGTCTTTTTTTATCACTCGTACCAAGCCAGTTGTGTTTGGGCTTTAGCAGCTTATTAGTAACATACACCAATAACAGTAAACTGGCAGAGCCGTCACTGGATACTAGTTAGGACCTGTGGCACAACACCAGACCTTGCAGTACTCTCACCATTTCATTCAAGTAGCGACAGGAAGGAACTGTAACCTTGCTGGCTCTGTGATCCTCCTCCAATTCTGTCACCTCTAGTTCCTCACTCTCCTAAAATTTAGAAAGACTGGACTTGGAAATGCACACGTATCAAGATGATAGCAAATCCTGACCCCCCTCTCCTGGTGGTTTGGCTTATGTTGTGAACACCTGTGAAAGCTTTAGAAGTGAGAGAGCTTTGTGTTGTTTTTTTTTTGACAGTTTGGGAGGAAAAAGAAATCCAGCGTTTCCAGCTTCACTGTGGGGAACAAGTCAAATGGTTTCACCTTGCAGTTTTCACAGCTATGTGTACTCAAAACACGTTAGTATTTGAGCCTCAGATACAGTGTCAAACGAGATAAACAGGAGGAAAACATTGTTAGGCCTATATTTTTATTATGGTATCAGTAACTTTGTACACAATCCACAAACCGGTTCTACTTCATCTGACTTCACCGTCCTACCTCATTGTTACTCTGGTGTTTGTTTGTCAGTGACTGTAAACTATATGTGTATATTAAAAAAATCTATAGGAAAAGGTATACCTGGTTACTCTCAACATGTACAGCATATAAAACTTGTAAAACACCTCAGTACACAGATATCATTCTTAGGAGAAATCAGTTTTATTATCTGCTTAAAGATGCTGCTGTGAAGGGGTGTCTGTGTGAGGGGTTGTCTCTGAATATATATCTTTGCTCTTTGCTATGTCGTGCAGTCAGTGGTTGTGTTTTGTCTCTGTATTGCATTCTGACATTTTTACTGGTTGACGGTGCTACCAGCAAACAGTTCAAAAACTGATCTGTCTATCGGACCTCAAATGGTGCTGTTTTTCTATGTTTTTATCCTCATTCAGCTATGTTTTATTCAGGTGTGTCAACCGCCACTATCCCCTCAGCTAATCAAATTTTAAGCCAAAATATTTCGCAAAACTGATTACCCTGCTATTACTGTATCAACTATATGCTATCCGTCCAAATATTGTAGATAGTGATTATATCCTCAGCTGTGAGTTTCAGAAGTACCTCAGAACTTGCTGATTTTCAATGGATGCATCTGCTTCTAGCACCTGTTGTCTGCCAATCTTACGTTGTTGCAGTGTATTTTCAGAAATATGCATTTTTAATGGTTAGATCAGGTTACACTTTAAATATTCTGTTATATTAGCTCACACTCAGATAACTATTAAATACAAAGGATGCCACTGTTCACTGGTTCTATGCCAGGTTGTCATAAAGTTCAGTTGATCTCGGAAGAGTGTGTTGTAGTAGAAGAGATCCTCAGCAAAAAAAAAAAAGTTTAAGTCAGACTTTTCCAGAAGAAAGATTCCATTGGTAGTTGTAGATTATGTGGAAAGATGGTATAAAATAGAGTAAAACTCTCATCCTAAGGGTCTTTATAGCACATTCACAAAGACTTGTGGACGGTTCTGCCTTTCAGTTCTGGAATATTTAATTCGATCTTTTCCACTTTAATCTGCATATATATGGGATCTTTTCTGCACCAAAGTGTTTTTCTTTTCTCCTTGGAAAGTAGCTATGTGTCAGTATGTATGTATGTATTTGTGTTTTCCCTCTGATCATGTCTGTGAACATAAAATGTTGCTGGGGAATTTCTCTCTACTGTGAGCAGTGTGTGTTCTCACTGCAGTCGGTTTCATGGAAGCACTTAAGCCATTTGTTGGACTGTTTCATAATGGTTCAATTGTAAGCTTTGCTCTGGTCCAGGAAGTTGACCCAGAGAGTTTTGTGTATTTGAATTCCTATGCAGGTGTTGAGCTGTAATCACCTGGTACCACATCACTGTTGGGTGGAGGGATAACCAGGGAAAGAGAAAACTAAAGCGTGTTCTCCTTTGAATGTTTCTGCACATCCTTGGTATTGACTAAAAGGGGACAATGGCGACGTGACAAATCTGTACACAACTATTACTTTTCATACTCACGGAGTTGAATGAACAGAGCTATACAGGGCTGCTTGGGTGTGAACCTGTCTGCAATAGTTGTAACCGCATTTTACTGGTCATTAGAGAGAGCTGGAGTTTTTAATGTATGGGGTTTTTCCAGCTGGTGTGATAATGTGAAAAGAATTTAAAGACTATTGCAGTAAACAATCCCCACCCTACTTAAGCCTCCCAGAGGCACAACCCTACAGATACACAAAATGTTATATGCGATAGAGAGTGTCTATGTCTCTGCTAAACCGGCCACACCTCTGCTATGCGAGCAACTCTTTGATGCTTAGCATCCTGCTCCGTGTTTTTTCTTGCTGCATTCAGGAACACCTGTTTAATGTATAGATAAACAAAAATAAATCCAGACTTTTATTCTATCAGCACAAACTTCTTGTTGTCTTTTTTGTCATTTCCTGCCTCGTGATCTTTTATCAAAGGGTTATACTTCAAAATTATACTGTTAAGGAAATAAAAGGTTAAGGCCACGCTGAACATGTCTCATAATTTTTTTTATCCCTATTTATTATGGGGAAATACCCTTTTAATTCTTCATTTCTGTTGTGTTGTTGTCTCAGAAAGGTTTACAGGGCGGGACTATAGTGCTGTTTAAACATTATTTAACAGCATCCTGATTAGCACGCCACACTTTGTCACTGTGACTGTACTGTAAGCAGCAGTATTGTTAATGCACCTGCATCACAATCCGTCATTCCTTATTGCTGTCCTGACCATACAAAGTTAAAACTACACTGTATCTGCTCATTTTTCACTGATGCTTTGTGTTATTCAGCAGCTTGTGTCTTCTGGTCCCAATTAGTCACTGTAGGAACAAATAACCTTTTGTTATATTATAAGAGTGATCTAAATTACTTTGCTGATTAAACTGTGCACTGTGACTTGCATAACATAAAATCAATTGATGAATTCACACTAAAATATGGTATGGGAGTTTCTACACTACCTGGAGCTAACATGGCATTAATGCGCAGTACTATCGGAGAGTAAACCCATCCACGAATTGTACTTCTCGTGCCAGAAGAGAGCCAAACATCTGAAACTAAAAATAATGGAGAGAAAATGTAGACTTGAAGGAAAAAAATTTATAAAAATTACAAAAAATATGATTCAACAAAAAAACATTTTCAGTGTATTACCAAAACACACAAGAATAATTTCATAAACCAAGTCAACCAGCTATTAACCGTTGTTCTATATCTAACTACCACATGTGAGACAGCAAAAAAAGCTTATTCTCCTGAATGTCAAAATATTGCCTTAGTTTGCTTTAGTTGGTGTTTTTTTTTTATAAAGTGTTGCCATAACTTGCTTTTTTCACTGTTAGGATAAGTTTGGGGTCACAGGGAACTCTGAATAAGTAGTAACTTAATTTCCTCAACTGGTATTTTCACCTCAATCTGTATATTTCAAAAGCACCAAATCGGGGTTCAATTTAGCCAATAGCTTGGAGCACAAACCCAACTTCAGGCTTTAATGGTGTTATTTTTACACTGGAATACCACTTAACTGATGTCAAAAGAGTTCTTATTTTCAAACTGATGGCCATGTGTGCTCAATGGGCTTCATAAAATCTAATGACCTCCAGGCTAATGCAAATTTCTCAGCGCACAGCAACCCCAGTACACTTTTCATTTAAATGCAAAAATTAAAATGAGAGTTTGAGTTTGTCATACAATAGCAGAGATTTTCTTTTAAAAAATGGAAACCGTAAAAACAGACAGGCAGACAGAAGCAGATGAGCTGTACTGCTGTGTCTCTGACAGCTCATTCCATCGTTCACAGATCAGTGTGTAGCTCTGTAAGCTCTTAGTGCATTTTCCCTCTACATCCGACTCCAGTTTTCCATTGTCATAGGCTCTGCAGTCATCTTCTGTCACTACAGCGATCAGCCCCGCCTCACCTTTAGATCCCGCAGCACTTTAAACATGACTGTAAAGTTTTGTATGTGTATGCATCTGCGGAGGAGGTGAGGGATTAACAGGCTGATTGTTCTCAGTGTCAGCCACAAGATAACAGGATGGCAAAGCCCAACAGTTTACTACACTGTATTTGTTCATTCCCATGCTGCCTGCCCGCCTCTGTGTCACACAGCACGCCTGTGATTGGCAGCACTCTATCTGTATGTCCCATTTCCAAACCATATTGCAATATCAACTCAGCTGCTTGTGAACAAGATAAGACAGAAATGGGTGTTGACATATCAGATTGCTTGTAAGATTGCTTGTTTGGAAAGGCTTGAATCTAAAATGAGGCCCATCATTGAATGCTGGATTTGGTTGGATCCACAGTGGAAACAGTGAATAGGGATGGGAAGTGGTACCAGTGAAGGCCATTTCCCCCCCGTTTCCTCACCAATCGACTGAGCTCTACACACTCCCTCATTTCCCCATTCCGCTCCTCTGTCTGGAAGAGTGCATTTCCATATATTACTGCCTCTGTAAGCAAGTGTGTCATGCACACAGGCTTTTCCTACATCCCTAGGGGACTTCTCAATGTCATTATCGCTAAAGCTTGCCACATGCCTGTAATGTATTACTGCCTGGCTTTATTGGCAGCGCAATGATTCAGTGGTGGTGATGATGGATTAGTGCCGACTGGGTCGAGCTGGGCTGGGTTGAGTTGGTCCAGACTGGGCTGGGCTCTGCAGCCTCTTCTGTCGCATTAACACTGTGTCCTCCTCACATGCTGCAGTCTACAGGGAGACATATTGTATTTATGTCACACACACAGCGTAATGAATATGGTCATTTCGGTGCTTTTATGGAGCTTCTTGGAACATTGTCTGATTCATCCTGTCCACCCCTCACTTTTCACGTAGACGCGGGGCTCGCAGCAGCGACGCATAATATGTGCCAGTAATGCATTTGCTTTATGACATTGTTACTATTTAGAAGGTAAAAAATATAACCGCTTATGTGACCTCCCGGAAGGGAAAGGTCAGAGAGGGTGCGCTCGGTGAATATGTTAGCTCGGTGTAAGGTTTGATGTTTTCAGGAGCGCACACACATACACACAGACAGGGAAGGGACACTGTGGCATGTTATTACTATGTTATTATATTATATATATAACACAACTACCCAGGCCGGACTAAACTAAATGGCCCCTTGAGCACCAACTAAGAGTCTAATCCAATGGTCAGTTTCTGATTACAGGCTTTTCAGCCTCTGAATGTTCTCCATGCTGGTCACCTGACGCTAGCTTGTCTTCAGGAAAAATGATATTGCTCTAATTTGGCTTATATGTTTAGCATTTCTTTCTGCTTCCAACACCTACAGGCCATCATCAGTCCTATCATATAACATAAAGTATTGATTGGTGTATTCTAGATATTCAGACTCTGTTGCAAAAGCAGGAACGGGTTAAACAACATACACATTTTGGATTTTAATTGTTTATGAGTTTGTTTTTGCTTTTGGGAAATAAGTTTTTTTCGTCACTGACTGAATTCATTCATCGCTATTTGACTCCCTCCGTTTGCCCACCCTGCATTATTTCTCCCCCGAAGGCATGGAAAGCTTTCTCATTACTGTAAATAATTAGAAAGTAACAAAAGACTCACGCTTATACACTTATAATTCAGTTTAATTAGTGTGATTGTATGTGAGGCGCTTTATTGTCTAATTTCTTAGAGATTTATTATTGTTCTCCATTTTTAGCACTTCCATGTAATCTACAAGGCATTCATTTACAGTGTGGAGCACACATCTGCATGCAAAACATGCAAGAAAATAGTTCATTAAATTATCTTTATTGTCAGTAATGATGTTGAATTATACATCACTTTTTCTCTTATTTCCATCTTTGTTACTATGCTCAGCTGAAAAATGACGGTGAATGGTTTAACAGAAAATTCTTAAGGATTATTTCTGCTGTTGGTCTTCACACGCGTCCACCTGCATTTCTCTACATTGCCATTCGATTGAATGTATGATAAGATATGTCTTGACTGTGGCTGTTAAAATTTTCCCTGCTGCCAGCGTTATTCAGGGGTCCTTATCATTTTTAAGAAGCTTATTTGGCTGCTTCATTGATAAAAACTGGTAAAGTTTGGCATCCACCAGCCTCTCCGATAAGTATGTAAAATTGAGGTCTCCTACCCTAAACACCCACAGACACATGCACAGATATATATACCTGGTGTATGCGCGCGCGCTCACACACACACACACACACAAACACACACACACACACGCACACACACTTAAACACAGAGCTTCCAAATGGCCTCTATTAATGCAGACAGCTCCCTTAATTAACAAGATTCCAAGTGATGATGAATTTTTCATTCTCTGAACATTTAAGCAAATTAAGACCCAAATGAAGAAGGTTCCAGTGAATGACCATGGCAGGGGCCGCCAATGGCAGCCAATGTCACTGTCACAGTGCCACTCTGCACCACCAGCCTAATCACTGGAGCTGCTTAATATTGATGTCCTACTGCTCTCTTGTCGCCTCTCTTCCTCCTGCCTTGTCTCACCTCTCCTTGCACATCATCTGTTCTTCTCTCCTCCCTCTTCACATTGGGATACCTACTTTTTTTCCCTCTTGCAACTATAACATTTCTCCTTTACCTTCTGTCCTCCTTAGATCTGGAGGTGTCTCTCTCACTATATATAGATTTTGGAGTTACAAATGGAAATCAACTAACTGCACTAATAGCATTTTAATGGTAATTTAATGTAGTAAATAAAGCTTGTTACAAGCTAAGCAGTTTTGTTGGATGTCACGGGCAATCAATCAGTGTCTGATGCAATGTGCTCACCTCCTTGATAATTTGGTGTGATGTCACCCATGTATTTTCACTTTCACAAGCAATTGATCTAGCAACGTTCATGTCAATATCTATGGATTAAAGAAAAACAGGCAGCAGCACTGTTTACATTGGTCACCTGCAAACAAAATGCAGGAACTGTTTTTTTAGGCTATCGTCAAAAACTGAATGTTTCCTAGTGTTTCAGTGTTAAATGCTGCTGGTAAAAATGGTAAATATCATTTATTGGCTAAATACTGCTTCTACCACTGTTACAGCAGCTTATGTTTTTCACTCTAGCCAGTTCATAATATTTGGTAATAATTATGTGTTTATTTTATCGCATGAAAAATAAAGGTTTAAGCCCAATACTTAAAAGTAGAGAGGGTGTCTGCCTCAACCTGAAATGGGAGCTGGTTCCAGGAGAGGAGTTCGAAAGCTAAAGGTCTCCTACATTTAGAAAGTTACCACAGATAGACCTGAAGTGGTCTGCTGGGACGAATATGACTTTCTAATACATTTCACGGGAAAGAAGTGGAGAATAAGATAAAGAGAGAAACTAATGTACGATAAATATGATCGCTCTTACTAATCCCAGTCAGAACTCTAGCTGCAGCATTTTGGATTTACTGGAGGCTTTTTAAGAAGTTATTGTGACATCCTATTAGTAGTGAATTTTAGTAGTTCAGCCTAGAGTAGTTTTTCAGTGTCACTTTGACACAAGACTCTCCTCATTTAATATCTCATCATTATGAGAATTTGTTTTTATTTTTATTGGCCAGAAACTTCATTTAAATGAATTTGGTGAGCTGAATGCCAAATGTAACATTTATCAACATCTATAAGAGAAATTATTATTATGAGAAACTGTAATTACCTTTGACAGCTGGTAGCTACTTAATTGATTTTCATTTGGTCTCTGTGAGTATGGAAACATCAGGACTGTCAATGAGATGCTGTGGCTCTTTTCTTGCAGGTAAACACAGCGTGCACTCGATCACGCTTGTTGTGTACAGTCGTTCAGATTCACTTTTTCTTACCATTATGTGATATTCTCTGACTCCCACTTCACCTCCTCTAAAGTGCTCACATTCAAGGGAAACACCTTGATTGGAAAATATATTTCTTTATCGCTGTGTTCAGAAAATAGAATGCTTTACCTTCTCTGAGCTCTGAATTTATTTATGTCTGCTGAGATTCTGATTTGCTGTGGATCTGTAGGGAGATGATGAATCACTTGGTGCAGTAGATATAAACTGAAAACAGAAACAGTGCATCGCAGACATCCGCTCTACCAAGTCAGGTTTGATGTTAAATTTGAATTTAAACAACATTAAAAAACCTCTATCTACGCTTAACATCTTGCATCCCTTTGTATGTGCTGCATCCAGTTCTGATATCTGGTATCTGATTAATGGCTGAAGACCAATCTGACACTTGTCTGCTCTCATCAGTGTCAATCTGGACCTCAAGTCCGTGGCTAAGACACAAACACACACAAACACGCTGCCAGCAGGCGCTTTTAATGGCCTGGTGTTAATGAGAGTCTTGTTTGGAGCTGTCAGATGACCCTGGGCCATGCAGACTGACACCAATTCCATGTTCACAGCTCTAGAGGTCACCACATGGTCTACAGTGTTTGTGTGTGGGCATGTATCAGTTTATGTGTGTTGGTGCTGTACAAAGATACATTTTTATAGTTAATTACCATTCTAGCCAGTGCATTAACATTATATCAGCATATCTTTGGTGGTTTAATTTCAGTAACGTTGATAATAATCTTAATAAACCTTATCTATTCAGTCCATCAGTCTATTCTCACTATTCTCACAAAAAAGATTTGTCTGCGTGTGTGTGTGTGTGTGTGTGTGTGTGTGTGTGTGTGTTGTACTGTCAGTGTAAATATTCTAAAAAGAGACAAGCTCATATACAAATTTATTACCACAACACCTGGAAAAAAGATGCATTACAATAAGGTTACAGCAAAGTTCAGATGCTATGAACCTTAAAATGTATGGAGCCACGGTGATGATTTTCCATTTCTGACATTAATCTGAAACTAATGTCATCTGTGAAGTCATCTGTTCCTATGATCCTGTCTTTAAACCAGGCTTCTTCAGGTTTGTTTGTTTTTCTTATTTGTGTATTATTTATTTTTGTTTATTTGTTCTGTGTAACCAGCCAGTGTTTTCCAACCTGTAGTACACTTGATGTTATTCTTCCTTTATGTGTTGACAGCAAGAGTGTGATCTAGCTCGCTGTGTGGAGACCAATTCACAGAGTGGGAAACGCCTGTGTTGAAGCCATGCTGTGTGTGTGTGTGTGTTATGTAAAAGTGACTCAGGCTGACAGTTTGCCAACAGCCTCGCACCTGCACACAACTAGGTGTTGATCTCAGAGTGGGGGGGTGACAAGTGGAGGACAGGCAGAAGGAGAGTAAGGGATAGGACACGAGGTTTTGGGGGCGGATGACAAAAAGCTGGTGAGGAACCAAGCATATAGGTGCTGTGAGAGGTGGTGCTGTTTGTATGTACTTGTGGAGTGTGGAGTGTTGTGGCAGGTCGGGCAGGAGAGCCAATTGGATTGATGCATTCTTTCATAGATAACTGCACCATAACACCAGAGCGCAGCCAGGGCCTCATTTGTCAGACTCAGGGAAATAGCGTTACAGCATGACATTTCACTCTGTCTCCAGCACACACATCAACAGGCCTGCTCCTCTAGATGCAGGGGCGTGCGCTACTGTTGCTACTGTAATCCGGTGGTGAATTTAATTACGGTTTAAAAGACAAAAAGTGGTTGTAGCTTAGGGGAATCGAGTGCGTGTTTATCTTCTGTTCATCTCTGTCTTTCTGTTACCTGTCTTTTTGTCTCTTCATGTCTCTCACCTATGTCTCAGTAGGGATTGGCTGTTGTTAACCTCTCAGCAGCAGTAGTGAGTTTGTCGCTGACTGCAGAGCAGGGAAATTCAGACAAGCTCTCTGGAGGGACACTCAATAATATGTCAGGGAACTCCATTTCACCGTCAGCATACACGCTTCTTGGTGGCCTAAATAATTCACGCCCATAGCATTGATAATTAAATAGCGAAGATCTGTTTTGACAGAGCATTGTTTAGACAATAAAAAATGACAAAAATAAATGGTGTGGATGTGTGACAATGCAAAAAAATGTTTTAGTGAACATGGAGACCTCATTTTTAAGGATTTACTGCACCACCTGGAGAAGTTGAGAAGGAAGAGCTTAAGAGAAAAAGACACAGACAGAGGGGTTAAATGAAGCTGACGTGTTCAGTGTTAATGTGTCCCTGGATGTACCTCTTGCCTATACTTGTGTTGCTTTGTTTACACCCTCTGTTCAAGCATTGTCTATATCTAAAATGAAGCTTCCACGGCATAAAAAGGGAATGTTATTGTAAGTGGAGTCCAAGAGAATCTCAGTGTAAGTGAAGGAAGCACGAATCTATTAGTGAGATAACAAAAACCTAAGTTGTGGCCAAATCAACAGTTGGGTGCATTCTTAAAAAGAAAGAAAGGACTGTTGAGTTAAAAAAATGGACTAAGAAAGACAACTAAAGAGGGGTTTGATCGCAGCATCATTTTCTGGTTGAAGGAACCCTTTTACAACATCAACAGATGTGAAGAATACTCACATTTCATTGTCAGAATCTACAAGAGAAGAGCATGTAAATGCACATGGTTTACAACTCAAGACTTTTTAAAGACAAAAAAAAGAATATTCTTAAATGGCCAAGTCAGTCACCTCATCTCAACCCAACAGAGCAGCTTTTCAGTTACTGAAGGACCCACATATAAGCAGCAACTGAAGGTGGTTTCAGCCAACATCTGACAAGCAACTCCAGGGAGGAAACAACTATTATTAACTAATTAATTAATTATTAACTATTGGCTTCAGACGTCAGGTAGTCATTGACTGCAAAGGATTTTTATCCAAGCATTTAAAATTATGGTTATATTTACTGTTGTAACTTTGCCGAAATATCATTATTGTTGTCTGCAGTGCAAGGCACATATTACTCTCCACCTCTAAACTGGCCTCTCTATATTTTATTCCTCCACATACATTAATGCAGCTCGAACAGAAGGGTCCACAGACACAAATGAAACATCAAATTTTTCTATTTTCTGGTCAAAAATGGCACTTTGGACATGCACTCCCGCTATTCATTATCGTCCTTTGTCGTTATACTTTGTCCTAGAAACAAACAAAATTTGGAGGAAAATGTGTCCTGTGTTGACACATATGCTTCTCATAACGATAGGACCTAGGTTTTGGAGCACTGAGTCCAATGTTAATTTTTCTCCGTGAGCCCTGCTCAAGATGAGAGACGAGCAGCAGGAAAAATCGCCTCCAGGAGCTCATTTCTTGGACTTTCGACACCAGAAAGGTGTGAGCTAGTTGTTAGAAGCATGTGGGTGCTAGGGTGTGGCTAACCTTCCAATATGACCAATACTCGTTGTTTTATTGAGGCTTTTTGTGGACCGACATTTTCGCCTTTGGGCTGAAATTTGCGTGCGTCTGAGCGGGAGGAGGAGGAAGGAGAGCGGTAAGAGGAAAGGAGGGGGGCTCGCCATGTACGTGAACAACAGCTGGTGCCGGCCCAATACCTTTTCTGTGAAGGAACATGTCTGTACACCTGATGTTGAGCTTTAAAGAGATTTTTCGCATGTTATATTTCTCGCCGTCTACAGTCCTTCGTCGGACGCGTGACGTCATACAGACGGTCACCTAATGCCCTCTTTATTATCTCCAGGGACTTCAATCACGCCACCCTCAATAAAACACTCCCCACATTCAGCCAGTTTGTGACCTGTCCCACCAGGTTTGAGAAGACACTGGACCTAATGTATTCTAATGTTGACGAAGTCCTCAGCCACAGACTGGGAGACTCTCTGTGAGCCTCATGGTGAGGACATTGATGGTCTGACAGACATCATCACAGATTAACCATCTCATTAGATCAGGTGAGGAGAGAGCTGAACAGGCTTCACCCCACAAAAGCTGCAGGGCCAGACGGAGTCAGCCCCAGGGTGCTGAAAGCCTGCGCTCCTCAGCTATGTGGTGTTCTACAACACATCTTCAACCTGAGCCTGCAGCTGGAGAGAGTTCCTCTGGAGAAAGTTCTGCCTGATCCCTGTGAATAAGAAACCACGGCCCAGTGTCTTAAAAGACTACAGACCAGTGGCTCTGACCTCACACATCATGAAGGCCTTTGAGAAACTGGTCCTGGACTCCCTCCGACCACTAGTCAAACCTTTACTAGATCCCCTTCCAGTTTGCCTACCAGCCCCAACTTGGAGAGTTGCAGCACAGGAGCTCCTCAGGGGACAGTCCTGTCTCTCCGTTCCTTTTCACCCCTCTACACGTTGTAGCTGAGAGGAGGACACTCTCCAAACTCCTTATCCATATGTTATCTTGTTTGGTTTTTTGTTCTTATATATTTGTTGCTTTTGTATTTATATTTCATTGGTGCTTTTTATGGTTGTGGGTCTTATAATCCTTCTGAAATGAGAGCGAATGTATCTAGGCAAAACAATTTCCCTCTGGGATTAGTAAGGTGTTTTGAAACTTAAATCTTCAATTTTGAATTATAAAAACTCTGGCACTGTCCGGATACTTGTGGACCTAACGGTATTTACCCTCCTTCTATTACAAACCTTTCAACTCTATCAAGTCAAGATGCACGGTCCGTAGACAAGAACCTCCTGGTTAAGCTGGTTCCAGATGGAAGAAAAAATATTGACTCTTTGCATTCTCTGCTTGGCTGTCAGAGTCTGTCAGACATTACAGTCAGACATTAGTGAAATGAGGAAAGTTTCCCAACAATACAGTACTATGTTATACTGTAGGTCAATGTAAAGTTTAGCTTCCTTATTGTTTTTGTGATCGACCGTGCAGATCACACTTATTCTGTCTGTCTCCCTTGCTGTTTCATTGTGTCTGTCTTGTTCTTGGTGCGTCCCAGCAGGCTTGCTGTAGACTGGCAGAGTGTTGATCTGTGTGTCAGGGACTGGGGGTCTCCTTTCCCCAGCCCTTCTTTCCTCCACCAGCTGACAGACAAGGTCAGGGACTCATCCTGCCTGTCTTTCTCAGCTCCTGACAGCATTTCCTTAGGGAAACAAACCCAGACAACCCTGCAGTCCCTGGCACGCACTATCACCAATTAATATTGCATCACCATTTTCTAATCTGCTCCATCAGGGCCTACTTCTCAGGGTGTGATTAGGCCACCTTGCTTCCCTGCTTCAAACCTCCCCTAGCCTTCCTCCTTTACTAACCGGGAAACCGGGAAAGGACTCTACATCTGGCATGTATCTCTGGTGATGTTGTCTGTTGCTGTCATTTATCTCGAACAAATTTTATTTGGAGATCTTATTTGCAAGAGTCATGCATGTTTAGAAATGTAATTCATTCGAGGTTAAGACTGACCATAAATCATTGTGCTGAGTCGATTTATTACATAGTTTAAAGTTCATACTTAGCCATGCTAACGTCATGACTCTAGGGATGGCAAGAACAGTTGGTCCACTGCCTTGATCCTGAAAGTCTAACTAACGTCACCATGAAATGTCAATTTATAGTGCTGAAGAGATTGTTTGGGGTAATTGCTTGTTTTTGTCTTGCCCCTCTAGAAGTTGACATTTTGTGGTTTTAGTAAGTTATTTAATAGGTTGCCACAAATTTCTTTCACAAAATGAACTGTGAAAACTTTAGTTCTTAAATTTTTGATCTGGCATCATTATTAGGTCAAAATTGTATTTGTACCTTAAGTTCTAATTCATTTCTAATGTCATAAATAACATTTACAACTTAGACCTGATTTATAAATATGTAAGTTATCTATTCATGATGTTGATATTCAACGTCATTCTCATATTACTTTGGGAATTGGGAACATGACTTAACACAATTTCTAATATCTAGAACTCAAATAAGAACCATGATGCCGTTCACTTCAGCCTTGTACTTAAATTCTCCAAACTCTGAACTACTTGTAGTGAGAGACATCACACCTCCTGTGACCTTAGTGGATGACTTATTCTCCGACCTTAGGGACTGAGTAATGTGATGTGGCTCTGAGAATAGCTACAGTACCGTCTCTGTCTGGGTTGGGGTTGGGAGCGACCTGTCCGGCGCAGTGTATTTGGATGAAACACAGCTTTTTGTTCACACCTTCGACTTGTCCTTTCACACAGACACACATTTACTGTTCGCTGATGTACAAACACACCTGTACCTGCTCAGTATAGCATTATTGAGGAGCTAAATCTCACCTAGCCTCTCCTCAGCACTGATGGATTTATATCAGCGCTGCAGGACGAGGGCAAGCGTATTGTACTTTTGATCATTTGTTCTGGGTGTCATTCTTTAAAAACATCAGCCTGCATGGCGTGAAGGAGAAGGAAAGAACAGAGGAATGTCACCCAACAGATATGGCTACTCCTGAAATCCCACCTGTCTTTTCTGTGCTTTTGCTGCATTGTAAGAGAACGACGTAAGTGTAATTTCCAGACGAGGTGCTGACTGCCTATGTGTGGTTGATTTTACTCGGAAATCTGACTTCTAGACAGTGTATGTGTGAATGCGTGTGTGTGTGTGTGTATCCCACAGATCACTAATCTCTCTGAAGTCCTGTTTGTTCTCCAGGTTTGCCCCCACTACAAACATTTTCCTGATCAAAGCTGTTGAAAAGGCCTGCCACTTCAAACAAAGTATACACATGCACACACACTCGCATCCATTCCAGCACAGCTCTACGTTCGGCGTGTTGTCATAGCAACCACGTTAATCCTAAACCAACCAGCATGCAGTGGTTGCATCGGGCGAGCCAATCAGGAGTGGAAGCTGAAAGACAGACAAACAGGAGTCATGAGCTCAATTACCTTTTCAGCGCTCATTTAATTTTGCATGTGGAATGTGCTGCGGACACTGTGGCACACAGTTATGTGCATGTTACTATTTGCTCTAGCTTCTTGTGTCATTAACAAATTACGATTGTATTTAAATTCACATAGTGTCTCCTCTCACTCTTCAGCTTCCCCACGAAACAGTATTTTTTGCGGTTTTACAATAATCCAAAATTCATTTTTCGAGCTGTTCCAGAAGTCATTTAACTTCCAGAGATAAGCAGTGATGTTATCGGAGACATTTGATGTCAGCTTTATCGTTGTGTTGTATTAACAGCAGGTGTTACGCTGTGTTTAAATCCCTTCAAGTTAACTTACAGAGAGATCAGCGATAACTCTTAGAATTTATACCATTTTAATCATATAAACAAAAACCTTTAGAAAAAAAAGTGACAATTTAACCCAAGGAAAGAATTTATTCTTTTTATATATTTTAATGTGCAGATATATCAGCTTGGGTGAGAAAGCAAAAAACACCACCACGTCAATATTAAATATCATTCAAAAATCACACTGGAAGAATATTCACTTTGGAAAATGTTTATGCTGAGTAGTAATAGATTTAAATAGAATAAAATGAAAGAATAAGGAATTAAGCATGATGTGTCACTGTAGAGGTAATGCTCTTATCATGAAACATTCTTCTATTAAATTGGCACCCAGTCTGTGGGTGCAGACGGTGAATAGAACGATTGATACTTTATTATTCCCAAAGGTGCAGTAGCCATTACACAAAACACTGAGCACACAAACACACAAAATACAGGTAGATAGGTAACTTAACAGCTTAGAGACCACAGACTAAATTATGCGTTCACGGAAACACAAAGTTAGAACAAGAAATTCTGTGCATGTAAGTGTAAGTCTGAGAAGCTTTACAGGAAGGCAAAGTGTGATCTACATGTACCTTCAACCTCGCTTGCTGGCATAAAACAGACTTTAAATTTGTCAGTCACCTCAGTCAGTGACTGAGAACCTTCACAGATATTTATCTACAGACTTTAAGTTTATTTAAATACAATTATAATGAACTGTTTTTTCTGTTCTTGGCTGTATTTATGAACAGTACAATTGTCTTCACATCACTGTCATCACAGTAGATATTATTTGTTAGTTTGCTTTTAACGCTGTGATAGACCGGTGACCTGTCCAGTGGGTACTCCGCTGCTTGGGCACACCTGGAATTATCTCCAGCACACCTGCAACACTTAACAAGTGTTTAAGGACACAGATGGATGGAAGCCAAAGGAATTTGACTAAAAGAATGACAGAGTGTGGGATGCAGTGAAAAGCAAAAGAGGAAAGCGAATCTGTTTTAAAAGTATTTTAACTTAATCAAGATCATTGATCAATGTGCTACACTCATCAAACGACTGTCAAGAGGGGCAGAGCTGAATGATAGTGGTAAAAAAGCCAGAAGTCACAAAATCTTTCCAACATCCAAAATTGGCTGTTTTTATAAGCTTGACAGTAAAGTGTGTGACTGAAAAATGGAATGAAGAAATGCCTATTACCAAAGCTGATATCCAGCTGAAAGCTTTGGAAATCACTAAAGAGCTGAACATAGCCGCAACCAAATTCAAAGTCTGTGTAAACGATTGATGCACTGAAAAGCACTGCGCCTTTGTTGCAAAGCTTCTTGCTCACTACTTCAGAGAGAATCTGTTGATTCTGATAGAAAGCTGATTCTTTTTGTGATGGTAGAATGGAAGTAGAAAAACCTGTGGGCTAACGTTTGCAATGTTTCAATTCTTTTCAATAACCCCATTGGAATTATACAGTAAGAAACAAATGTGTAAACAAATACATGTTTCAAATGTTATTTGAATATTTAAGGTAGCTACCGTTTCGTATATTAACAGATTTGTGGACTCTCTGCCATATCTCTACCTTATGAGTCACCTAAATGCTTTTCCAGTCTGTTACCAGTCTTAAAGGAGCTCCAACACATGTTGTTTTTCCTTCATTCTGCTGTCCGACTCATTTCAAATCATCTAATCCAAGTTGAGGTTAGGTGATTGTGGAGGCTAGGTCGTCTCCGTTCTTCGTCGAGTAGTTCGTTACATAGCCTGACAGTGTGTTTGGGGTCTTTGATGGTCCCACAAACCAGATGTGATGCCTTGTTCCTGCAGGATGCATCAGTAGCCATGCTGGTAAAGTGCATCTTGAGTTCTGAGTAAATCACCAACAGGGACGCTGGGAGTATACCCTCTCCATCACATGTCGTTTTACACATAGAGCTACCAACTGTTCACCTTCTCTGTACCTCACAAAAAAGGAAAAACTCTCAAGAATGAAGATACCCACTAAGCTAATGTGCATTCCTTACCCAATTCAACCACACTGATTTACGCAGTCCTCCAAACAGTTGATGTAGTGATGTGACAGTATTGGGCTCTAACATGTGCCTGCAGAGTTAAGTCCTGCTCTTCCATTCCTAATAGCTGTAGTAGTAGTCCTCATTAGAATGAGTTTCGTTGAAGTGTTTGATGGATTTTGCAGCTGCACTTGAAGAAATTTTGAAGTTTTTGAAATGTTCCAGACTGTCTGACCCTTGTGTCTTAAACTAATGATCATTTCTCTAATGATCATTCTCAGCTGGTTAGAGCTATTTTCTGTACTCCAATACTACCCAACCCATCGCATACAGTAAGACTCAAAGACTCCAACAACGGAAGGAAAACCTACTCTAGTTCTCAACAGAAAATCCACAACTTAAAAAATAAAAATTCTTAAAAACTGTACGAGTGAACTTTAATATTTTTATATAAAGAGATGTACAGTACCACACCCAAAGTAGCTGTAGCTCAGATAAAGACTGATGGGAGGAAAAACAAAGTACTTCTTACATTTTTAGGTATATAAATGTTTAGCGCGCTATAACATCTATGGAAAAAACAGAGCTATGTCATAAAAGAATAATTTTTTCTCAGTCAAATTTCACTTTCCTTCACTGTAAACAGTCTCATATAAATTGTAAAAGGAACTAAAGCCACTAATGTGGTTGGCTCTTTATGTTTCTGGGGTTAATGAACAGACAGAGCATATTATCACACTGTCTTTGTTATTTTATTATTATTTTTGGTGTGTCCCAGTGGCCTTTTGATTTGAATGGCACTCTAAGTGGTTGTTAATGGCACAAACATGACTGTGGTTTTAAAATAGCAGACTGCCCATTATGCTGGTATTAACAAGGTAATGGCCTGTTACTAAACTGCAGAATGACATTGTCGCTGCCGCTGAGCCAAGCTGATGCCCACAATGCATACATGAGCACACACACACACCCACAACAAATACAGTTTACAAACACACAGAAGCACATGCAAGCTTTCTAAGCTGTGTGTGTGTGTGTAGTGGCGCTGCAGACTTAAAGTGATCTACACCAACTTTCAGATATTGTGATGTAAGGAGAAAAAAGAGACAAGAAAGCAGGTAGAATCAAACAGAATAGAAAGGAGGAAAAATGGCTGAAGACATAGCTGTGAGCTGTGTGACTGTAGTTATTAAAGCTTGGATGTGCTGTTGGTTGTTTACCTCAGTCTGGCTGCATTGTTGCGGCTCAGAAGTTATTGATAGGGAGGAAGAGACACTGTAATAAAGAACTAGATATCAGTCTTTGTCTGAATGTCCATCTGTCTGACTCTCTCTTTCTCTCTCTCTCTCTCTCTCTCTCTCTCTATATATATATATATATATATATATATATATATATATCTAGTGCTTCAGCTCAGTTGCAGATGTTCCTGAACTGTATGTCTGCTTCAGCTTCAGTCATATGGTGCATTTTGCAAATACACAATTGTATACAAGCGTGTGCACAACCACACTCCTACACCATGGTGCTGATAGGCCAGCACAGCAGGGGGTATATTCCTAGGATATCATTTCTCTCTCTCCTTTCTTCCTATTTGTAACTTGTCCTTTCAAGCAAGACGGCCCTTAAAGTTCAGTGGTGCATTCTTCAAAAAAGGCTATTACTGGCTGCCTCTGATTCTGTATCACGCCGCGTACAGACCAGCCATCCCTCCTTTTTATGTTCCTCTCCTTCTGTCATCATTTTCTGAAGGCAAAAGAGGAGAAGTCAGGGTTTCAGAAGGGCCTGTGACCAATGCCTTAAAACCCTAAGCAATCCTCGCTTCTGACGTTGTGCCAGATGTCCATGTCATATCACCCATTGCTTTTGATCCTTGACAAAGCTCCCGCTTTGTCTGTTTCTCAGAGAATCTTTGTCTCGCCCTCTGTGCCAACTGTCTACAACACTCGATCTCAACAGTTACAGGGCTCCATAAAACGGTGACTGTAAGAGATATGTGCTTCCTCTGAAAGGATGAAGAAAATCTTTAAGTTGTTTTTTGCCCCGAAGACAAAGAATAAAGGTTCACTTATTTGCCAAAAGACCATTTATAGAATCACAGTTTTCTATTCTATAAGATAAAAGATTACATACTATATTTAACTCAATGAAACAGATTAAGTTGATACATATATATTTTATATGAATCCTTTTGTTGCCTTCTACCATTCAGTCTGTTGTGTTTTACTACACATTAAGGACAGGCTCGTTTTTGCCAGCCTTCAGTTGTTTACCTTTTGACTAATGCTGCAGTGATGTGGTGTGTGTGCGTGTTTGTGTGTGTGTGTGTGTGCTCTAACATTTCTGCTGGTTGTTGTTACAGGTGCATCCATGAGCATTGACATTAGTGGCAATGAAATATTGCCATCTCGGAAATACTGCTTGTCAGCCTGGTGTTAGGTTTCTCTTGCAGCTTCACCCAAGTGCTAATTCAGTATCATATCAGAAATTGTAATGGTATTTCACAAACGGTAGTTATCCATTCTTCAAGTGCTCATTTGCAACCATGAGGTGACAATAGTAGCAGCGTGCATCATGGTCAAAGGTGGCCACGGGCCTGCATCTCGTCACCACCCATCTCCATTAACATAATTAGAAAGCCCTTCAGCTCAGGCTGGAATGCTGATGTCCAGCTAGCACCTTGTTTAGGACAGAACACTTCCCCTCCTTCTTGTCCCTCCAATACTCGCCTCCCTCCATCAGCGTGTCTCCTTCTGTCACTCCTGTTGTCTGTGACCTCCACTGTCATCACGGCCGCCCTTGAGGAGCAGAAATCTCTCCATTTCACAGGGACCAGCCATAAGGGGGCTTGATTGCAGCAAATTGATCCATAATCACACAGCGCTCAGAGCTTTTTATCCTGCCGCCTCTTCATCTCCACTTAAGAGGCCTGCCGTTGGCATATTCACATGCTGTCTTCTGAAGGGTTTCCTCTGCTCCTGCCTTTCTTTTCTTTTTTCTTTATTTCTCTGCCTCTCATCTCCTTTATCACTCTCCCGAGTTTCTTTTGGTCTGTCTCTTCCTTTTCTGTCCGCATGTGATGCCAATCCGAATGTCTTAATCTCACACACACACACACACACACACACACCTCTGACCATCACATATCTGCTTTTGATTGCTCTCTTCAGCTACACACACATCATGGAAGGAGGCAGAGAGGTGAGGGAATGCAGAGATGAGTAGATGACAGGATGAAAGTGTTACCAGATGCTTCAGAGGTAGAGGTGACTTAACCCTGCAGATACCTATGCCTCTCTAACCTCACTTACCTTTGTCTCACTTTGTCTTCGTCTCATTTTCTTCTGTCCAATTCAAACATGGCAGGATTATCGAAATTACTGTACATTCGGTACATATTGTCATAGCAGATTATAGGTATTAGTATAGTATTGTTTGTACAGTTATTCATAGTGACAAACTATGACTTAATAAATATAAACTTAACTAAATCAATAATTAATTGTATAACTATTAAAATATAATACTAAAGACACAAAACCAATTTTAAACTAACTTAAAGGAGTTTATGATGCATCCAGATGTAAAACAGCAGGTGAAGGAACATCTTGGAACATATCATTTACAGAAACGGCAACTGAACAATGAGCTGAATTTGTTAGTTTCTGTGGCTGCTAATGGCTGCAGCCGTGTAAATCACTATGAAAAGAAAGAAAAGTACAATTATCATCATCACATTGCAGCTGAGTGTAATGGTAGAGATCAAATAACATCAAGTTTTAGTTTTATTTGTTGGTCAGCAGGTTTTCTGTTTTCCTCTGTGTTTCTGTCATTACCCCTGACTGCATAAATCTCCTTGTCCGGTCAGACACAACAACAAAGCCTCATTTTTGATAATTAACAGTGTTACATGGATTAAAGTCTCTGAACTTTTCTCTCTTTCCCCCTCTCACTTGTCTGAAATGTTAGCTGTGTAATGCGTGGTGTGTGAAGTGACAGGAGACGCTTTGTGAATGTGTGAGGAGGCCTAGGCAGTGCCCCTGCCTCCCTACAATAAGATGAGCTGGATAAATCTGAGACACGCCACAGGCTCTCCAGCACCTACAGAGACAAACACACACACACACACATGCACACACAGGAATTTAAGTCGGGGACTTGGTCAATTTCTGAGGAAGAAAACAACATCATAAAACTTTGGAGCCCTACACACTTTAGCACAAAGGCCCATCCCTCCATCTGTCTGTCTTTTTCCCCACTGTCTTTGTTTGCCCTTGAGGTGGAAGAGTGGGTGTCAGCAGGTGGAGCAAGAAGGGGGGGGTAGAGGTGCAGAGCATTGATGCCTGTTGGGGCTCACTCAACTGGTCAGTACATGGTGCTGCATCTCGTCCCAAGGCTCTGTATAAATTCAACACCAGTGACAATTTACAGCTCGCGTCCATCCTCGATATGATGCACTGAGCAGGGCACCAAGCGTGTCTTGTTGCCATCTCACCAAAGTGAGGCTAATTTATTACAGTGTAAAACCAACAGAGCATAGAGGGGGGGGGTGCCATGGTTTGAGAGTTCTGGCATAATGTAGTATAAAACTGTAGTTTGGAGCAGGATTTCAGAACGGAGACTATTTTCTCTCTCCCTATTTCATCTGGCTTATTACGAAACCTGAGAGCTATTTAATGTCCAGTAGGATAAAAGTAATGAAAATCTGCTTCTTTCTCCTTGTATCAAATTCACTGTTTAAGTGCGGAAATGTATTTAAATATATTGATGATGCCTCAAGACGGTCTTGACAGGGCTTCCTTTGGCCCTGCTGAGGAAGAGTGATGAAGAAGAGCTTAGTTAATTGCATCATGTCACCACTGAACCCAAGGTTCCCGGGACAGCTGTCGCAGAAAGAGCTGACCAGCAGAACCAGGACTGACCTTAAGAATGCTTTAGATTTATGTTGTTTTTCACAGTCACTGTTCTTCACTCTAGTAATTTACACATTTATCAGATCTGATCTTAGTTTGACAGCTTTTAATTTTTAATTTCTTCTCAAAAAGCTGCAGGAGAATGAGCAGTAATGTGTGGTACAGTGCAGTGCGTGACTTTGGCAGGTGAGAAATGTGCTGAGGGAGCACTTTAATTTGGAAGTGTGGGCATATATTCTGCCTCTGCTGCTTTCACTCACTCATAGTCACACCCCCCTCCCTTGCTCGGCCCCCACATTTCTACTGTAGCATACACCTTCATTTCCAAGCACATTCCCTCCCTTATTTTTCTTTTTCTCCCTCTCTTCTTTTTAATTCTTTTTTTTTTCAATCATGTTCTCCGAGCCGCTGTGACAGGCCCGTAGAGGCATGTGATGAAAGGAAGTTAAAGAGGTTCTAAATGAGAGACATGGCCTCTCAGGAGTAGGTACTGCCACACCAGCATGGCTGCAGTGAGGAATTAAAGTCAAAAAGAAAATTAGATCCCCGGCATGTGTATATATTATAGGTAATATTATAAAACACACTGTCCATATCACTGATTACATTACCTGTAGTATCTTAGAGCAGAAATAAGAGTGCAGTGTATGTTAACTGAGATCTTCCCTTTTAATGTGATAAGGTCACATTTTTTATTTTGCACTTAAAAAATGATAAATTGCTGTTTTCTCAGTGCATATTTCCATTTTCTTCTTCATATTAAACCTGTAATTACATCGTTGAATTGATGCACCATCTTGTTTTAGTGTGTTTAAAATATAGCATTGAATGTGCTGCACAGCCAGCGGTTGAGACACAGATACGCAGGGGGCGACCGTCTGTCTGCGAACCGCAGGGTTGCTGGTTTGATTCACAATCCCCCTGATTTCCCTGATTCCTGGCCACAAGTCAAAGTGTCCCTGGAGAAGACACTAAATAATGTCCATCAAAATTTGCCCCAAGGCATTAATAAAGTATCTATTATGATTATAATAATGTGACAAATTCCCTTTGTGCCTTGCCACAGTGCTTGTAGTTAATTAAAGGATTCATCAATCGAATTATGTCGAAACTATTTTGATTATCAATTAACCAATAAAGACATTTATCATGGTATCATATATTTTTAGAAGAAGACATTTTGTAGTTCATGATTCTCAGATGTATACATTTGCAGTTTGTTTCTGTTCTATATTGTATTTAGATTTTGGATACTTACCCATCTAACTATTTAACTAAACAACGCATTAAAAGATGTCACTAAGAGCTCATGGGAAACTGCACTGGTTATACTCCACTACTTTCATTATAATTTCACACACTTAATTATTAATCAACTAATCAAAAATATAATCTGCAGATGATCAGTCATTAAAATAATTGTTAGTATGTACACACGTAATGCAACGCAATATTCATAACAGTAGTGTGAAGAGATCTCAAAGGGTAAACACAAATAAAGTGGCGTTTACTATTTCCGTTTGCTTTGCACAGAAATGAACTTGGTTTCACCTTCAGCTTTATGGAAGACATTTTATTTTATTTTATTTTTTTGTGTGAAATGTTCTTTGTTTTTTTTACCTCCTGCTGCTAATTGTAAAAACTGTTAGCAAAGATCATTTTTGTTGCCTTATAGAAACTACCTTTCAGTCTAATCATTTGCCCTTCAATCCCCTCCTTTCTTTCTCTCTTTTGCTTCTTTTTCTTTCCCCTTTCTGTCTGGATCCCTCTCACGATCCCTCCCCCCACCTGCTGATCTCTACTGACACCTTGAGGACATCAGACACTGCTGCAGGGTTGTTCCGTCAAACTTTAGCCAGAGCTTGACCCTAACTTCATGTAATAATTGTATTTTTCCTTACATATAACTTGCCTATGTCACCTCCCTCTGGCTGTCGGAGTGCTTATGAAATCGCAGAACTTAATTTTGTGGTGTGATGCTTGGCTGGCCACAGCCAGATTTAGAGGAACACACAGACACATAAACACAACAACTACTTGGGGAGCATTTGTGAGTGCCCCGAGGAGACACAGGAACACACACAAACATGCCACAGAAGTGATGTGGGGTAAGCACTGGATCCACTGTAAGCTCCTGCTGTAAAAGATTGTTTTGATGAAGCAGCAAGGGCTGAGACTAAATGTAGCATTGCCACCATGGATGGTTAAATACCCCGACAGTCAGGACCTTGGCAGCTGCCTCTACTTTGTCTCACGACTTTCTGGGTTCTTGGTTTTACTGTTGGGGGAACGAGTGTGTGTCTACGCCTTCCTATTCTTTCCATTCCTGATTGCAGCTTTTCATTGTGTGCACAACGTCTGTGTCTGACTGTGTGTGTGTGTGTGTGTGTGTGTGTGTGTGTGTCACAGCTGTGCTGTTGTATCAGGCGCCTGTGTGGTGGCCTGGGGTCGAGGCCGTAGTAGAATTTCTAAGTGATGGAATTTCACAGCCACCGAGCACCCAGCGGCCGGCCAAACCGCAAGCACTCACATTTACAACAAACGGCCCGCCCCGCTCCACAGAGACTCCTGAATGGCAAAGCCATTTGTCTCTGTGAAGGGCACGGGGAGAGAAACGCGAAATAAAATCAGACGGAGAGTACTTAAATGGAACAACGCTCTTTTTGTTTGTTTATGACCCCTAACCACTCAAACAGACACACGTTCCCACACAACTCTGAGGCTAAATTGGAATTAAGGAAAAGGAAAAGTGCATAGCCTGTTGCTAATTAGCATTTTCTCTGCTCAGCAGAAGCAAGTGGAAGAATCGATAAGATATTAAGTTTGTGTATAACAATGAGGCACACGATCACTTCCATCCATTAGCAACAGCAAATTAGAAGAGAAACACTGGCCAAGGAAACAGCAACATTTTTGACCTCTGTGGTTTTTAAGTGGGTTGGGAATGCAGACTGCTTGTTTTACAGTTATTTTGCTATGCAGTATTAGATGAATGCTCACAAAAATGATGAGGTTCAGATAACCTCTTGTAATTAGGTTAATTAAAGTTTTTTTGCTCTCTTTATCATATCAAATACACCATAGACCAGAATCTCTAGAATTAACCAGACATTCAAACCCTGAATGTTTTCTTAGAAAAAGCAATTTCTACATTCTTGGGTGTTACAAATATGTTAAAAGGTTCATTAAACATTATTAATGTAAGATTCCCCAAGTAAAATTACTGAAAATGTTAAACAAAAGTCTCCAAGGATGAACTCACCTGTCCAGCATACCTTCCAAAGCAGAGTTAGAGGGGAAGAGGAGAGAAGGGTCTGGTCAGAGAAATCTTAACTCAAAGAAGACCTCTTTCAGGTCACACATGTTGCTGCCTGATCCCGACCCCTGTAGATGTATAATTCACCCAGTCTGTTGAATATTCTTTTCTGTGTGTTAGTTTGATGTTTGATTTATGGGTGTCTGGCTGACCACCAGGTCAGTAAGTAAAAAACCTTGTTTCCAGGAAAGTTCAGTTTATTTCTTTTGCAATAAAAACTAAAGTGTGTAATTTGTGAAACATTTATTTATCTGACAAAAGTACAAAGAAAGGTTTTTCCACCTGTTTTTACTGACCAACGTAATTGTATCTTGAGAATATGAGCAAATTTAGATTTTCACAAAACACAGACTTCTTAGAAAATGTCCCAAAGTTAGTGTTTGTATTTTGACCTTCTTCTTCACTGTACCACGCGATTATTAATTATTAATATCAACTTAAATTGTAAGTCTACATAAGGCATAGTGTTGTAGACTCTGTGTCTCCTAGAAGTTCTTTAAATAAAACCAGTCCTCCTTCTCTTCTTGACCTTTCTTTCCCCTCAGACCACCTGAGCACAGACAAGGAGAAGAAGCTGGTCTTTCTTACAGCTCGCGTTCACCCTGGAGAGTCCCCGGCCTCCTTCGTCTGTCAAGGTAAAGTTTTAATGTCGGGTTAATGCTCTTTTTCATGCGGCACAATTGGTTTGATTGCCCTTTGCTGGTGCTAAAATTAGAGTTAAGAAAATACACTCTGTGTTTAGAGGGTAGGTGTCTATTTTCTGCTTTTACAGAAACGGATCATGACATCACCAGGAAAAGGTTTTTCAGACTATAAAAACAAAGACAGCTTTAAACTGTGCAGGTGCACAGGTTAGATTATTGCACATCAGGCATGATCACTCATTGGTTTAGTACCTACTTTTAAAATAGCCTGGTAATACATCCTTAGGACCAATGCTGAACCTGAACTTGAGATGCCTGAAAGTGACAGGAATAAAGAAAGAACTTGTATTTCTATATAATAACTGAGGAAACACAATCTGGGGATATTGTAAAAGTTGCACTGCCTTTGCTCCTGAGCTCTGATAACTCAAAACTAATAAAACATCTTGAAAAAATGGGAACCTTTGGGAAATTGTCTCCTTGTGAAGAGCAGCCTAAAAGACAATTTTAGTAGGATTTAATGACTCTTTGCCCCCTTCAACCTGCTCAGGCTGAGGTGAGGGGGCAGGTTCAATACTTCTGGGTCCCACGTCTTTGTTTATAGGTAGTAGGTCTAAAGAGGGGAGGACCAAGGTGAGGTTGGGACAAACGGAACAACCTTGCCTTAAGCAGTTGTTTCTGCCTAGCACGTTGTCACAGTAGAGCAGGCTGGGTAAAGTCAATTGATGTTAATAATCTACCTATCTATCTATAGATCTATCTATCTATCTATCTATAGATCTATCTATCTATCTATCTATCTATCTGTCTATAGATCTATCTATCTATCTATCTATCTATAGATCTGTCTATCTATCTATCTATCTATCTATCTATCTATCTATCTGTCTATAGATCTATCTATCTATCTATCTATAGATCTATCTATCTATCTATCTATTTATCTATCTGTATATCTATCTATCTATCTATCTATCTATCTATCTATAGATCTATCTATCTATCTATCTATCTATCTGTCTATCTATCTATAGATCTATCTATCTATCTATCTATCTATCTATCTATCTATCTATCTATCTATCTATGTGTTTGTCTAATGACCTTACAATGTCGGACACTGTTTGTGTATGTGTGTATATCTGAGTGTGTGTGCATCATCATGAATCAGATGAGTTGGCTTTTAGCTCGCTGTGTGCTGTCTGTTTTTCCAGCGCCGTCAGCTCCATTCCATTTGTATTGATTTAGTCTTGACATCTCTTATTCCTCCCCTGATTCTGACGATGCCCCCTCGCTGTCCTTCCTTCTCCTTTTGTTTCTCAAAACTCAATTAACTGCCAGCCCGTCCTCGATTTTCTTTTCAAGTCTATTTCCCTCTGTGTGCGTATGTGTGTGTGTGTGTGTGTGTGCGTGTTTGATAGGTGTGATTGACTTCCTGGTGAGCCTGCATCCAGTGGCTCAGATCCTGAGAGATCATGTGATCTTCAAGATCGTCCCCATGCTAAATCCTGATGGAGTCTACCTGGGCAACTACAGGTATACAAATGTTAATGCATCATCATATAAATAGAATTAACACATTACATGGTTTTATATTCTGCAGTGTGTGATTATATCCTCTCAGCTCCACCTTTAAGGAGCTTAATGAATTCATATAGCTCACAGCAGTGCATTTGTAAGAAGATAGTATTTGGCCGTAGGGCTGTTCTCGCTGCTGGTCTCTCTGTCCATCCTCTCCACCTCGCTGCCTTTAACACTATTGCTGCAGCTCTGTGGGCATCCTCCTCTCCTCTATTTTCCTCTCTTGTCTTTCCCTTTTTCATAATTGCCTTTTACTTAATAGGCTCAGCCTTACGAATACTAATGCACACGGAGAGCAACACCAGCAGTCTTCTCCTAGTGTGTTTGTGAGTGCCATCTAGTGGTGGAGCCTCACCACTGCCTCCACTGAGCACTGACCACCAAGAATTGTTGACTGTTATTGATGGCTACTTAAAGGCTATTCTTATTATCTTGCATTCACTCTGAGTGGCGATGGGCAGCATATTGACAAAAGGTGAATAGCGACAGTGCTCACCTCACCAATCACACATACTCATTTCTACACATGCTCCCTCTCTCTGCTAGTCGCTCTCTCACACAAACACAGGCACGCAGATAGCGTAGAGCCATCCTGGCAGCATACAGTGCAGAGCAGACTGGAATGGATACATGCAGAGCAAAGAATCAATGGCCGTTAACCTGGGATGAGTATTATGGTCATGGATGAGGGCTCTGCTGAGTTGCTCTATAGTATCAGTAACTCCTGTGTCATTACCAAGGGCTTCAGCAAATGTCAGAGATACGTATGACAACAAACAGAGTGGATCAGGGGACACCATTGCATTATGACAATTGCAGGTCGCTAGTAACACTCAAAGTAGCAATTAAAATTTCCTACTATGGTTCAGTCCCCTCTGCTATTTTGAGTAGTGTGTACATTATGTGCTAAAAAACACCTTCCCCACACAATCAATCACATGTCAAAAAATGCTGTGGTGTGATGCTACATGATGGCTTAGCGATGACTCACAATGACAATAATTGAGTCTGGAAACTTCATGGAATAGTAACGGACTGAATAAGAGGGAGGTTTTTGGACCGATGTTGTTTTCTTGTTTTATACCTTTGTTGGCGCATTGCTACATTCATTGGCTTATTACTGATAAACTGTTAATTTGTGCAATAGAGTAAAACTGTTTGCAGGACTTCTGTCTCTGCAAAAACACAAAGAAAACAGAAAACAGCCCAATATTGAAAAGACTGCTCTACAGTGCTGCTAGTCAAACAATTACATAGGGTACTTTTAATCAATTGCAATATGTTTAATAAGCCAAATTGCATTATGAATTTTAAAATAATTACTGCACCGAAAAAAGTATATTAATATATGATATATTCAGCTTTGTTCAGTCTGTGGTAGAAGGGTCTTGATTCAGTTGTATGATCGTGTTTCTGTTATTTAACCTAACATCATTCATATACAGTAAAATGTGTGTGATGGCATGCGTGTGTGTGTGTGTGTGTGCAGGTGCTCTCTGATGGGCTTTGACCTGAATCGACACTGGCAGGATCCCTCTCCATGGGCCCACCCCACTCTTCACGCTGTGAAGCAACTCATAGTGCAGATGAACCAAGACCCGGTGAGTGGACATGCACATATTGCAATGCATAAACGCATAGTGATCACATCCACAGACGTCACCCATGCTGGTCTCGACGTTCCAATAAGTTTCTCTTGTCCTGCTTGGTTCAGCTTGTTTCTCCGGTGCGTGTTTAGAGTGTGTGCACTCGGGGAGCATGGATAGGCCAGTCAGCACCTCAGGAATGTCAGCTGGGCTCGCCTTGCCGTTGAAAACGTATTACTGAAGCAAGTTTCTATGCTTTCCCCTGTAGCTCTACTGTAACTTTTCCCTTTTCAGTTTTATACTTTCAGTCAAAGACAGCTACATTGGCAGGCAAGGGATTTTTCTCTTTGTTCCTGATGTTAATTATAAGCAGAGCGGCAGGTTGGTGGGATTATTGAAGGTCAGCGTGTGTCCTGGGAATACTCTGCCCTTTTGTACACTCCTCTAATCCCGATAAGAGAGGGAGCGGGCAGGGGCGGTATGCAGGGCAGGCCAGAGATGGGGTGAGGCGCGAGGCTGACATCGGGCAGATTAACCTTTTCCCCTGGTGCTGACACACTGATCGATAGACTCTGTCATGGCAGGGTGATCTACTTACGCCTGTCATTCACACACAGACGCACACACACCCACATAGTCATCTTGAGCAAACAGACGCAATATTTGATCACACAACTACCAGATTTTTGGCACAAAACTGTAATATAATGTAATATGAATATAATATCATATAAGCTGCTCTCTTTCGGGGTCACCACAGCGAATCACTCCGCATATTTGATTTGGCAAGGATTTATTGCCAGATGCCCTTCCTGATGCAACCCTCCCTATTTATCCATGCTTGAGACCAGCAATTGCCAACTGCCATACTTACTGCGCCACTGCCCCGGATATCATATAATAATGTAAAGTAATATAGTAGGATGACAGAAAAAATAAATATTGAAACGTTTTTAATGTAACTACAGAAATAGCTTTATACACAGTTTGGCCCAAAAAAAGTAATGAAAGAAAAGGATAATTACTGCAGTGATTAATTTATGTTTCTTTCCCGATGACATTTCAAGATGACAACACCGGGGTTCATCGGGCTCAAATTGTGAAAAAGTAGTTCTGGGAGCATGAGACATAATTTTCACACATGGATCAACCACCACAGAATCCAGACCACATACACCAGGATCTTTGGGATGTGCTACAGAAGACTTTAGGCAGTGGTTAGATTGAAGAGCTTACAAGTAAAGTTAGAGTCATTGCCGCCACATTTGCTTGTTGATTGTCACATACATACATTATAACTGTTGAACCAAAGTGCTTGACTCTGACTTTCCTGACTGATCAAGTGAAGCCTTCACTCAGCGCAGTACTGTACCATGTGTTTTCTATATCTACTCTTATTGGTCGAATGTCTGTCATTCCCTTTCCTTCTCTCTTGATAACTATCACGCTTGTCTTCCTGGAGCCACCCTTCTCCTTCGTAATTGCTTTCGGTCTTGCAGAGTTAATTTGGAGGCTTGGGCAGGCTCTCCTGTACTGTCTCCCTCTCGCCACAGCCAGTTAATCCCATCAGACACACTACTCATGTCTGGGGCTCCCAGATGCCAGTTTCAATGCCAACACTGCAGCCATGAGGGCCTGTGCTGCTGCCCTCCATTCAGGCTCATCTCACACAGCGGGCCTAGAGTCTAATGAGGCTATCAGGGTTGGAGGGCTCTGCTGGAAGACTCCATTAACAGGAGATCAACGACAGCCACAGATGAACAGCTGGGTGAAGCTAGCATACAGTATGTGGCCCTTTCACTAGCTCCTAACCCAGTGTGGTCATTGAAAAACTAGAATGAGCAATAATTTAAATTTTTATTTATTTTTTTCATACTGTACCTAAACATTGTGCCTAAAACCTATAATTTGATGAGTAAGCAGTGTGTACCTGCATCCCAAAACATATAAAGCTTCAAAACTTAGTAACGCATGGGATAAAAGTTTAAAGAAATATTACTAATATTAGTGTATCTTTAACTCAGCAAACTTAGCTGGCTGTGTAGTCTAAACCAAACACATTTTGTAGAATAATATATTACACTACTATACTACAATACACTACGCTTTACTATACTATACTATACTATACTATACTATACCACTACAACAGAATTTATTGGTGTTCAGGTATCTAAGGCACAGCATCCCCCGTTCAGTATGTCAGTTGCACAGCAGTCCTGTGCAGTTATTATAATGCTGTTGTTGCTCGATGTTAACATCGTAAAAGCCTGTTAGTTATGCAGGTCTTGACGCCTTAACAGGATAAATACTGTAAATGTTAATGATGTCTCTAGGCTACAAGAAATTGTAATGGGCTGTCCCTGATAAGTAAAGTTTAATTGGTGAAGACAAAGTTGCTCTCTTTGTTTTTTCCTCCTCATATCAGTAAATGTCAATATCAACATTCAAAGAACACAACAAAAGTTGCTGGAGTTGCTGCTTTAACCTTTACAGTGAGGTGCACTTTAGATTTCCTCAATTTTTCAGCTCTGGATATATCAGATATTTTGTCTTTATTTAGTTGAGCGTGTATATTCGGTGACGCAACGTAAGTAATTATACAGTGTGTTGTCCATTTTATTTAATTTAAAGTATATGTAAAGTGAAAGCACTCGATAAAGTTGGTTTGTGTTTGCCAAAGGTCTATTAGCTTTTTAGTCTTTGTAATTTTCAGATTGTGAGCACTAATAGAAATAAAGGTGCAATGCTTGTGACTCGTAATTTAATCTTGAAATTTGATTCTGCTTTAGTCCAAGGGGCTTCCGCAGATAGTCACAGTTGTACATATAAAGCATAATAATTCAATGTCACATTGCCCTCAGTTCACAAAGGAGCCCATTTGGGTTTGAAACCCCATCAACCATTCTTGTGACGGACACCCTCGTCATTCAGCAGCAATTCTCCGTCACTGTGAATTCAGCAGCACTTTCTTTCTGCTGGAAAAATAGATTCCTACTTCTTTTCAGGCACTAACAGGCTGCAGGTTTCCAGACAAGTGCCATTTATTGCATGGTATTAATGGCTGGAAACTTTTATTTGACAAATATTTATATAAATTCCATACTGCAGTGCAAGAACGTTTGGACTCACCAACTCTGACCTAGACTAGAAATGATGTTTTAAAATCAGTGACTCAGATTTGCATTAGCCAGCTCACTTGGAATAGTTATGTTGATATATGAATACAGAGTATGTACAGCTACAGTTTGGTGTATCGCTGCTATGAATTCATAAGTACCTAACAACATACAGCCTGCATAAGGAGGGATCGGGAAATGATTGTAACAAATATTCTTCAGAGGAAATGAAATCAAAGCCTACAGGTGGGCCCTGGTTTGGAGGTGGAGTACGCAATGAATGTAGATTAGAATTATATGCACTTCACTGTATGAGTGAGTAATATGTATATCAGGACCACAAGATGCAATCTAGTCTCGTCTGAGTAGTGTTTTGTAAGAAATATTGGAAACAACCACTAAGAGGAAAGTGCTGGAGACAGACTCACACATTGATGTTTTTTGTCTTTTCATGGGATTTGTTCACAATAAAATATAGAGCCACATATTGCAAAGGATTTATTTAATACACAGAGAACAGACAGCGGTGACTTGTGTGGCAGCATTACGATTACAATATGATTAGTATAAAATGCTTTATTTAATTTTTTTATGATTGTTTTGGTTAGTTTCTCAGTGATGAAATGTGAAGTATTGATCAAAAAGCTGCTGGTATGCCCCTAAAACTGGGGGTGTTCATCAACACGGTTATAATTCTTCAGTGTTATGGCAAATCCTTTAAATTAAAGCCGACAAGCTACACTTATTCTGATTATTTCTAATTAACTATGATAGTTTACACAGCCACAATTGTATTACTGTCCAAAACTGACTGTAGTGTTTACATTATACATATTAAAATAATGTAAAATGTTAAATAGAAGCATGATTAAGTCCAGTCGCTGTCTAAATGACAGCAGGTATTTATACACTGGCTGTAAACGTCTACTCCATCCATCTGAAGGCAAGCTTTGCTCAAGCTGTTTCATAAAATTCCATCATTTACCATCTGCAACTGAACATTGGTCAGCAGGGAAAATGACTGAAAGAGTCAGTGATGCAAGGAGCTATAATCTGTTCCCAAGCTACCGTGTTGTTTGTTTTGAAAAGAGAGAAATGGAGAAAAACAACAAAAAAAAAGAGACCAAAGAAACAAATGGACCCATCTTCTTTGTAAAGCATTGCTTTTGCAGCTCATTTATCAAAAGCAGAAGAAGAATTCTTTTTGATTGGCTGATTACCAGAAGCATTCATCACTGGCCAGCGTATCCCCACCAATTTGACACTGCCATTTTGGATAATTTGTTAAGGATGACAAAGAGGTCATTGTTGCTTTGGCTTCTTTTTGACCTTTTTCATATTAGGAAATTAATTCTCATTCTGAAACAAAAGAATTAGATCCTGCCACAGCACTTAGACGAATTTTGCACCTTGAAATCTTCACTAATGCCCTCCATGAATGACTTTTACAGCTCTACACTCGAGTGTCAATTTTTCTGTCTCTCTCTTTCTTTGTTTAATGGTCAGATTTGCCTTCTGTGGGAAGCCGGGGATCTGTGTGCTTTGAGTATTTGCATATTTTTCTCTGCCGCCCTGTCTCCTCTCACCTGTCCCTGGTGTTGAAGTGGAAAATGTCCTCTGGTGTCTGCCAACCATCTCTGATCCCTTTCTGAGATTTCTGATCAATTTTTCCCCATCACCCTGTGTCGCTTCAATCCCTCCATCAGCTTCTCTTTATTCTCCCTCCACTGGAAGCTGAATTGTCTGCTTTTCACATGAGGATACAGGTGAAGTGCTCACACTCCCTTTTCATGCTTTATGCTCTTCTTACTCTTAAAAGGCTTAACAGGCTTTAACCTAGTCTTAATTTTTCCACCGTTTTTTCAGTATCTCCACTCATTTCAGTACCTATTACCCTCCTGTACCCCTGGTCTCCTGGCAAACCCTTTCAACAGATGTGGCAGCTTATGTGGCACTAACAGGCCCGAAGCAGAGGGCTGCCTGCGCCAGTTCAGCCTGATTACAAGTCACCTCTGTGTTCATAAACAGACAAATACTGCCATCAATTTGAGAGCTCAGTGCAGACAGAAAGATGGGGGGGGGATCAGAGGTATGAATCCAGACGGAGGGAGAGTTTTGTGTCATTTACTCTTGTCCAGGACGCAGGTCAGGCCATCTGCCATGTTCTGTCATTGCTACATCATTAGAGGATCACTGATCATGTGGCCTCAGAACCTGCATTGGTTTCTGTAACTAATGAAATGTTGGACAGGATTTTACGCTGTATAAGAGATATGGCAGTGGGAAGTGGGAAAGTTTGACTATGATTGTTTGATGCGCGATTCAACAAATTCACAGATGGCTTCACTCAGGAATACATTACAACCTTGGTCAAGGGCACTTCACCTCTCAGTCTGTGGGGAAATGAGAGAGTTTCACACTTGCTTTTACAACCCAGATGTTGCCTGTTGACTTGATTTGAACTGAATGCTCACTATACCCCTCTCCTGAACAGTTACTGTTTTATTTCCCTCTTTATAACCGATGGTGAACTTTTTATTTTGATAACAGTCATTAAAAGTCTCAAATTGAATAGGCATTTTGCCCCAAACCACAAACTACTTATTTTAATCCAAACCTTGAGCTTCGCCCAAATCCAACCATATTGGGCTGGTGACTTTCTGGTTTAGGGCTAGGACATGTTCTGAAAGAAAAGGCTAGATAAAGCTTAAAAAGTCAGCTGGACTTCATGAGGCTAATATTAGCTTGATTAGCTACCTAGAAAATGGTGGTTGAACCCATAAAAAAACCTCTAGACTATTTTAGACCAAAAACCCAGTCAGATGCATGTGGAAAGATCCCTGTCGCTCCTCCCACAGGTACGATAGGTAACATGTCATCATTGCGTAATATGCTTTACATATGCACTGTGTTTCACTTTTGTCTTGGCAACAAGCAGCAGTTCCCTTTCTCTACAAATGGAAGGCTGCTGAAGCCAAGAGCTTTATTCTGGAGCTTGTAATCCTGCTTCAATCAGCTTCTTTTCCTTTTCGTGTAAAGATAAGCGCAGCATTTACGGCCCACACTGCACCCCCGCACCCCACTCTAATTAATATGCAGAAGATAAGTACTTGTCTGACAAATTTCATTCATTTGACCTTCTAGGTTTAACACTGAACTGTTTGTGTCTGCTGCAGTTCACCACGAGTTGAGAGTTCCTTAGAGTTTCCACAGCAATGTGGGGCTTTTGTTTCTCTGTGAGGGGTTTAATTTGGACAGCTCGCTCTCCCTCTGTGTTTCTCTCTCCCACTTTCTCAAATTGTCTTCTGACTTTCATTTGGCAGTCTCTGTTTCTTAATTGCCCCTAATTGCTTAATTACAATTTCAAATGAACAATTCTGGAGGTCAGAGCGGGTTGTTAATTGAAGCATCAATCACAGTGGTGGGACCTTCAGAAGCATCTCAGTTTGATTGACGGGGCATTAACTAAATATTGTAGTAAGCCTGGACATGACATTGCAGGGTCTCCACGGCTGGTACTACTGTTACTGCTCCTCCTCTGCCGTCCTTCACATGATTCCGTAAAGGAGAAACTGTCTGGGTCAGAATCAGGACAAGAACAGAATAAATTAAATTCATTTTGTTTGCGTTTCTGTGCCTGTGTCCTCTGTATTTGTGTGTGTGTGTGTTTTTCCCCAGAATCTGCTTTTCCTTTTAGTTTATGAACATGATTTTCTGAATCACAGATGCTAAATGGATTCTCCAGTCATGAATCTGACTGAGTATGTGTTTGGCCCCTTAATGAGCATGTTGCTTTTTTATCCATCACAATTTTTTATACTCAAAGGGTCAAAGACATTATGCCACTTGTTATCACCTGCTTGTTTTCCCTCCTCCAATCCAACCTCCTTATTCCTCTCCTTCAATTTTCTCCCATCTTCCACCTCCCCCTGAGGGTGGAGACCCAGGTGATTATTAGGCTGGTTTTCCTTGTCTAGACTCTGGCTGGTTAGCTGGAGCGGCTTCCACCCGCCTTCCTCTGCCTAATGAAGCTCACTCTACCTCTCTCACTACCTCGCTTTTTTCTCCTGTGCTCCCCCTTCTGGCTCCCTCTTGTCTCTTTGTCTCCCACCTCTGTTTTCATCTGTTGTCTAAGTCTCCCTTTGTGCCTTACATTACATTTCTCCCGCTGTCTACCTCCCATCAGTACCACTGCTCACTTGGTCGCATTTAGCTTTCTTCCCCCTTTTTGTCATTTTTTGTCTGTTTTGTTTCTCTGTTGTTTTTCTCCCTCCCTCCCACTGTCCTCTTCCTCACTTCCTCCTCCTCCTCCCCCACCTTCTCGTGCTGCTGTTCCTCTCCTCTGGGGCTCCATCCATCAGGTTGTCGGGGGCTGCTCGCGGCTGACTCCCAGCCACCATATTTCACCGCCAGCCAGCCAAGCAGCTGACAGCACAGCCACCGCCAGGAAATTGCTTTGGCTGTGAGCAGAATTTCAAACACAGGCACACTGCGTCGCTCGGGCCGCCCAAGCACCGCTTCCATCTCTCTCTCTCCTCTCTTTCCTGTCACTCTCTCTACACTTCACTATACACATCTTTATGTCTCTCTCTGTCTTCCTCTCTTTTTCTCGCTCTCTGTTTGTCTTTATGTACTTATTCCTTCTCTTTCTCTATCGTATGTTTTTTTCTTGTTCGTTCCCCCTGCCCCCCTGTGTCTTCTTACACACACACACACACACACACACATCCTACCTTCCTTTTTTCTCCCCTTATCTCTCCCTCTCCTTTTCCATCCTCTCATTTTTCCCCTCCTCTCCTTCTCTTTACAACCCACAGGGAACAAGGTGTGGCACTGAATGTGTAATGAGAGGAGGGAGAAGAAGGGAGGGAGGAAAAGGGGGAAGATAAAAAGGAGGAAGATGATGAGCAGAGGCATAAAACTAAGACTAAAAGAATGTAGTGATAAGGCAGAGAGAGGACGGATGCTCGTTTCAGAGTCGGACGGTGTGTCTGTGATGGGGCATTGGGGCCTGTATTTCTGCCCTTGTCAGAACCATTTTAGGACTATTGAAGTGGGGATGTGTTTGACAAGTGAGGTCAATATATCCGGGCTTCACGTCCTGGCTTGTTTAATAGGGTTGAGCTTAGGGTCAAAGAAATGCAACAACCTTTTTTTTTATCACAGATTGGTCTTTAATCTTAGATCCTAGTTAACATGTACTGTAGTGTACATCATGTGGAGCAGAAGCTAAGACAAGTGCAAGTCTGTGATTAAGTGGGTAAATTAATTTTACATTGTATGTGGTCACATTGGTAAGTGTCTTGTATTATATTGATTAAAAAGTTGCACCCACCTTTTCTTCTAAATTATACTTGAGTTAAATAAAACGCTGTACCACAGTAAGGCGGTCCTGCTTCTAGTGATAGTAAGAAGTTAGAGAACAAGTGAAGCCGGTGAAAGCTCCATTATAGTATCACCAGATAAAGGTCAGTGTGCACACGTGTAATTGTGTGGGTGTGTAAAGACTGAGTAACAGCAGATTTGTGCAAGAGAAACAGGTCTTATTGAATCCATTTTACACAGTCTAAGCTGGAGAGAAAACACATTACACACTCAATGTGAAGTCAATAGAATTCTGAAAAGTAGGTATGGGGTATGTGAAGAATCATGACATCCATGTGAGTGAGAGTGTGTGTGTGTGTGTGTGTGCGTGTGTGTGTGTGTGTGTGTGTGTGTATTGCTTTACACTATATTCCCCTAGGTAGCCAGTCCATGTATGTTTTGTTGGTGTGCCCTTCAGAAGGACAGCCTGATTGAAGTTATGTGTGACTAGTTGGCTCTTTCAGGTATGAGCATGTTCTCGGTTTGCAGTGTCTGAAGGGTTTGTAGTTATTCCTTGGGTGAAGGCTTCTCTCAAGCACAGTTTCCTGAGAGCAAAGGAAGGTCCTCTCTAACTCCCAGTGGAGAATCTGTAGTGTGTCATGAAAATGTCCTGTGTTCTTCGCTAACCTTCTGTTTATCTTCGGTCTGTTTCTCTGTTCCTCTGTTATCTTCCCCTTTTTCCTCCATCAGAGGGTGAGTTTGGAGTTCTACATTGATGTCCATGCCCACTCCACCATGCTGAATGGCTTCATGTACGGCAATGTGTTCGAGGACGAGGAGCGTGTCCAGAGACAGGCTGTCTTCCCCAAACTGCTGTGCCAAAATGCGCCAGACTTCTCCTTTGTAAGTCACACATACATACAGACACACAAACACTCCAGAGAGACAGGCTTAGGAGCAGCGTGTCACCAGCTTGAATCCCAGGACTGGTTCTAAAAGAAAACATGAAATAGCCCTATCTCAGAAACTGCTGGTGTGGTGGTGTTCAGCCAGGCACTTAATTGCCAACTGCTGCATGCTGTTGAAGACCTATAGTGGGAACGTCTATCATATAAATGCATGTAACTACATGCATTTGTAAGCAGGGCATTGTCTGACTAAAACACCTGGCTACAAACACACAAACTACATGTAGGTATTAACATTTAACATTACATCATGAACACTGCAGACACATCATCACACGCAGAAGGTGTTTTTTAAAATGCACACGAACAAAGAGGCGTATGCTAACTGCATCTGACAGGAGGCGAAGGTAGTAAGAAAGATCAGAGAATAAATCTTCACGCAAGCAAGAATTCAGTATTAGAAAAATGAGAATTTGAGTGTGCTAACACCAGCAACAATAAACAGGTGCCATTCCCAAAGAATTAAACTGATGTTTTAGACTTGTCCCCAGCTGCCATCAAAAAAATAAATCTCACGAAATACCCTACAAGTTATCTATATAGCACTTCACACCAAATCAATAATACATCATATCCACAAAAACGGAAATATCACAATACGGTTGCATATCTAAAGGGATTCTTCACATCCACACAACAGAGACAGCATGCAACAAGTTTCTCAGGCATGGAACTATTTATATGCATGTGCATCTGTAGTGTAGCTACTGTATGTGCACAACACAAATAGCAAATGCCAACGGGTCATGACAAAGCACATGACTGATAAAGTAGGGCAGGATATTCTGTACTCTGAGAAACGCAGGTGTTATACTAAAGCAGCTATTAGGTAGCTCAAACTGGCTTTATATGGACGGGAAGGATTGTGACTGAGGAGAGGAGCGGATAGAAAGTTTAAACAGTGGAGCATGTCAGTGTAAACATTCATTTACTGACCTCCGGCCACACATGCATAGCCTACCGTACCTTTTCTTACAGGTACATTATACACCAAACTATTTCCTCTCAGCTCTGCGACACTTCTTCTGACCTTCGTTTTCCTTGCAACGCTGACATTTCATAGCAGAGCCACTTACACACCTCATAAATAGTAACATTTATTGCCCATTGACAATGTTCACCCACACATGTATGGAAGTGTCATTGAATCTCAGTGTCTATACAGTATGCTGTGTTACGAAGGACGAGCAAAATGCTATTTCAGGAGAATCTCTCCCTCTCTCTCTCTGAATTGCTTGTATGACAGCTGGCCCAGGGGTCATCTCCCTTACTGTGTTTTTGTCCCTCTGCCAATTCAGCACTATCCAATGCCCAGTGCAGCAGCAGCAGCAGCGGCAGCAGCACAACTCAATCATGATAAACTCCCACTGGTGGTGGCCAAGCCTGCATTTCAGGAAGGCAACTCTGACTGCAGTAGAGCGGAGTGACAGTGAAACTTTTTCCCAAGACAGCATCTTATTTGTGTAGAATCGCTGACACACTTGAACCCAAAATAGACTTGATTTTTTTCTGCTCCAGCCATTTACAGACATTGTGGTAATGACATTGTACAATATGAAGTGTTTGCTAAAAATAAGCTACCCTTCATAATTTCTCCTGGCTTCTGCAGATGCGTACCACTGCAAGTTACTGAGGAACAAATCATTGGATGCTAATGCATTTTTTACTGACGAGACATGTCAGCTAGTTCCTATAGCAAATACACTATAATGTATGTCACTGCAACACAACTTGACAGCCATCTATAATGACCTTCTATAAGTCAGATCCAACAGCAAGTTATATATTTATGAGGTAAATCATTTCTGTGTAGATATTAATGGCTATGTAACTGATGCAGTTTCAGATTAGCTTCTCAGAATGACTGACCTAACAACCTTGAACACATGTTATTAATAATGGTAGTGATAGCATGGAATGACTATGATCCTAATGAACATTTGTTTATGTCAACAAAAACGTCATATTACCATGATACTCACTGTACCTTCCACAGAACGTTACCTAGCTGTAGCTTCCCCCCAACTATATCTCATCATGAAGAAATCCTTAAATCTTCTGGAGCAACAGAAATGAGAAGCAAACATAGCATTTACTGTTATGTTAATGCTGATCATTGGTTGGAGGGTTTAAGGACAGACGTTACTGTTTAATGTGCAGATTCAAAGCACAGTAAAGCTTTGCGTTTGTGTTATTAGTTTATTTAATCACTTTAAGTCTGTCGTTCATTCTCCTTTTAGCTCCCTTTTGGTCTCTAGCATCTCATCTCATCTATACTGTATGTCGTAGCTGAAGCTAATGATCTCCATAGGGAAATTCTCGAGGAGGTTCCCCGCTCTGAGATGCTTTAACAGGGTGGATGTTTGCCAAAGACTCGTGCCTAACTCCTCTGTCTGATGTGTCATCTTTCCACCCATCTAAATTGTTATGTGCATTCCTCTAGTCCAATACAACTTTTAACCGGGATGTGGTGAAGGCTGGTACTGGTAGACGGTTCCTCGGTGGGCTCCTTGATGACACATCCTACTGCTACACTCTAGAGGTGTCCTTCTACAGCTACATGACAGCTGGCAGCACCGCGCCTGTGCCCTACACTGAGGACACTTGTATCCTTTAACATACGTGTGACTGGATAGACAAAGGATATGATTCTCCTGCCTCTCTATAATTTCTTCTGTCTACTTGTTTTACACGTACATGCGCCCTCCTCCTGCAGTAACTATGACTAAAATCCATCCAAGCCAATTGGTTTTGTAATCATTGCAGTCATTGTTTCTATTATTTGGTTTCTTAATGCAGAGTGTGGGCCACCGTGTAAATGTATTTGTGTGTCAGGTCATGTGCACTCACTAGAAAAGCATGTTGCTCTTTTGTTGCTTCTTGTTGCGACAGATGTACAGTGTAGGGTGTTATGTTGGCATGTGTACTGCTGTATGAGTGCACATGACGCTGGTTGGTGGTTAGTGGCTGGTGGTTGCAATAGACAATGGAACAAACGTGATTCCTGTTGACTGCAATTATGCACCCACCCACACACATACGATTACACATATACATTTATCATAGAAACTGAAGGTCACAGACCCTTAATAGAGTCAGATAGGAGGAAGCCTTTCCTTCAGCTGACCTTCTCAGGGCTGAAGAGCTCTTAAGAGCCTGCTGATGGCGGTGTGATCTTAAGAGAGAGAGAGAGAGGAAGATTTAGAGAGTGATAAGGACCCTACATATGAAAAGTATGTGTTCCCCTACACATATTCTGTAGGTGGAGGGAAGATTGGACATAGTCTTAGTGCCCTCTAGTGCCAAGAGCTGGCGCAGGCTTAATTACCATAGAAAAGGCAATTTACGATTCACAAACGAGAAATAATAAGTGACAACAACATTAATTATACATATGAACACAAACGGAAAATTGTAATGTTTTTTTAAAAGGGATGTGGTGACAAACACGGATTATGTGAACCGTAAGAACTTTTAAAGAGGCTGGGATGAAAACATGTGCGGTCATCTTTGAGCTATCTATCTGATGCATAAGCTATGTGTGTGTGTGTGTGGGTGTGTGTGCCCTAGACCCCCTTGTCACTTTAATGTTCATTTTAGAAACATGTCAGGTCTTTGCTTTTAAAGTTGCCAGATCAAAATTCAGGCATGTGCATGCACGCAGGGTCAGAGGGTACTGCCTCAAACAAATAGTTATCCTTACATTCAGAAGACAGGTGTGCGGTTGTTGTGCTAAACAAACAGCACATAACATATTCCATTCTGTGTTTTCATTTTAGTTGGTGGCACTGAGTTAGGAGCCACATAAGGAATGCGGTGCCAGGTTTGTGCAGAGGAAAATTTTCTTCTGAAGGTCAAGTTGGGGGAGAACACAGCTCTGGTGGGAGGACTTGCTTGATCTTTTTGTTTTCCAGGAGCGCGTGTGTATGTGTGTTTCCGTGTGAGAAGAAAGACGTATGAGGAGGAGGGGCTCCACAGGGTGGGTAGGCAGCAAAGGGACATGGTGTAGAGTGGAGATTGGGGTCAGGCAGGTTGAAGGAACCAACCATGTCGCTTTTTACGCCCCAGCAGTCAGCTTGATGGAGCGTGCAAATCATCAACAGAGACCTTTAGCATTTCGACGCCCCCTCCTACCACCTTTTTCACCTGACGTACATACACACACACAGGCATGCACGCACAGTCCTCTAAACTAATACATGACAAATAAATAATAACCTGGGCCCCTAACTCCTACCACTTTCCAAACATCCTGCCCTTACCCTTTCATCTTTCTTGACTCCCCATCTCCACTGCTGTGACTTGTAGCCACCGAAATTGAAATCTTAACCTTTCTCTCAGCAGAGACTTTTGTCACAGTTTGAAAATGCTCAAAAAAAGGTATAAGGCAGTGTGTGCGCTTGTGTGTCTGTGTTTGTTTTCTGATCTTTCTCTCATGTCCTCCTCTCTCCTCTGTTCTGTCCTTTACTCTCATCTTGTCACCTACAGCATAGCAGCTCATTATATCATCTAGTCAAGCTGAGAGTCCTCTTCTATGACGCAGCAGGGACAGGTTCTGTGTCTGTCTTCTCTTTGTCCTCTAATCATTCAGTACCTGCGTGCGTGTGTGTGTGTACGTGCATGTGTGTGTGTCTGTCCACACTGTATACCCACTACCTCATGTGTGTCTTTTTTTTGTACTGTACGTAAATAAACTTTCAGCAAGGTCATTTTCACTTCCTAGTACTTTAATCCCATATTTTGGCCTGTGTACTTTCTCCAGGTTTTTCTATTTTCATAGTCCAGCTGTGTTTTTGTGACGGCCCTTTTAGTGTTGACTATGAAGTTTAAACCTGGAAAGTGGGATGGGTGAAGGTTAAGAGAATCTGGGATCTTGTTCAAAACTCAGCTTGACGCTTTTCTTTGTCTGCTTGTTCATTTCTTGTGTGTGTGTATTTATGTGAGGTTCTTTATCAACGCGTGTGTCTGTGTGTGTGTGTTCTTTTCTGTTCTGAGATCTACTCTCGACTTAGAAGAATGATTGAAAATCTTTAAAATCTTTTCAGTCTGTAATGTTTTACTGAAAGATCCTGTGAATGGCTGTTGTTTTATGTCATAGTATAGAAATTCAAGATGTTCAAACTTCTAGTTCTGAAAAAAAACTAAATGAAACTTAGGTTACCTACATATACTGTCGTGTGCATCAGTGCTGGTTTCTCCTCTAGCTTTTTTTGATGTTGGCTAAATAGAAGATGCTTCAATACAACATGTAAGGACCTGAAAGGGGCACGTGTGCGCACACACCTCTCATTCTCTTCAAGTGTGTGTGATGTCTGTCTGCCAAAAGCAGCAACACCCAGGCGCCGCCTCGCCATAACAGTGGGACCCTATGAATACAAGAGCTGCCAATGGAACACAGTATGCATCAATGAACCTGACACCCAGTGGACAGGCTGTGACAAGTATGCAAATGATATAGCTTGGAGGCAAATATGCTCCACTACCACACATCATACACATCATATCACACAGACATGCACAAATGGATAGGTGCTCACACATGCAAGCGAGTGCACACACAGACACACATAGATAGACACACATTTATACACACAGTTGATTTCACAAATATAGTTGCTATGCTCAGATGAACAGGTGTCCTCACATGACTACTCACAAAGATGCACAAACACACACCTCCAGTTGTGTTGTGGTTGTTTGGTATGTGCCGATAATGTTGATGACAGAAAGTCTGAAAAAGTTTGGAGGCCACATTTTCAGGAGAAACTTTAAGTTAGCTCACAGCTTAAAATGTGCAAATAAAGCGTTTGAAATAGTTAAAATGCTGCAATAAATTGAAGAGGCACTTTACATTCAAGCACTGAGAAGAATTGACGTAGCTGAGGTGAAGTGTCCACATAAATGTGAGCAAACAAGCAGGGATGAAAGCAGCTGAAATGTCAGTGAGCGACCACTGAAGAGTGGAGACGCCTGAAATGGAAACGAAAGTGTGAAAACTGTGGGATCAGATGCAACCACAGGTAATCAGGGGTGATACCATTTGTGTATCTTTCCCACCTACTTGTTGCAGTTTTCATTTCATTGTTGTTTTTCATTTCTAATCCTCGCTGCCGTTGGATTTTAATGTTAAAAAAATGAAAATCTCAAGGATTAATGACAGTAATGAGAGAGGACATAAAGAGAGAGTCATGTATTCTCATTATTGTGTACAAGTGCTTTTCCTTCTTGAACTTTTATACACAAAGCTGAAACTTTTGTAACAAAAAATAAACAGAACTTCTGTAAAGAGAGATGATAATTGGAATATAAGAATAGTATCCATAATTTCCTTTCACAGCAGAATAGATCTAAAGAATTATTGTTGTATTTTATTTTTGCTCATGTACACTGCAAGAAGAATTTAGTTTTTTATGCATATTTCACTTTATTGCTCAAGTTTCAGAACATTTCTCCTTGGCAGTGACAAGTCTTCCTGTCAGAGATGTAAATCAGACTCTGTTTGTCCCTTTGGGCAACAGGACGTTCTGTCTGTTTATTCATTATTGGGGACAAAAATGTCCCTTTCTGTATTACTGTTGTTGACAAGCCTTTTAATTAGCATTGATAATTAGTTCTCTGAGTGTCAGTCTTGTGACAGAGGCTGTCAGTGGCCCTTATTGATGGCTTGAATGTCCCCTTGCTTGTCTCCTTGTTAACTCCCATCCAATCTGGGCAGCATTCTTTGCGTGTCTTGTCCATTTTACCACTGGGGGCTTGTTGTCTGATCATCACCTTGTCTGTCTGTCTGCCAAGACCAAGCACAAGGGACATGACACTGAAAGCCGTTAAATGCCGCGTTGGCAGTAAACAGCTGTGGTAAACAAGTGATGACGTCCCCATCGTCTTTGTCTCACGTGTCTCGTAGCTCATCACTGCCTAAGCTGGCATGTCCTTGAGTCATTACAATGACCTGCTATTGATTAGACAGGACCCTTATGTGTAGCGACATTTTAAAGAAAACACCTCACAAACCTGCCTGACAGTCAAGATGTTGACAGGCTGCATACACACACCACTATGAAAATGATTGCACAGTATTACTGGTAAAGCCTATTATTAAGGTATAGTGTAAAGTAATAATACAAACTATATTATCCATATTGGTCTATGTATTAAATAAGTTGATGATGTATGAAGTTGACTAAAGTAGCTGGAGACTGTCTGAATATTTCCACTAACACCTACTCCTGTAATCCAACCTAAAGCCCGCCGACTGTTTCCTGGCTCATGCACACATCACTTCCTGCTGCAGCAGCAGCCTTGTCCCAGACCCTATGGTTTTCCCCGGCAAAGTGCCAGACAGTAGTCAGGGCATCCTCTGTGTCTCCTATCATTCGCCCCATGGATGAAGTCCTCGTTCAGAAATTGACCGTCCATCACAAAACCTTCTGTAATAGACGGTGAGTCGTGACAAGCCAAGCTGAGAGGCCATCTGCGCATGGTGGGGTCCAGGAGATATTTTAGTCACTGAGCATGCCTGGCCAAAGAGCTCAGGACTGGCACCAAGCTCTGCTGATGAAAGAAAACTGAGGAAAACACCAAAAACTTTTCTGAGGTCAGAATAAGGATCTCAAGGATACAGGAAAGGTGATGCTAAATACAGTATGCATGTACAAGTCCTTGATGTGTTACAGCTTCTAACAACACACAGTAGATTAATAACTAAGAACATCCTAATGATGTGTTATGGAGAGGGAGGGCTGGGTGGAGAAACATGGATGGATTTCAAGTCTTGTGATGCAAAAAGGTATTGTTTTAAAGATTTACCACTAGCCTTTTTTACAAATGATTATGCATTAAAATGAACATAAAACAATGAGCAAACAACTTTACTTTGTTCATTTATAGTTCCAGCTCCATTTAATTGGTATGATCAGCTAACACTCTAATGAGACAGACTGTGAGTTCCAGCCACACACACACTCGCAGTGAGTCTCTCCTGATGCAGGACTCAGACCAACAGCCAGATGGGGTGTAAACATAGAGTCTGGAGTCATGTGGAGAGCGTTGCTATCAACCTGCCGGGTGAAGAATGAAGTACTGTGCAGGCGCTTGAAAATATATTCAAAGGCCAAGGTGACAGACTCACTTCAGAGAGGCTTAATTGCATAGCCTAACTTACATTTTATATTCTGAACGTGAAGAGTTTGCAATCAAGGGGGAAAGCGCTACAAGTTGACGTCATTGAACAATCTTTTCACCTTTACAGCAACCTGGGATTTAAGTAGCACAGGTCATTTTTTGACCATTATGACGAAGTGAAAAGGAGGAATAAAAATGAATCTCCTTTTTTTAATCTCTGTCTGTATGCCAGTCATTTCAATTACCTGGTTTTGACAGATAAATAGTGCAGCAGATGACAGATTCTATCTGAGTATCATCAAGGTAAGGACAGAGGAAAGTGACAGATTATGTTTCTGTGTTGCTCTATCATGTTCCAGTCTGGTGCAGAATGACACCAATGCCTTGAGATAGAAAAAAAGCACATTTATTCTTTGTTTGTTTTGTGTTGGGATATATATGGACACTTTGCATGGCATTATGATTGGCAGCTGATATTGATGGTGTTTTTCTGTCCACTCGCCTCAGTGGCTAGATGAAATTTACTTCTTTTAGTGACACTGTGTTCATTTAAGTGTATTTACTATATCCTCACACTTGGTGATTGGAAACATTGTTGGCATCCTGATTCACTACTTCTTTATTATCTGAACCTCGTTGTCACCATTACTTGCACCGCTGGCCTAATGAGCTCCAACTTAACAACAGCACTCACATGCACTCAGGTGTTTCCTAAAGCAGTGAAGTTATTGATATTGTTTCTAATATAGTGAGCTACAATTGGGCAGGGGGGTGATGTGTTTTCTCATATTTTAATTTAAATAAGGCCTCTATGTATAAGTAATTGCTTTTGTGTGATTTCTACCAGCATCATGCATTTGGTTGACGTGAGTGAAATGCAGTTGATTTAGTGTCTCTTGGTTCAGACACAGCATTTTTATTTACACTGCTCATTTCTCTAGGCGTTAGTACGTTAGTAAGTTATTTACTGTAGCTCACCAGGTGCAAGAAGATAGAAAGAATATTGTAATTGTTTGTTATATTTTATGTTACACAATATGTCTCAAAAATCTAGTTAGAAATTTACCGGTTTGAATGTGTCATACACATACCAATATTGCAGGACTGTGGGTCCTAAACTTTATGTTATGGATGAAAAAGAAATATCACACTCGTTTGGCATCAGATTACTCTTTTTTCTTCACTTTACCATCTTACATTAAAGGTGTCATTCTTGGTTATTATTCATTAAACTTTTTTTTCATTTCGTAACTGTCTTTCCAATGTGTGAAAAAAAGGGGTTTGTACCCAGTCCTGGCTCAGAAACTGGCAAAAAATGTGGCCTGGTCCAAGTAATATAGCCAATCTGTGCCATAAAAACGTAAAGGGCTGGAATAAGGGCATGCTAGAATAATAAAACACAACATTGCTGCACAACCAAGAGGGGGGGATTGGCATAGAAATGGTAAATTCCACTACTTTCAGTGACAGCTGATTAATTCTTTAATTGTAAGTATTGATATGCAATATAATGCACAGTTGTTGCATTAACTCTCAGCATTAGCAACAGGAATTCTATTAGTAACATTAACAATGGGTCCATTTGGGGCAGAGGGAAACTGTAGAGATCTCTGTGGGTTTGTATGAAAATAACCATCAGGTTTTATACCACAAAACAGTGCAGTGGTGCAACACTGGACACGTGGTCCATCACCTACATATATATTTATTACCTAAGGTACCTAAGACAAATAACTTTAACTTCATAACCTCAGATATGAAACTGGGGAGAAATGTGGCCAGAACCTTCCTAGATTATTACAAACTCAACAACCTCATCGGTGACAACAGACCAACTCACATTCAAAGGTAAAGATGTATGACATCATGATTAAATTAAATACTGTTGTTTCTACTGTGTCCTGAAAATTATGCAACCATCTCAGTCTTTCATGCTAAAATGTTTTCTGTCTCTAGTGCTGAGGCGAAGTCCCAGAAAGGTGATGGGAAGGACAATAGTGTTGGCAGAGACGCAGCGAACAAAGAGAGAGAAAAGAGCCATGGTGTCAGGCACTAGTCTGCGTGATGGACACAGACTGAGCATGTATAAAATGCAGAGCACCATGGCAGGAGGATCCTTCACACTTCATTGCTTTTAGAAGCTCCACATCTCTCTGGCTATAAAGACTTATTTTCACAGATTTGTAACAGTGGGGTGACTGATACTTGCAGGACTAAAATCAGAACAAGTGTCCTCCAGGGTTATTTAGCGACTATAAATTGTGGAGTATTGAATGACATGGGGGGACTCATTTGTATTCTATTTGAGGCCTTCATTCAGCAGCTCTGTTTGTGTTTGTTTATACTGTTAAATGTATAATTGTAAATAAATGCATGCTTTCATGCTGTTATAACTTTATCTCATGATTTCATGGTGTTATTATTACTTTTAGTATCATTTATAATTACTCATTAAACACCTGTTGCTCCTTAATTGGAGTACTGATAATGTTAATCATTGAATTTATATAAATGAGAGCTACAGTCAGATTACTCAGTGGGAGTGCTGCAGAATGGGACCAGGCGTGTGCCCACGGTGTAGCTCTTTTTCTACATTTTTTCTACTGACACTGTAAGGACCCAATCAAATCTGCTCAGCTAGTCTCATTTCAACCTGCTACTGTACCAAATATTTTTGTAGCTAGTCATAAGTTACATTTAACAGTATTGTGTTGATGTATGCTTCTGCCATTTACCCTATACGAGGAGTACTGCCTATTGAGCATACATCATATTAATATGGTTAGTTATACTGACATATATTTGTATTAATCCTTATTAAGTACTTTGAAATTCTTTTTGAACTCTTTGAACTGAATGTTTTTCTGTCTGTACTGTGTACTACACTGTGACCAGCAGGGCATTGATCAAGAACACAGTGTTTTGTGTTTTTTTGTATTGCTACTTTTTACACAGCATATACGTCTCAGCTTTATTGGAACTTTGGGTCCATCAACCCATGGATAGATGGATAGAGATTTAACTGTCTGCGTTTGTCCAACTCTTCCGCGTGTGCGCAGAACTTCTGATTCGCTACTTTACGGTCACGTGACTCCACGTCCGCCGCGTGACTGTTACTTTTCGGCAGCTATGACAACGACGTTTGAAAAGCGGATGAATGGCCTCCCAGGAAAAGAAGCTTTACCGAAAGTCTCTGAAATGTACTGTGCACTTGGACATTCAGGCAGTAAGTGTGTCGTCATTCTTTTGCATTTACCACAAACACGTAAAGTAAGCGTGTTAGTTAGCTCAGTTAGCGTAAGCTAATGTTACAGTAGGTGTAGAGTGGAATGCCTTATATCCTCACTTCACACAAGAATAAGAAAGGGAATAAAAGCAGCTTCTCCAGTGCAGACAAACACCTACATAAACAGTAAACAAATGGCGCAAAAGTTGTTATAAAGTATGTATATATACATACGGAAAGAAAAATAACTATACAATGACATATGCAGTTTGGGCTATTGCACATTATTTAAATATATACGGTAGTGATGATGATATGTCATACTGGACACTGAGAGAGTAGTGATATTGCACATTATTTAAGTATAATTATAAATATTACACGGTAGTGATGATGATATGTCATACTGGACACTGAGAGAGTAGTGATATTGCACATTATTTAAGTATAATTATAAATATTACACGGTAGTGATGATGATATGTCATACTGGACACTGAGAGAGTAGTGATATTGCACATTATTTAAGTATAATTATAAATATTACACGGTAGTGATGATGATATGTCATACTGGACACTGAGAGAGTAGTGATATTGCACATTATTTAAGTATAATTATAAATATTACACGGTAGTGATGATGATATGT
>JAUMHF010000019.1:9388449-9426997 GCA_032359275.1 Microctenopoma steveboyesi | reverse complement strand
TATGACAGTCTAATGTTTATCAGTACATTACAGAAAATAATGAACTTTATCACAATATGCTAATTTTTTTAGAAGGACCTGTAGCAGAGCAGGCAGAGGGAACACTTGACAGAGCTGAGTGGATTGATTTCGAGCCCCTAGCGCTACCTTAACTTGCATTTTGTAGTTTTAAACCCTGTTGCCCTGTGACCTCTTCCAGGTGAAGGTCTGGAAATCTCCAGAGACACAGTCCAGACATAACGTACAGACTGTAAGCCCTGTGAGAGATGCTGCCTCAGCTCAATCTACCCTAGTTATGTCAAACTCCAGAAGTCCTCCGAATCTCAGCAGCCATTCCCTGAGAGAAAGGTAAAGCCCTTCCCCTTATGCCGACCTTGAAAATAAAGCAACATTCATCCTTCATATTAAAATGTTAAATCTTTTTTTTAATAATTTTATGTGGTGTACATCAGTGGACTGATGCTCTGTGTCGCCTCAGTTTGTCTTTTCTAGTCACTCCCCCTGCCAAAGCAAAATCCTGAATCCTGCTTCTCCTGATCCATTTATAGTGTATAAGAGACACCTCAGCTTCTGAGCAATGTACAGCGAATAGATAGGAGTCCAATGAGACGCTCATCATACAGTGATGCCGCTGTGTATGTATGTGTGTGTTTGTGCACTCACACACGCCCAGTCTTTAATTTTGATCATACTCGACAGGCAGGATGAATTCCCCTCCACCTCTTAAATTACAGAAGCTGATGTCTTGTCATGTTTGTTCATTACTGAGTAAGGAGACAGAGAGAAGGGAAAACAAAAAGGAAAATGGTATTGATTTGTGTTTTAGCTCGCGTCTGATGCATTTGACCCGATGCAGGCTTTAATACATTCAGAGAGACCTTGTCATCGATCACAGCGGCTGTGAGTTGAACACACCGATGGGACCAATATTCCATTTTGTTTTTGTTTGTTTATTTCCCCTTCCTGTCTGCTCAGTCCATAAATAAACATTAAAATCAATAGACAATCTTAAACTGCAAAGTAAATTGTAGGAAATGAATGATACTTTTCCCTCAATTGAAAACGCGACAGGAGTTGCAGGGTGGGAGATTAGAGCAGGCTTTTGTAGATTCCCTCCGACAGGGAGAGGGGCACGTCTTACCACAGAATCTTTGATCTATAAAGAAAATGACAGATGCCAGTGGCAACGTTTGCCCTCTAAGTCCTGAAGTCTCAGTCTATTCATGTCTCTGGACGATTTGTCCTTGATGATTTTTTGAAGCAGGTAGTGAGTTTATGTGATTACAGATGAAAAGCTTCCTTTCTCACTCCAACGAGCTGGGCCAAGACACCAGTGAGGCGGTCCAGCAGTCATCACCCTCCAATCCGCACAAATAGACGCGGATAAGAGGCAATACTAGAATTTATTACTGTTCACTTCTGGCTGCTGTTTCTCAACTGCCTGCGGTCAACTTACAGACATTCATATTACACTGATGGAGCACATTTGTGCAGGCAGTTCAAATGCACACAATTCTTTGTCACTTGTGAAATTGCCTTGTTATATTTCATTACATGTGATTTTGCACAATAGGTTGACTGTAGAGGAGCCAAAATGAACATTCAGTTTTGGGCAAACTGTGTTAAAAGTATGTTGTTGATACACACTAAAGCATGTGCCCAGGTGGTTTAAGCTTGTCTTTTATTAGGTCACAGCACAGACTAGTGGGCAAAGTAAAAAACATCTTCATAGGTCTTGATAGTAAAATGGGTAAAAGAGCAAAAATGGAAAACATTTTGTGATGTGTATATATTCATATATATATATATAGACTGTTATGTGACATTCTATACACTAAACCCATTAACATAAAGTCAGCTCTGTTTTTATGAAAGTTAACTAGGTTGCTCAAAGAAAACAGGTTCCACAGATGCTTGTGGATCAGGTTTACATGCACCTGAGCATGTAAACCTGAAACAGCATTTAATTGCAGCTGCTTCCTCTCCACTGATATATTTTTACATATATTTTAGAATTACACATTGTTGACTAGTAACAGAAAACACATTTTGCTGTGCAAAGTGATTTATTTACACTGGTCCCTTTTTGAAAATGACTACATTTAATATCACCCCTTTCGTCCAAATAGCAGATAAAAAGACTGGTTATGCGTGAACATAAGTCAGCTTACTTAAGAAAGCTGCATGTAACCGAGTGACTTCGTTTATGTAAAGACATCTTTATTTCTATTTCTTGTTTACAGGTTGAAGCCAACTTGTTTCTGTGTGTGAGTGTTCATGTGTTTGTGTCACCCAGACTCCAGAACAGTCAGCCTAGTCCATCCTACCGGGAGATCCATAGCAGAGTGCAGAGGATTCTGCAAACTCACAAGACCACCTTGGACCATTAAGTGAGCTTTGACCTTTAACCTTCTGATTGGACTAAATGCATATAAAAAGTTGTAGGTCTACAACGTGCACTGAGAATTTGTGGTATATTGTTATAGACAAAGAACAGAGACAAACTCTTAATCTTCTGATTGTATCATTCAGCGAGTACAACCGCCTCACACATATGTATTTCTATTTATCTCCCACTAATGTTCATTTAAATTTCAAACCATCCCAACCACCTGCTGAGCTGTGTTTGTCGTCGTCTGCCTCTTTGAAAAGGCAGAGAATTTGCAGGGGTTGTGTTCAAAAGAATCACAGCACCGCTTCCCTCCCACCCAGCAGCTGGGCTGTTTTTATATTTTTTAAAACGCCCCGATGATGAAACCAAACTGAGACATTGTCTAATTTCTGTAAAGCTGCGTGTGTAATTGGCTCAACTATAAAGAAGCAACATTTTGTTTGTGTGTGGGAAGGAGACATGGTGGATGTAAGCTGCAGCTGTTAAGGGCTCAGCTCTCACAACACAAAAGAGAGACAAGAAGGTAGCCAAGAGCTACCGCTGGGAGCCAGCAGCTACAAGAGACTGAAGAGATTTAAGAGAGTGTAAGAACAAAAGTAAAATCCCGAATGAAGGAGCAGTAGGCGACCTTAACATAAATTAAGAGTCGTTCAGATATGAAATCTAAAGGAGTGTTTGTACACACGCAGGGATTTTCTGCCCTTTAGAAGAAGAATTTGGCTTTAGCCAACTATAGAAACTCAATTACTTCTATTAATATTGCTAATAAAATGAACTACCACTTAATTATTAGCTGTACTCAAAGTTACAGAGACTTTACAGTGAGTTACACAGTGGATGGTTTCTTCACAGCAGAAGGTAGAGTCCAGCTGATTAACAGTAAAACTGACTCACACTGACACTACGTCCATCTCTACTGGGCTTAGGTTGTGATGCTCACTTGTTAAGAGCTTGAACTTTTGATTTGAACAGCCTCTTCATACCCAAAGTTGTGGATTGACATGCCACATTGGCAGGTTAATTGTACATTTACGTCTGTTCCATTTTAAACTATGGTTTATGTATTTGAAATCATTTGACATGATGTAAAATGTAAACGTTTGTTTCAGTTTTGGTCTTAAATGACAATTATGTTGAGATTTTACCGTTACAAACATTGGTGCCACTCAAGAAGAAGTCTAAAACTTCATTTGATGCATGGCAATTTTATTTGTTTTTTCATTTTGAATTAAAACAAATGTGTCAGGTGTAGGATTGAGAATTTACTGATACCTGTACAAATGACTCACTTGTTGAATTAACATGTCATGTTTCATCTTTGTCATATGGTCAACGTCCTCACTTGTAGTTACACAAACTCAATCCATATTAAAAGATGAAGTTTCTTGAATGAGCATGATTCTGTTTTCATGTAGTCATATTCAAGTCATGGAAATATACAATATACTCTTGTCGCTAATAACAACCCACACTGTGTTGAAGCACAGAAGTTTATAATATTGGCATGTATGAAAATCCACTCAAACTTAGTGTCGATCACGACTAGTCGTCAGATTCACTTCTTATGGAATTTATTCTTCTTGTTCCTCCTGCCAGCCCCCTGTGCTGCTTTCTCCATCACGATGTGCTGGTATTTCTTCTTGTTGTTACTGGAAAGAGAAAAGTATGTCTTTGGTTGTTGCTTTACAAATAAAACACAGCAGACATTCTTTACAGCTTTGCTAAAGTGCAACATGTAATCTAGTATATACACAGGTTCACACCATCCACCTCGCTCTTCTCATAAATGAGCCACACCAAAAAATGCAATCAGTGCTGTTGTAGGGGAGAGAGAAACCCGAGGTCTCCGATTACTCTGCTCTGTTCCCCAAATACATAGGAAACCTGGTTTCTCCCAGTACTCAGGTTACATGTATGTAAATGTCAAACTATGCATTTTTTAGCAGCAGCCAGGTCACTGACTTATTTTCAGTTAGTAATTGATATTAATAAGGCATCACAATTTAACATTTTTTAAACTTGTAATATCACATAGAAAACATTAAATGCAGTATTTTCAGATACAATGTGGGTTTATGAGATTTGCTAATCACTCAGATATGTGAGATAACCAAGAACATCAGGCGAAACAGAAGATTTCAACTTACTGCCTGAATTCGGCATCAGCCAGCAGCTCCTGCACCATGGTTCTCTTCCTCGCCTTCTTAGGAACACGGGAATGATAGAAGTCGGCTGCACTGTCCATCACTGTACCAATCTGTATCACACACACAGACACGCACACACTTTAGATGTTTGCTTGAAAAGCTAAATCCTGTGAATGATGCAGCTTGTTGAACATTTTTGCCTTATGTTTTGTTCAGTCTACAAACAATTGCAATGAACCAATAAAGTTACATTTTAAAATAAACATACTTGAAAATACTTGGGAAATCCGTCTCTATCGTTCTTCTTGTAGAACCTCTTGGGGTCCATGGAGCTTCTCATCTTCAAGACTTGGAGATCTCCTTTCAGCTCCTGAGAGACCTCAGGGGCCTTCATGTTAAACCAGCCATCTCCTGTTGATTTACTTCTCTCCTCCTGCCAGACAACATTTATTTTATTTCATAAGCATTGACTTGGGGTTTAAGCTTATTTCTGATGAGTGCTGTTTACATTTTGTTTGATGAATGAGTGTGAGAAAACTCTAGAAGGTAGTAACACAGAGGCTCTAAATCACAACACTAGTTTGTGAAACTTACACGTCGTTTCAATTTCAAGGCTTGTTTGGATTCACTGTATGGAGGCACTGCGTCCTTCTTTTCAAAGTCTGGTCCAATCACACTCTTCTTCATCACCTGTGGACAACAAAAAAACATCAAAACTGCAAAGCACTAAACACTACGAAGAAAGATTAGAGTCCAAACTTGAAGAAAATTGGAGAGAAACCATAAATAACGATTTCAGATATTGGATTTACTCATCCTTGCATAACTGTAAAGTTCATTATCCATTCTGCATCACAGACCATGTTCAAAAGACAAAAAATCAATCTCTTATCTACCTCATCTTGGATCTTCTTTTCCTTTAGCTTTAGCAGCGAAGTGGAGACAGGTTTTGATTTGCTGCCATCAAAATTGATGTACAAACCCCCGAGCGCCTTCACTCTGATGCCGGGGTCAATGCGGCTGGACAATTCTTTCCTGAAACAAATTGGCACAAATTCCTCAGCAGGAGCCGAGAGGTCTCATCCCTCGCCTCCGCACACCGCTACAATAATATGTAATAATGACGTGTCTGAAGCGCGTGACTCTGTCTGCGTGTGCTCTGTATTTAAAGGGTATATCTGAAAATATTCTGGATTACAACACATGCATGGAAAACAAGCAGGGCTGCAGCTCTCTAGGACCCAACTTGCCTACCCCTGGTCTAACCTTTGGGATCCATTCAGCTGTAGAACCAGCTTTGTGACTGACATCTTCTATATGTTAAAGTCTTAACTACAGATTTGTCTTTAAACTGGTGCCACAAAGAGGACAGGGAATTCTGAAAGACAAACCCCAGAAGCCATTGTGTTTTTTTTTTATTGTAAGGAAACTAGTTTGGTATTTTAGAAGAAACAATCACTGTTCTCAGCTGTGGACAGTAGTTTATTTATGTCTCTACTGATAGTGGTATCGATCTTCTCATCTAACTTTTGGAAAGAATGCAAATAAGTAATTTTCTAAAATGCGGAAATGCTCCTTACTTGACCATATCAAGTAAAATTGCGCATTAATGTTTCTGTTAGTCGTGTGAATGAGCCAGTTTGACGCCACTGGCGATACTTACATCAGAGGATTTCTACTCGAGAAGAGAATTTCCGCATCTTCGTCGTTATCGTCGTCCCCTTCTTCGTCTACAAACTCCTCATCTTGAGCCTCGTGTTCGGGGTCTTTCTGTGTGACCTCCACTTCCTGCTCTGCTGCCCTCTCCTTGTAGTAATGTTCATCAGCGTCTTGCCCGGGTCGTGTGTCAATCATAAACAGTCCTTTAATGGATTCAGCTGTTGATTCTGACTTTTTGGACCGTCTTTCTCCTTCCTCTTCCCCATCTTCAATGTCATCCTCCTCAGAACTCTCCTCCTCTTCATCACTTTCATCTTCATCACTGCTGTCCAGCAGGCTGATTACTTTTGCATTCTGTACTATGACGTCTGGAAGCTGCTTCTTAGGGTCAGAGTCCACTATGATGTCATGCTGCTGTTTAGATGTCACCTGAATGGATTCACTGGAGTCAACCACCTGCTGATTATCTATACTTGACGTGCTGACTTCCATTTTCTCTACCACACTGTGCTGTGTTTCGACACCCACATCTTCATCCGCGGTCTTCTCCGCATCCCCATCCATCTCTTCCACAGCTGCATTCTTCTGGTCAGTGATTTCAGAAGCCTCGTCACAGATTGTTACAGTAAGTGATTGGCAGGGCTTTATCGGCTTTGATGCCGGGAATATTTCCTGCATCATCTCTATGTCTGAGGTGTCCTCGTCTTTATTTTCAGCGGACAGCTCCTCCTGCTGGTCTTTGACGGTCACTGCCGGCTCGCTCGCAGCTGCTTCTGCACATCCGGCCATGTCGCAGATTAAGGATGAAACATGGGAATCTCCTTCTGAAATTACATTTACTTCCTTTTCTTCCACCAACAGCGTGCAGTCTGCATCCTCTGCAATCACTGTACTTTCTAACCTAGACTCATTTAAGGAGCTGTCCCTTTCGCTTGGCTCACCAACTTTTTCTGCAACTATGCTAAGATCCTTGACGGAGCGCCTGGAGGCCAGAGTACTTTGGCTACTGTGACCTGAGCCTGTGCGACTGCTGCAGGGTGTCAGCTCAGACTCAGAGCCAATGGCTTTGGGAACTGCAGACTGGATCTTGCTGCGCCTACGTGTGGCCACACTATAGGTGGGTCCAGACTCAAACCCTTCAGAGTCACAGGAATAGGGCTCACTGGCATCAGCACTCGATGCTGGCTTTCCTCTTGCTGCTCTGGTGCGTCGACCTGTCGGTGCAGGGGACTGAGAGCTCTCCGAAACCTCATCTAGGAGCATGGGAATGGAACGTGTTTGTCTGATGGATCTTCTGAGCCTGCAGGTGGTGGACTTGGAAACATCAGCTCCTGAGACACTGGACATGCAGCTGTCTGCATCCGAGACCTCAGAGTCCTCAGTTAATTGTTTTGCAAGTGATCTGGTAGTTTTTCTCTGACTTCGAGTGACTCTCTTGGATTCTGATACCACAGAGCTACAGGACTCTGACTCCAACACCTGGTCAACTTTGACATCTTCCTTCTCAACACAAGAACTTTCAGGAAGTGTGTTCTTCCTTGTGCTGCGCCGGCTACTTCTTTTTGAGGCAGACATAGCGGATGAGCATGACTCCACCTCAGATATCTCCTCCTCTTCCTGACTAACTGTTGGGGGTTGTCTCCTCCTGCCCCTGGCGCGGGTCACTAGTGATTCGATGTCCGACGCCAAAGAGCAGCAGGACTCCAGGTCTGACATGTCTGCTTCGTGTGTGGAGCCCATTGGTGTGGAGGGCTGCTCTGGACTGTGAAGTCTGGACGCTCTGGTGCATCTTCTCACTGAGGATGTCAGAGAAGACGTTGAAGGTTCTTCTTCACCTTTGTCAAGCTGACTTCTGGTCTCTATATAGGCATGCAGGGTAGGACTGTCTGCCTCTTTAGCAGTCCTCCTTGTTCTCCGACCAGTCAAAGGAGTCGCCTGTGGCGCAGCAAACAAAGCACAGTTAATAAAATAAGTCGTTGGCAAAACGGATTTTTAGTATTCTCCTTAGAAGGGAATGAAAAGATCCAAACCAAAAAAGATTTGGCCTCGTTTCTTGCATGTGTAAGCAGAGCATGATTCCCTTTTATTGTGGTAAAAGTGGATTCAATTAATAGCTACTACGTGGATTATATTATATATAATATTTACTTTGTATTTGTTTTTAGATTTACGTATACATTGCCTGACGTTACCAGATCTTTAAAATTCAAACTAACCCAGCGATTCAAACGTCGTTAAGATTTGACGCAGGACTCCCCCAAACAATTAGATTACGAATATATGAATGAGACTTCGTATCTGTTCAGAGTTTTCTTCTCTCGTGTTTCTTCTCCAGTCCTTTCGTTTACAAACTCACGAGACAAACACTGACGGGGTCCACGTGAGCCTGAGAGCAGCCGGACATGCCAGTTAAAACCACGTAACAGCCTTTACCCACCCTCAAAACAAACTTTATATAAACGCAAAGCATTGACTGTTTAAATATGATTTCTCTTCGGCACATACCTGGACATTAGACGACTGGTTGGACTCTGTTTTAGTTGGGGAGTACACGCGTACTCCTCTCCTGGTGGCCACCATCTTGCACGGTACTATTTCACTTCCGGTCTGAGGTCAGACTCGACTAATCGAGAAAGAGCGACACAAGCCGATCAGACGACCGCAGAGCTGGGACTCGAGCTTTGATATTCGTTTGTGCTTGTTACGTACGTGTATGTTAAAATGTTACAGAAATTAAAGCCATAGTCATCTTATAACATATGTTCTACACGTAATGGTCTGTAACTCTCAAGACAGTGTAATGGGGTAGTGTCCGTGGTACAGATAACCCTAAACTCCTAAAACTAAACCTACAACTAAATTAGTTTTGTGAACCTTGTTCAAACACATGTCGATAAGTGAAAAACAGTTTGAGAAAGTTGTACTTGAACTCACCAGACACATTTGCTAAAATTAACTAATAATGATGCATAAAATTAATTGTTCAACCACACACTACTTATCCAGTCTCGAATATTGTACAGTACAAATGTGTTTCAACATTTTAATAAAGCCAATTCATGAAATACAGATATGACAACATTAAATATGTTTACAATACAACAGAGAATTAGCCTTCATGGGATTTTCTGGACCCTGTCTGAAAAAAAAAAACATGATTCATAAATTAAACCTTTCTCAGATTTTTCTCAGTGCCATAACACACATAGAGGACATCTGCCTACTATTTATGTCAATCTCCAAAAAATCTCCTGCATTTCCAACCCTCAAATTAATCTCATAAGCATAGAAGGGTAAACATCTGAATGCACTGCTTCAAACAGCAGATGGTTACAATAAAGCATGATAAAATAAATGTATTTATATTCACATAGTTGTTGGCTTTACCAGTCAAAGTCTAATTCAATCTGTACACTGAAGTAAAAATCTCTTGGTATTGGGTCTGACTTAGTACATATTTTTTCTCAGTTAAGGAATGCAAATGTTATATTATATATACAGCAGGAAATTGCATGAATAAAATCAGATATTTTTGCCACTAGATGTGTTTCTCCTTTAAAAATGTTTTAAACCATTACTTAGTAAAACTAGGGACTTTCTTTTGCGGAATCTACACAATCACCCCATTCAGTCTGGTGTATTTAAAATCTGATTCACACAGAGACAGTGGGGACAAAGCAGGTATGAGGAAAAATGGATATGAGGCACTTCATATCAGTACAAGGTTCAAGGTTTAGCAACCGACAGCTTCCACTGTCTGTGAACTCATCAAGGTGAGATCCACTATTTCACAGTCTCTCCCAAAACTTATGCTGGGGTTGACCACGCATGTATATTTAATCATAATACAATGACAATGATTAGTCTTCTCTTAAACTAAAGACATACAGCCTTATCAGTAAGATGAAACAACAACTTCAAGACTCTGTGATGATTTTCAGCATCCATTACTCAGAACGGTTGATTTGTATGTTGTTTGTGTATGTGAATGACAAAGAGGAAAATGGCTTCATCCCTGAATCTTCTTCTCTGGTGGGGTTTGCTATTGGCTTGCTTTCCTCGCGCTGACAAGGTAGCCTTTAGACTTGATGATGCCCCTGCTCTTGACAATAACGGAGTAGCGCAGGACCCACTCCAGACGCCAGTCTGCAATGTTCAGGTCCTGCGCTCCCTTCTGCACCGCCTCCTGGAATGTGGCTGCTGACATCAGCTCTGCAGATGAAAGCACACCATTTTATACTATAGAACGCAGCTTACACCTACGCACGGCACATCAAGATCTATAAATTAATCCATAAATATGATTTTGTACTGAAGCTAACTTCAACCACAATTCATCAAGTTCATTTTTTTTGAGAGAAGTTTAAAAGATAAGTTGTGTTTTTCCTGTGACTTTCATAAAAACGTGTACTTTAGTCATTTATTAATGCTAGTTATTTTGCTAGGGTCTGTGTTTTTTCTGCAAACATAAATAAAAAAGAAGTAACTGTAAGGGACTATTTTTAATTATGCATTCATACACATTTGTAATTGTTTGTGTCCAGCAGAAGAGTATATACGTCCATTTATGATACTACGATGCTTTTATTTATCATAATGATATTTTTACGGCACCTGTTGACAATTAGAATAATGTATAAAATCACCATATTTTTTTTTCAAAATACTGAAAACCCAATGCCACAAATACATAAATACACAAGAACTGAGAGCCTGTACTTAAGTATTAATACCACAGTGCAGAAATACATTGTGACAAGCAAGTGTGCCAAAAAATGGAATTACTCAAAGTAGAAGTACCTCAAATGTGTACTAGTACTCCCACCACTGCATCAACATAAAAAAACGTTTAGATCGTTTACCTTTAGGGTCGTTGTGTGTGAGCAGCTGGATGTCAAACTCTTTAGCAAAGGCTGTCAGATCAGGAGGCATCACACAGCAGGAGGCCAGGTTCACCTGGTTACTGCTGGGCTTCACCTGCTCCAAGAGAGGGAACCTAGTCAAGGACTGAATGTTCAATGTAGAAAATGGAACATGGCTAAACTTCATAACAGAAAAACAAGTTCCAGTGAATGAGTTAGTGGTTTAGACAAGTAACTGAGGACACAACATCCACAGTGGTCGTCATACCCCGCTCTCTACCATGATTTCCTGCGTCTCTGAAACTTCCACTATCATATAAAGGCATTAAAAGCGTGTTACAAAATGAAAAACAGATTAAGGTTCACATTCACAGCATTCCCACTGACCTGGGCCCAGTTGTAGAGCTGTTCCAGCAGATCTTTGTCCAGGTCAGAAGTGCCAATGGCAGCAATCCGCTGGCTCCTGACCAGGGCCTCCAGCTCCTCCCAGGCTGGCTGAAGGTGAGGCAAAATTTGGCTGTCACCATCCAAGGGCCCAGGTGGAGCTATGATTACAGAGTCGATCTGGGACACGGCCAGCGTCTGGCAGGCTAAGGATGAGAGATAAATGGGGATATAACATAAGTAATTTTTTTAAAAAGTTCATATAAACAGCCTAATTATTTCATTCATAATGACACTCACCCAGCTCCACTGCATCTCTGATAGAGGACTGAACCGACTCACGCAGGAAGAGCTTAACTGCAAAAAAAAGCCCATTAACATATCATCACCACCACCAAACCCAGAGATTTGTTTATAAATGATTTATCAGTAACATAGGTGAGGAAAATAAATCTAAAACATTACATAGTATCAAGCCTTGTGCTGGTGTCATAGTTGACACCTACAATGCTTAACAGGAAATCATTGCAATGCGCTACTTGAGAATAAAAAATGATGATCTGAATCATTTAAGTGTGACAAATGTGCAAACACAACTTTTTTTCACAGCACTGTATACGCGTATACCAACTGTGATAAAGGAACCCTGAACTAGTAAAGTGCATGAAAACTAAGGATATCACATTATTGATGTAATGAAAAAAAAACAGCACCTACCTGAAACCTTCACCTCTTCCCTCTCTTCTGGTGTGATTGCGTCTGTGGCCTGTGGGATGGAGCAGTCCAGTGTAACTGGAAAGTCCTGCATGACAAGAAAAAACACATTTGTTTTCATAGATGAAATGCAGACATACCATCTGCAAAAAATAAACTCCCCTTGCAGGCTGCATTCCTGATGCAATAAAATTAACAAATTTGATATAAATTTACAACAGCATGGGAGAGACCTGGAAGAGAATGAATGTGTGACAGTTCATATGTTAATTGTTTACATTTTAGTACATAGAGGTAATATTATGTTTACTTTGGTCACTTGCCTATTTACTCGCACATTCTTATTTTAACTGTATTTTCATTCTGTGGCATATGGAGTTCACAGCGAAGAAAAAAAATAGCACATAGAAATGCGTTTGCTTTCTGTGCCTATGACATAATTATAATTAACAATTGTCACTAATTCAAAATGAATTCCATAAGTAATTTGATTATGTGACCAGGTCAGACAAACAGAAAAACAAACAAAAATAATTATTACTTTTCTATAGGTCAGTTATACCATATCCCATGATCATAAATTGCAATTCATTAAAGTTATTGTGTAAGAAAAGTAAACATGATGGGTATTCATTTTCTCTGTATGTATATCATTGTGTTGTTGTGCAACAGTTGTGCAGCGTTGTGTAGTGATACAGAAATAAAACTAAAAAGCACCATAGTGACTTTTATGTAAATGCAATTCTGCGTTTATTAAGACAAGACCATCACTTTACATACTGCAATGTTAAATTGAAAGTTTAAATGTTAAACTGTTACAAAATATGTGTTTTCTGAAATGAAACCTGAGAAGACACAGAACCCGTGACTCAAACATGGCATTCTGCACATTTCCCTATGGGGGATGTGTCTCAGTATTTGAGAGACTACCGGTTCAACTCTTTCAAACTTTCCCCATCTCTATTGGAGTCCAGTGGGCGTGGCGATAAGAGCTGAAGCAGATTAGCTGAGCCAACAAAAGAGCCGGAGCCGGGGAGTGTGCAGCAGGAATGGTGGCTCACCATGCTGGATCCTGCAGACTTTTTCATCTTCATTTATGTTTTTATAAATATAATATGTATGCCTGATTTGAAAGACGCATTATCTGACAGTGAACACTTTCTAGCACAGCTACTACAGTTATTGGAGAAGACATCCTGAAAAAGTGTTTTCCTGCCCCCACCCATACCCACCACCCATCCCAACAGACAGACAAATGGAGGGGAGCCTTTGGCAGCCAGCACTGCATGAACATTCGTCATGACAGGTTCTTTTCAGTAAGCCTGCAGACATCCTTTGATGTCCATCACTACAATCATTTCACTTGCCCAAGCACTGGATTGCAGGTCTGGCTATTGTTGACCATCAATGCAAATTCTAGTAGGTCTCAGTTTTATGTGTCTCTAAAAACAGGCAGGACTGGTACCTGCTTTGGATTCAAAAGTTAAAATTGACTAAAAACCTGCTAACTACACCCAACATACCCACATGAAAACGTCAAGAAAATCTGTAAATCTCTCTGCACCTTGCTTGGCAGCTTTGTCGCAGAAATCCAGTCGCTGAGCGTAGCCTGAATGCAGTCTTGAAGCTGAAACAGGAAACAGACTTGTGAAGCATGCGTGTCTTTTATCGAGGATCTCAGCAGACTTCACACTGGACAGCTGTGATATGCTGCTCCACCAATTCAAAGGCCTCGGTGCGTTAGAACAATCAAATCAGTTGCGAAAGCTTCGCAAGGTCACAATTTCCAACTGGTTCACAAAGGTGAAACGAGTCTAATCACCCCATAATTATTGATTTCAGTCCGTATTTACAAAAGGGAAAGAGCAGGGTGTGGAGGCGGCTGCATCAGTGCTGTAAGACACATGAATGAGAAGTGTTTGTGTAGCAGCAGAAAATGTCAAACAAATGAAAACCTTTTTGGAGAAGGGTGCAGCGGGCAAGTCTGACTTAGGTAGGTATTGTTTTTATGTCAACCATAACCTTTGCTCACCAACTATTAAAAACTACCTTTGCGCTTACTGTAGGTACGGTAAAAAAAAAAAGTAACTCTGACCAAAGTCTTTCAGAAAAAATCTGCCACACGTTTGAACATCTGGGCATTGTTGGACTAAGTTAGTCAAAGAAAAATGAATGATCAACTGAACTGTCAATTAACTATCTTAACTATTAAGCAAGTGTCGAACATTTACTGCTTCTTGTGTTGTTTTACCTGTTGGGCCCAGGTAAGCAGTCTGGTTTCTAGTGTTTTACAGGTAGAATGATGACCCGACTTGGCAGATAACTGCTTTGTCCCAGTGATATGTGCATTTAAAATGACTGTGAGCACCCTTTGAGTGCTAGCATAATACTATAACGCTGTATCTTGGTGTTACACTGAAAACAAATAGTGCACCTGTTTGATCTTCACAGAGTTTTATCACTTGTTAACAACCTACAACAATCATTAATGGCCACTTATTGCCTGGAAAATATTCACCTCAGGCGGGATCACAGGATTAGTCAAATGGCTTTCCTACACAGACATACTGATAATAACCAAGCTAGCCACTGTAGCTTATATTCACTCCTGTAAATATGGACAATGTGGACGTAGAGAAACACAACCTTACTTTTTTTCTCGTTATAAGCTGCTTATATGAGGTTACACACGCTTTTTACACAACAACAACACCGGTGTCGCAAGCTGGTTAAATATTGAGCCAGGTAGTCTGAAGTTGACTCACAAGCTAAGCTAATGCGCTAACAAACGTACCGTCGTTTACAGGTGTACTTCTTCAACTGTGTTCTCCTACCTCCTCGCTGGGAGAGCCGGGACACTTCTTTTTCAGGCGACTCCTGTTGACTATGTTCCCGGTGTGGAGCCTGAGAGTCTTGGCGTTGTTCAGCAACTTCTTTGACTCAGTGTTCATGTTGCTGTTTTGAGGATCCATGTGATTTTTGGCGGTTGGCTGACAAGTGTTTGTGATGTGACCGGGAGGACAAGTGGTTTAAGTCTGTCGCTGGCTGCTAACGTTTCTGTACCTGGTTGCTAATATAGCCTGCTAGCAAAACAATAGCACGACTCACGGCTCAGTCACGGTGACTTGCACTGTCTGCCGCCGCCTGACCCGCTGGCTCGGTGGCTGCTCAGTGGCTATAGTGGAGCCAAGCCGGTGTCGGTGACGCCCACATGGGCGTGACGGTGAACCTACACCACGCTGACGGTCCTGTAAAAACCCGGTGAGGATGGCACGGTGGAGGCTGCATCGATAAAACAGGCCTGGATTTCTGGACCAGGCTTTTGTGGTGTTGCAGGTCCGGCTCTGAACGCTAGGTGGCGGTGTAGCACTTCTCATTCACATTACATTTGTTTCGGGGGAACAGTTACTACTTGTACTTTACTACTACGTTTACAGAAGGGAAATACTGTAGTTTACTGCTGTACATTAGTCCTAGTTCTTATTTTATTATATTCTCATTTACCTGTACACTTTCACCTTTAAATTTTTAACTTTAAACTAATTGGAATTTGTAAAGTTTGTGCAGTCGACTCAGGACACATGTCACTGCGTGTTGTACACTGTATAACTATGTATGTTAAAGAATTAAAGAATCTTGAAATGAAATGAAATCTTAAAGTAATTGCTTTACCTTGCCTTTATTATGATTATTAAATTCAGTGACATTCTTTGTTTTCTTAGTACTGATCCCTGGGCTTTAAGTAAAGTTTAGAATATGTACTTCAGCTTGAGTAAATCATTTTTTAAATTGTTTATTCACTAGCCCTCATAGTGGAGTATATATTTTGCTACTTGAGCACTGAGTTTGTGTTATTCTACCACTATTGACATAAGTAAAGCCTGAAGATAGGCACGTACTACAACACTGTGTGGAAGTTATTCTTAGTGACATATGTTTCACATAAAAACAACATAAAATGCAGTAAAAAGCTAATGTCAAATATGACTGGAGAAGTCAGTAAATCTATATATAATCTATAGATATGTTTTTTAAAAAGAATTAAAATTTAATAATTTAATTTCTCATCAAACAGGATTCACAGTGAGGGCAGGCATCATGATGAGGTAGGAGCCATCTTAAATTTTAAAAATGAACAAGACTTGCAGTTACAGTAATAACATTTTAAATGAGAAGAGAAAAATGTGTTGGTGTAAGTTTCCCTTTGCCTCATTTGACAGATAAATGAACATATAAATCATCTAACATAGCTCATTATTATAATAGTAGTTATGCTCGATACATACAATATGTAAAATGGGATTAGAAAATATGATACATTTACAAGAAAATAAAGCAACTCAGAATTCCATTGTTTATTGTTATCTGACTTTCTTTTACAGTATAATTATAATTTATAGTTTCCTGAGAACAGTTATTAGGATTTATTTCAGGAACCACGTAGCTGACATGTCTGTGAAGAATCTCAGTCATCCAGATAAAGTTCTCTGGAAGTCGAGTCGTGGTAACTGGACTTTCTTGTTGGGTTGAAATCTTTTGCTATTCATTCAAATAGCTTTGTTGGTCTGAGGGAGGTAGCCTACAGTGTAGAAACCAATAGTAGTATGTAGCCGACATCCTGACCTCTTCACTGACATCTCATTTGTCAGTCCTGGGTAAAAAATCACAGCATGAGTTCTCATCTATCAAAATGTCTGCTTCCTTCATAATAGCACTTTATGGGAAGAAGAGAGAAAAGACATTAAAAGAATGAATGTTATGTTAATTAATTAGGATTAACTTTACTTTTTCTGGTAAAGGGTTAAAACTTTATCAGTGAGTTTTTGTGTGATGAAGGTATCTGCACAAGCTGGTTTAAATTCATTTAAATTTAAATTGATTGGTTAATAAGCCTTATCCAGCTCTACATATCGTTGTGGTAGGTTAGAAGAGCAGGATGGACATTAATTACACGGATGTTTTTTGAGCCCCAAGTCCTGATGTTCAAGTACTGAAGTGTCTCTCAGCAAGACAAGGGACTCTAACTTATTCCAGATGAGCAGCAGTGCCTGTTGTTTAATCATTAGGTGTGTGTGTGTAAAAGTAAAATGTTTCTAGCATTTTATTAAAGTGTGAATTGCAAAGTGTTAATGCAAAGTTCATTAACTTCAGTCTAGTTTGTAAGTAATGGGACAAAGATAAGTTCTTTGGAATCTGTCCTCTGTACATCATCACACTGAATCCGAAGTAAAACAGAGCATGAGGTCAAGATGTTTGGCTTCAGTTCATGGGGTTTGACAAAACTGTGACATTAATCATACACCGCCCCCTAAGTTGGGGGGCTCGAAAATAATGGGGCCAAAAGCTTTGCCAGGAAACCCTTAAAAACCCTTCTGAGTTTTGGAATATGATTCTCTGAACTGATGAAACCAACTTAAACTTGTAAGCATGGTGGATGCAGTGTTATGGCACGGGAAGCTGCCAAGAGAACAAGCTCGCTGGTGTTGAAACGGATCAGACAATGCTGCAGATGGATGAAGACCAGAGTCATTGTACAAGTACTAACTAAGTACACTTTAGAGTTACTTGCACTTTTTTGGAGTATTTCCATTGTAGCTTTTACTTCACTACAAACCAGAGGAACATTTTGTACTTTTACTCCAATACATTTATTGTAACATCATCAATTACTAGTTTCTATTTGCAGGATTAGATTCTTGTAAAAATCATTATATATATTAGTAAAATGCTGATGTATCATGGATTAAATCTCTGTCACTATGTAAGATGGTTAAATCAGCCTCACATTCACTGATTTCTGTTTCTGTTCCACAGTCTGTAGGTAACAACACATTTATTCCATCATTTTCAGCTTTGAGAATATATTAAATATCTTTGTGCCCTTACTCATGCCACAAACTCTGTACAGCAGTTGTTGCTGTTGTTGTTGTTGTTGTTTTTGTACTTATGCTTACCAGCTGTGCGACTGTGGTGGAGTTGCATCAGTGTTTTATCAGTAGTCAATCATTTACCCACAGTCATTTTTATACAGGTGTCTGATCACTGCTAATTGTCAGTGTCACGTCCTCCTCATGTCATGGTCTCCTCTGTCTCCTTCATTGCCTTTTCTCCCTCACTTTAGCCACGGCCCTCTATCCACTCTCACTCTCTGATTGTTTCCAGCTGCTCCTCATTTTCAATCAGGCCTCTCACTATTTAAGCCCCTGCACGTTCTCCCTTCCTTTGTCAGTGCATATGGTTATGCCACCCTATTTTCCCGCTAGTCACTGTGTGTCATCCTGCCTTCTGCTCAACCCATCATTTCTGTAAGTTGGTTTGGGTTTAGTTTCTTTGTTATATTTGTTTCTCTGTATATGTTCAACCCTCCTGTTTCTACTGTTCTGTTCTGTTAATTTATATTAAAGTTTCTGGGTTTGGACCCTCTCTTGTCCTGGTTGTGTTTGGGTGCTTCATTTTCTACATGCTAATGACACTGATTGGTTGAAATAAGTCTTGGGTCCCTAAGACCATCTCAATCAGATTTAGATATGAATATTTAATAAAAACTTAAATTTTATTTTCAGTGACCAACTAATATATTTTTTTTAATTATACTTATTTATTAGAGCCTGGTCTGGCAGCTCAATAGGTTAAGTGTCAGAATGGGATGCAGAAGGCTGCAGGTTCAAACCCCGTCTGACTCACAACCCATCCCCTACCAAGCTAAGCAAAGTAAAGTTTTAAACTAATGTTTCAAATGCATGTCTTAGTATATCGCATTTTTCAAGTGAACAATCTGACTACCTCTTCCATTCCTGATAAACATCCTGTGAAAACTACACTACACTGAAATGCAGTAAATGAAACAATCCAATATTATTCCAAATAGTGAGAACTGCCTCTAATTCAACCAGCTACAATATTAAAATGCTGCTAAAATGTTAATGCATCAGTAACAAAAACTCCACAATAAAATGGTTTTTAGACTAAGTAGGACCATTCTGAATAATGTTAAGCGTGCAGTGCAGTTCAAACTTCTATACTTAACTTATATGCGCAGCATTCGATGCTGTACTGTTTGTGTGTCGTTCGTGACACCGCGTCCTCATAGTTGATGATTTATCCACAACATGTGATTGTCCATGTAAACAGTTGCACTCACGTCCAGCTGCACAAGTACTTTTTGGTCAAAACTGTCACATTTCCATTTTCAAATAAAATCATTTAAAATGAGATTTCTGTGTGTGTGTGTGTGTGTGTGGAGTCTTTTCCTGTTTCAATATGACACTACTCGTATGCCAAGTCAAGAAATAAATGTTCTTCTGTTTGGAGTGGAAGAATTTGACTTCCTTGTACAAAGCATTGACCCCAGTCCAATCAAACATCTTTTGGATGAAGTGGTGTTCTGAGTCAGACCTTATCACCTCAGTAATGTTTTTGTGGATGAATGGCAGGAAGTTCTTGCTAATCATACTTGCAGTATGTTTATACCACAAGTAAAAAGTACAGCTTTAAAATAGGATGTGTATAATGATTACATTTAACACTCTAATCATGTCGTCAGGCAACAAACCCCATTAAAGGACTTGGGACACTGTGTAAACTCTGCATAATAACAAAATGCAGTGATTTGCAAATCTCATAAATCCATATTTTATTAATGATAAAGCCTCAAATGTTTAAACCAAGAAAATATCTTCATTTTAAAAATTGATGGCAACAAGCGTCAAAGTTGTGACGGAGACAGCTAGAGGCTGATTTTAGAGTCTCAGAAGTAAAGATGGACAGAGGTTCACCAATCTGTGAAAAGCTGCACCTACAAAAATGTAATGTCTAAAACTGTAAAGAGAAACTCTGTTCAAGGAAAAAGGCTGAAATTCTATGTTGTATGTCTGTGATTGTGAGCCCTCAGATGGGCTGAGGCACTTTCCCAAAGATCAGTCTGTGAAAACAGTTCATGCCAAAAACACACTATCATGCAAATTTAATTTTTATCATTTTTATTTTTTGTGCAGTTTCTCAGCTAAATGTTGTCTTCCACTGTGGATGAATTACGCTTTAGGGGCCAGGGGTCTTCCTTTAGTACATATTTCACTGTGCCTTGGAGAGTGCTTGTTTTTAACCTCTTCCTCAGAAGCACTGAGGTCACACTCTGTATTTTTGCTGAGAACGTGGGGGTATTAGCCACCATACGGGTCCAGCACACTGTTGTTTATCATATGATTGCCCAGTTTTCTCATTTTAAGATTCTTTAGACTATGTTTAGCCCACTACCAGTGAACACTCACAGCTCATTACACTCAGTTACACTATAAAACACAAATAATTAAAACAGTTTCAGAAGGTGTTTTACATCGAGTGACTGAACTGATTGAAGACCTTCCTGAAATACTGAATAAGGCCATCAATCATCAAATAGTGCCCCCTTCGTTTAGCAACAGGCGGACTAATAAAGCACCCAAAATAAACATATTGAAATAGTTATTGCTAAGATGTTGGACCTGATTTATGTTTAGAAATCACAGAGAAGATGAATCAGTCCAGAAATCTTAATTAACCGGGGCATCTCCAGTTCCTTTGGGCATTGGATTTTCACTGAAAGCTAACGTTGGGTATCTCTTACATAAAATTCTTTGCTTGAATTGAGGTTGCTTGAGGGTAAATAATCGCCACCCCCATGTGTTGCTGGTAAATGGAACATAACGCACACACACAGTTACATGACATTACACAAATATGCACACAGTCACACAAAATTCCCAACATGTGTTGTTAATTTATTTCCAAAATTTTAAAGCTTGAAAATAACAGTTACATTCATCACTGATAGGCGTGATCTTATCTTATCATGGTTTTATTTTATGACTGATTCAGCCATATCGAGGAATAAGGTCTGAAGCGCAACTTGCATGGAAAACAGCTGCAGCTTCACAAGGAACTAATAGTGCAATAATCCAACTCATCAGATATATATTATATTTAATGACATAGATAAAAAACACCTCTAGAAGAGTGTCATACATCTGCACAGCATTAGCCGACATTTGATCAGTATTTGTGTGAGGAACAAAATTACTTTTTGGGGCACAGAAATAATACACCATAGCTGCACATGACCAAAATGTGATGTGCATTGTTATTGTATTACATTTTCTTACATACATATTATGGATTCTTTATTCTCATTAACCTCGCAAGAACCTTCACACACAATCACACCCCAACTAAACTGCGTATTAGGTGGTATTCAGCGTGTCAGTGAAAAAATGCAATTACAAACCTAATGTGTTTACAATCACACACCTGGAGCCTGTGAGAAGATTTCCTGTCATCACATTGTGCCTTCACTGCTGACAGCTTTATGGGGGATTATAGTCTACTTAACACTCAGAAATCAAAGGCAAAGACAGTGAGGATTATTTGATAAGAGCAATCGTAAATAAGTCAAATTAAATTTGAACATTTACCATGATCTAATTTAATATTTAATTTATACTATAACAACCACAAAAGTAAAATGAATATTGAATATAAGAGGTACCTGTGTAGGTGCGTCAATCATCTTCACTCACTCTCTCAAAACCTAGAGCCCCGTGGGATTAAGTGATCAAATTGCACTTTCTCTGAACGATTGCAAAACTTGTTGGAGGAGGAGTGGTAGAGAAGAGGAGGGCACATTTCATGAGTTATAAGAGTACAGAAGCACCACAAGCTGACCAGGTTAAAAGCTTTTTTCCTCCCAGGACTTCTTGTGAGAAACTGAATGTGAGCAGGTACGTTTCTCTGCATGACTGTAAAACATTTGTTTGCTTTTCCAATCCTGAGATTACAGACATGTTGATGTTTTCCATGTACTGAGTATCACTGAATGTGCAGATATTGGAATTCAGGCATTATTTATCATAGATCCTTTGGTTTGCCAAAAACCCTGGTCGCTTAAGATGAAACAGCTGCACACAGCTGGAAACCAGACCGGTTTCTTAATATTTTGAATCTGGGTCGAATGCATAGCCTTTTTTTCCCAAGAGAACAGATGCAGGGTTTTTCCTAAGTCTAATGAGGGTAGTGGTCTCTGTTTTACACTCCCTGCTCAACTTTTGGATTTAATCTGTTTTTTCCTGTGTAGTGAAGCGCACAACGGCAGCAGCAGCAGTCATGAAGTTTCAGGCTCTTTTCTTCCTTCTGCTTCTCACATGCATGTGTCTGAGTCTGGCGCAGGGTAAGTGTAACAGCCTACATATGGTTCATATATATGACACTGTAAAGGTGAATTGTAAATAGATTACACTATGCATATTGTGCAGACAACTATTTTCCACCTCAAATCTGATTTTATTTTCTATTGCGCATGTCTTGCATTTTGCCAAATTTGGCTGCAACTGCATTTCATTATGCATTTTTCTCTTCATTTTCTCACTGACTCACCTTTCAGTGGGGTGAATTATTCACCTTGAAACAATTCACTAATCCCAAGTGTGACTCTAGTCTTGCTAGTAAAGACCTTGTGACAGGGTTTGAAAATAGAAAACTGTTGCTGATTATCCCAAAATAATGTCACATCTGCTAATTATAGCACAAATGGAGAATTTCAAATTGTGTTGCGCTGGAGTAAAATAACCTGCCTGTACAACAAAATGCTTATGTATCAAAAAATGTACTTTTGTGCTGCATGAGCAGCAGCTGATTTTATCAAGAATTTTGGCTGTTAACACCGTCAGTTCACTATCTTTTAATTGGGGTCATGTCAGTAACAGCCTGGGGCTTCAGGTCAGCCTCAAATACGTGTAAAAGCATCTCAAAAACCTTTTAAGCCTAAGTGCTGTCAGCACCGTGCACACAAAAAACTTCTTGCACGTCCTGCAAGTTATGCTTTTAGATTACAACGCCTAGGATAGCACATCTTAATGCAGCCACAAAGATATAAAATATATACCATACATGCATATTAGATATTTGTCCAAATGCATCAAGGAAAAAAACAAAACACAAGTAGCATGAAGCAGTCACGATAAAAAACAAACAAATAGACTTTGCCACAGTCAGTTGCTGATGTAGCTTTTGTATGTATGTGTGTTTTAGCAAGAGACATATTCACTTCTGTTATCTATGTTGAACACTCAGTTAGTTCCCAACAGAAACCGCTGGTGCTCGTAGATGGAAATTCAGACAGTATTGGCTTAACTCCAACAATAATTTCATGACATTAATAGTGATTTGTGGAAGCCGTAATTATTGTTTTCCTGATACACAGTGAGTCTACAAAGTATAAATATTTATCAAGATTGAGCAGCGCTCAGTTTGGATCTTTTTACTTATAAGCTGGTAAACATGACAGTAAACACAAGCACACATAGGAAGAGAACAAATGTGCTGTCTCTGATGTGATTTTAACAATCAAACATGGGCATTTTTAACTTGTGCCACTTCATCACTCCCTTCAGGCTCATATGGCAACTGCTGCCTCGGCTATAGTGAATGGACCCAAAGACTTAAACCTAAACATGTGAAAAGTTACAGGATGCAGGAAACAGATGGTGACTGCAATATCAGGGCAGCTGTGTGAGTAAAAGTGTTTGGTCCTTAGTTGATTTTATTTTCCTGCATTGTTGAAACTATTCAGTGAAATAAATTGGCAATGACTAGAGGAAAACAACGATTTGCCTACAGAGGAAGTGTTTGATCTAAATGGTTTTTAATGTGCCCACTGGGGTGTACATAACTTTGATTAGTTTGTGGATACCTGCAGGTTTGAGCTGAAAAAGGCTAAAGGTAAAAAGAAATCACAGACGGTTTGTGCCAATCCAGAGAACCCAGCAATCATGGCACTGATAGAGAAGCTGCCAAAAGGTAATATACTTACACAGGTTAATGTCTTAGAGAGTCTGTGACTGTAAACTCATAATACCTTTGTCTTTGTAGGCTAATAAGAGGAGGAAGAAGAGACTGATGGCAGAGACTTAAGCGCCTTGTTTCACCACTCTGCATCGGCATCGTATATCACCTTTTATTAGATAGATTACGTTTCAGTAGATCATTTCCTGTTGCTGACACAGATATCAAATCAAGAGTACAGTTACCATAACACATATATATCGTTATATCCAGTATATCAAAATATGAAAATCTGTTTATATGAGCCATCACTTTGAAACTGTCCATCGATCTGTGATAGGTAGAGCCTGCTAGTAATGAGCCACTATTTGGCAGCTTTGAAATGTATTTGCAGAGTCTGTGTGTTTATGCATGTATGTATAAGTGTGTGTATGATGTATATGTGAAACAATAAGCTGATTATTTTATACAACAGACTTCCATATTTTTGTATCAACACTTCAATGTACCTTATCCTACTTTATCAAATAAAGACGAAAACCAAACAAAGATTCCATGTCTAAGAAACCTCTGATAAGCATTAAATATACGTAATACACAAAACAAATGTGTTTTGATTCTGCTCTGCCACCATTCCTCAAAGATGCCATTTTTACTGGGTGCCAGTGAAACAATGAAGGCTTAGATTTAGTTTTGGCATCAACCAGAGTCAATAATTGACTACAAAGTCCATCCGTCAACACTTTGATACTTGGCTTTAGCACCATACTAAGCCAAAACTTTTATTGGTTCCATGATTAAGCTGATGGTAAAGGACTGAAGTGAAAGTTAAACATCCGCCAGATTCCCATCAGTTCACTTCGGTGTAGATGGATTAAACGTGACGTTTTTCTTAAACAACAGTAAATGCTCATATAAACCTTGAAACAGGTTTTGCTCACTGTGAACACTGATGCTCTTTATACTGTCAGTGATGTGATCCCACCATTGTCTCTCCAGTGTAAGCGGCGGTGGACGAAATCCACCGCGCTCATGGCTTCCACAGAGTTCTTTTGTATAATTCCTGCTGGGATGAGATTTCTTCACAGAAGGGTTTTTGGTGTAGATATGGACACTGTCTAAACAACTTTTAACCTTGTTCTTGTTGGACCCTTGTTGCTTCTAAGTTCTTATAAAGCAGCATCCTAAGGTTTTCTGTTTTCATTAGTTTGCAGTAATAAAAAGTAAAATGCAGTGAAACGTGAGCAAGGTGCAAAGATTACACAATAATCCAGGCCACAGGTTACATAGAGATATATAGATGTGTACATTTTAGCTTTATGATCAATTACCAAAAAGGCACTGACGCACTGCAGACCAGAGATTTTTTTCTTAGGCCCTGGGGCATTTGGGCACATTTGTTCCCGTTGTAATCCAGCCTTTCAAGCTGTGGGATTGTGGTTAAGTCTTCATCATTCATCCAAGATCTCACTCAGCGACTAGAACAGGATGGATTTATTGTGAAATGTCTTCACATTTAATCAACAATTCAGGACACGGTGGCCTAGGGGCAAAGACGTGTACCATCGAAATCATAATGTCCCTGGTTTGAAGCCAACTTTATGTTTCTCCAGATGTTCTCTGTTTATTTTTCAACTATAATATATACAATCAAGTCAAGACAAAAGAAAACAAAATCTCAAAAACAAGCTGTAAGCAGCTCTTGCGTTTTCTTTGTAGGACGACAGAGTACACCAAAAACAATAAAAAAACACAATCCAGCTTTTTTATGCTGGTCATTTTTACTACAGTGTGTTTCTGGAACGTTTCCAGTTTGACAGAGCAGCATAAAAACCTGCTTACAGTTAATACTTTAGATAAGTTTGTGACAAAAACAAATAAATCAATCTGCCATGTTATTATGTTTCCCCCACTTGTACCAGCAGGATGGAAGAGACAGTAATTCTCTAGATTGTAAACTCGGATACAGACTTACATTTGCTGTGAGAATATGCTTCACTAGAGGAGGTGTGACGCATTTCCTTCCTAATAGTCACGATCGCACATGCTCTCCATGGTTTTTGATTTTAGATGCTGATGGGTTTTTACTTTGTGTGGAGCGTTTAGGATGCGAGTAGGATGTTGAATCAAGTGTCAGTCCTGCTACATTCCTCTCAGTGAATCACTCGGTTCAGTTGCTGATCAGCATCAAAACTGGGGCAAGTTTGGGTGTCTCAAAGTTGACATGGTAGAAAACTGAAAAAAACCCTAATAGGAAGCAAGTGTTGTGTGACTTATAAACACTTGAAAGCATTACAAAAGCACTGATTATTTACTACCACGCAATCAACTTTCCTTCTGGTTTATATAGTGTTGGAATTATAACCCCGTTAATGTGGAAAAGTAATAAACCGCAGCTGTCAACTGAAACCCTGAAGCTGTTTCTCTCATTCCCATCTCTGTCTCAGTTAGTCAAAGTCTTTATAAGGATTATTTCAATTAAGACGTCACCTGCAGATGGTGAATGCCCCAGAACTGACGAACATTTATAACTGCATGTGTGCAACGTAATCGCAGAGACGCGTTAGATCTCGCTCTAATTGTTTCTCTACACACATTTCACTACAGGTAGCAGACATTAAAGAAGCAAACAAACTGGTCATGCGTCGGAAAATGGAAATAAAGAATGAAAGCCTTCGTTATTCATCTTAATCTGTAGAGACCTTTGAAGCCCAGGTAATCCGCTGATGCTTGGAATCAAGAGGACGATAGGGTGGAACATAAAGCATCTTCTTTATAGTCGTAGCCGTATTGTTCTTAACTTCAACCATCAGGGAAATTGTCTGTATGTAGAAAGCAGGGTTTCTACTCTTTCACAACCACCTAAACCGTGCATTTCTGAACTGACCAGATTAGTCTCATCCAGAGCTCAAGTCTGCCCGTTACATACCAAAGCTGACTTGCTGTTAAGTTTCACATCTTGGCCTGTCCATCTCATTATAAAAGAAGAGGTCAAAGGGCAGAAACAAAAACAAGCAGTTATTACATTTTGTCAGGCATGGGCTTTCTCGCCGCATCAAATAACATATTGTGTTAAGATCCTTATCTAATACAGCTTTAATATCTTTAAGCACTTCCGATGGGAAGAATAAACATGGTCAAAAACTTTCCCTCAGTGAATCAGTACTGCTCATGCAAACCCTAGTCACAATGAATGTTCATTGTGTATATAATCAGTTCGGAGGATGCAACACGGGAGGAGATAGTTGAAAGAGTAGAAGGAGAAATGATAACATATGTTTTTTTCACACCAGTGATATTGAGCAAGAACAGGATTCTTATATAAACAGCAAGTCGAGGCGACTCCCTGACAATCTTTATCTCTTGCCCACACAATGTGTATCCATTCTTGTGTGAGCAAGCTATGAGTTGGAGGTTTAAAAGTTTATTGCAACCCATAAAGTTTATCCCTGTGCCAATCAATGATCTGAAACAGAACAGGTTTGTACAGATACTGGTGCTCAACTGAGAAATTAGGTGAGAGTATGAGAGCGATGCCTGGCTTAGAGAGAACGTTGTAGCCTCAAGGGAAATTCACAAGTGTGAGACAAAGTCAACCTGATGGACCTTATTGTGGAGAAAGAACTGAAGTCTCACATCAGCCCAGTTATTGCACAACTCAAAAATTTCAACATCAGCTCTTTTACTGAAAGACCTTGAAATGGGTCCAAAATCTTCTGCTGACAAGTTCTGAAACTAAACCATTTATATATGTACTTCTTAATATGTGTTCACTCACTGCTCAATGATCCACACACAATACGTAATATTCACAGAATGAGTTTACAGTACATTTCTGTTTGGCCCATCTTTTTTCCATAAAATGTACATATTTTTACCATATGTGCAATATAAATAAATATATACATTAAATGAAGGCATTTAGGCACTGATTTCTTTGTTTAAAACATTCAAGATGCTAGTTACTCATTAGCTAGTAACTGTTATTCTGGACTCAGCCGTGGACACGGATTAGCTCATTAGATTTGCTGTACGCTCTGACTTAGAAGGATAAGTAGGTGCTGGTACCTATACTGTCACTGATGAATGTTTTGTGTCAGTAGGCTTGTTGTTGGTGATGTAACTAGGACAGAATAGCTAATGGCTTAAGATAGGTGCCCTGGTCTGGAAATTATAACTGACTTCCACTTGGACAGAAGAGCCATCCAGCTGACATTAGCCTCAATGTGTCTGCCATTTTAGTCCAGTGTTACGCAATGTGACATTTTCATTGTGTATCACAACGCCTCGAATAACAAGGGAATTTGAAATGATTGAAGAAGTTTTAGCCACAACTAGTTATTCCAGTTATTTCTCGTCATAGAATAACACAGACAGTAGAGGGAGTTTGCTTTTCCACAGATGCCGTAGACCACTTCCTGGGGCTCCTGTACTCGTCAGGGTGAAGTGCTGAATAGCCTACAGCCTCTACTGACCTCCTCTTCTGAACCCGATGGAGGAGGATCCTGTAGGTCCCTGTCAACGGGCTCCTACAGTCTAAACAGGTATTGTTTTGGAAATGAACTGTCACAATACCAAGATCTGAGAGCAAGCTCTTCACCTCCTGCTCCTCCACACACAGAGCCTGTCTGGGCTGAGCAAAGTGTGCGGGGCTGAGCGGCAGTGACACATACGGACAAGGGTACTGGATCCCTTTCAGCCAAGCACTGTTTGTAATTTGTGTGAGGGACGAGCGATCAGTAGGCACTGGACGCAACATGCCTTTTATGGTGAGCTGGCATGGATCAGGCACGTATGCAGGAATACTGTAAGCCCCCTGGAGGATGGAGCGCTTCAGCTTTCCCATGTTGTCCCCGAAAAATGGCATAGTGGCCGTTACCATGAAGTACAAGAGGACACCCAAGGCCCAGACGTCTGAATAGAGGCCAACGTAGCCTTTTACCCTAAACAGTTCAGGAGCAGCATAAGGTGGTGAGCCACAAAAATTGGTGAGGAGCTCATTGGGGCTGCTCTCTGTGCTGAAGCCAAAATCTCCAACCTTGATGCAGTAGCTGGTGGTGTAAAAAATATTTTCTGCCTTAAGGTCTCTGTGGACGATGTTCTTGTTGTGCTGAAAGATCAGAAGATATCAAATGTTCAGTAGGGGGTTCTGTTGGGACATTTTGTATTGCATAGTTACTAATTACATTTCAAATATATCATTTAAAAAGTATGAAAAGCTTATGAAATATTGTTGTGCGTGAAGTAGGTAAAACTTGCCTATGCCAATATTTCTAAAGAGTGAAATGCTACGTACACGTTATTTCATCAATATTACCATGATACTAAAGTGTCACATTACTAAGAAATATTTCTAAAGAGTGAGTGCATTTAGTTTTCACTTATAAAAGTTGCTTAGTACGGGTTCAAGTGAAGGACTGAAGTATTTTTAAATCACTGTGTTGTCAGTACTTGAACGCCTTTTAAACATTTATGTAGAATCTTGTTTGGTTAGGTAGTACGTTGTAAAAAGTTTGTTTTCATCAGTAATCAGTTGGAAAACACAAGATTCCAACTGAACTAAATCTTCAAGGTGGTCTATGGTTTTAGGATGCTGCTCATGTAATCACAGTGTTTCTGGACTGAGTCATTCTGGGAAACATCTGTTCAAAATCAACTCTCCTCCGTCTTTACTTTCATTTTCTGCTGCCTCTTATTGAAATAGAACAATAACATCATCCAACATGAACCCAAACATCCTACCTGTCCTACATCCTTCTTTATCTTGTGTGTCAAAACACCTGCAGATTAAGCCTTAAAAACAATTCATCCGAATGTCGAATTCAGCTCTGACTTGTTTCCAATAATGCACAATACCTGACAAGTCCATGCACATGAGGCACGAACAGAAGGGGAAATTTATACTTCATACTTCAGAAGATTGTAATTACCAATGGCACTACAGCTCACCATGTGTGCAACAGCAGAGATGATTTGAGCAAAAACCAGCTTGGTTTCCAGGTCATTAAGCTTCCCCCTGCTGGTGATTCTAGAAAACAGGTCTCCACCACTGCCATACTCCATTACCAGATACAGCCTCCTGCTGGTCTCGATCACCTCATACAGACGCACCACGTTCGGGTGGCATAGCTTCTCCATGCAGCTGATCTCAGAGGAAGTCAAAGACCGGCTCTTCTTATCCAGACGCAGCTTGTCCATGACTTTGACAGCTACTCTCTCTGAAACAGGGCAGCGGGTAAAAATATCAAAATAAAGGTAGAGACATGCTTAAGAGATTTAAACTAATGAGAAAATGATGCTACTATCACTGTGTACAATATGAGAAGAATGCTGACAGAAATGACTTTTGCCATCTAATTAAATTGGGAGATTAGTGGGGAATTATTCTAAGTTGATAAAAATGTGGATAAGGATCAAGAACCCTGCAGCAAACGTTTATCCAAAGCCGGGGCACAAAGAACACACATGTATGGGGGTAATTTTGAAGTAGATATTTTAAGAGAAAACAAATTCACAGCAGGGGTCGGTAAGGATTTAGGGTGATCAGAAAGATTTATTCAAGGGATCAGTTCACATCAAAACGACCCACAAACTTCATCATCCTTTGTCATAACATCATTATTTACAATAACTTCCTCTCTTTGTTCAGAAGGGAATGCCACTCACGTTAGACATAAATTAGTAAGCATGGATCGATATTAATAGAAACACCCGGTTCCTGACCTTTCGTCAGAGCGTGGATACCCAGCTTGACTGTGGAAAAGTTGCCTTGCCCGACTTCTCCGCGCATCTCATAAAAACCAACCCTTCGTCCGAGCACCAGGTCACTGACGAGCTTCTCGTTGTGGGCCATGTCATACACAACTCTCTCAAAAGGTGACTGCCTCATTCTCTCCTCTTCAGTCAGCTGTGGGACAGCACCTGCGGGGGCGGCAGAGGCCAGCGGCTTGACTTGCACCTTTTCCACAGGTGCAGGCTCATCTTTGGACTTTCTCCTCACGTTCTGCTTTGGCCACAGCCACGTTTTGATGGCTTAAAAAAAAGAAACAGTTTGATATACATCAAAATATTTCTCTGCAGCTTTCAGAGTCAAGTAAAACAGACATTATGATCTTAGCTGTTTCTTTCATTAAAAGAACATCTGCTGGAGACGACTAACATGTCTGCTCTATGTAGAGGACACCGGTAATGAGCTTGGCCTGCTTGTTGACTTACTTTTTCCTGTTAAAGGCAAAACGACTGCCTCGTTCACATTACCCTTAATCTGTATCACGGTTTGTAAATGATGCACATGCGTATGAGACAAATAATGAAACACTGTCTAAAATTTGCTCGTGTATGAATTAAATGTCTCCTTCTTTATTTGTTTTATTTGAAGACATGCAATTCCAACACCTTTGTAGTGTCAGTGTTGTGACTAGCATCTAAGTCGTTTTGCTGATGTTGCCAGATTCAATTATAATTTTGAACTCAGCAAGAACTTTTAGTGTATGTTTTCATGTATAATGATGGACAAAAGCAGGATGTTTCCCTGTTTCCTGTTTTTTTCCTCTTCTGGAAACACAGGTCTTATTCTTCACCCTCCTCTCTAGAGTCAGCACATTTCTTTTAAAGAACCGTCAAAGTATTATGTTTTGTCTGGACTGTGTTTCGTAACTTTTGACATAAACTTGTTTTATTTTAGAAAAATGCAAACTGTCAACAGTTTCAGATGTCAGACTGCTAAGGGGCTCATCTCCTGGAGCATACAACTGCTCCACTTAAATATATAGTGCATGAGAATACTTTGGTTAAATATAACACTGTTATACTCAAACTAAACTACTAAACTGCAAATTCAGTGTAATAAAACTGTGCTTCCTTGTTGACCTTTGTGGATTAAATTTAGCCAGTGGCAAGCTCAGGTCTATATGTGGCCTGGATTACTTGTTTCTTAAGTACTAGTATTAGTTCGTCAATTTTGGATGCACAAGGCTTTTTATACTGTATTAGAGCCTTTATGAAGTAGCACTAATTCACAAAACTGGCAAATTAAAGATAATTTCTTGTTGTACAGCTACAGTCTATTGATGGCTGTATTTAATGTAAAACACACATTACTTGTAAAGACATATGTTGACCATGAAAACGACCTAAAATACTCATACAACAAATATAATTATCTCATATAGAATAAATATTATGGTGATACAATTAAGTATAAAGGTTAAACAGGCAAAGCAGTCAATTTCCTCATAAGATACTACTATCTTATACTACTACAACTTGTTACTTTATAAATAGCATGTAGTGTCTTTATTAATGATTAATACATAATTTATAAAAAATAAATAATTTATAATAATTTAAATAGTTAGATGCTAGCAATGTATACCGCTGTTACAGTTGTCATTACTGTCATTACTAAATGCTGAGGTCAGCAGCTGTAAGCTGTCATTAAAGTGTGTGTTACCAAAGTACCCACTCACACTACTGCAAAGGTATATTTAAACAACAAAAAATCTGATCATTTTACCTGGGAGCTGCGGGTCCTTCATATCTGTGCCTCAGTCTGTAGGCTAACACCTGACTGAACATGTGAATGGAGGTTCAGACGACTAAAGCACTCAACACAATCCTATTAACGCAGTGCATTAGTTGACTGCTCATGAAGTCCTCTGACATAGATTAAAATGATTGAAGTGCTGCATACACACTTTTTAAAATAGACTAATCACACCACAAATTCATTTTCATATTCATCCAAAGCTGATGCTAATATAAAATCTCCATATAGGTGGTTGAAAAGAATTTAAGTTTAAATTTACTAAAGTTAAACTACAAAATTATTTTAAAATCCTTTTCTATCTTTTACGTCTTCATGACAGGAAATAAAACTGATTGAAACTGAAAATTGTATTGGACACATAAACAACAGAGGTAAGCATACTTAAAATTTAGAAGAAATTAAATAAGAGGTGGAGTATACCTTGGACAGATTCATAGAATAGAATAGAATATAATAGAATAGGCTTTTATTGTCATTGTACAGGGAGTACAATGAAACTGTAGGTGCTCCACCCAGCAGCAGTGCATTTAGACAAGGAAGGAAATAAAAACAACAAGATACAAACAAAGGAAGAAGGAATAAAATAAAAGTGGTAGTCATATATCAAGGATGGTAGTGAAATATACTTAGAGCAGTGATATGACAGTGAGTGACATGACAACTCATTCCACTAAAGGCCCTGCAACGTTTTGCAAAGTAACTTAACTGGAGTTAGAGCAATAAAATTGAATGATGTTCCTGCTTTAGTGGCTCACTAAGGATATGCGTGTGAAATGAGATTCAGAGTGAAGAACCCAAATTTAATTATAACTTAGTCCAGCGTCTTTCCAGCTCATGGTTTTGATGTGTGGCCAGAAACTTCTACTTTGTTTTCACACAATCCTCACTCATCAGATTCACTCAACCAAACTGAAAAGCTCTTATAACGCACGAGATAATGTCGGTGTTTTTGGTTTTCCGGCTTGTTTTCACTGCCCCCCAGTGGATGAAAATAATGGACCACCACCGTCAATTTTCCTGTTCCAGTAGGATTCAAGGCCACAACATCTTTTGATTGACATGAAACACTAGGCAATAGTTATCTTATAGTTCTCACTCTGCCCAATCACTGACCAGTATTTGTTGGCGGGAGAGGAAAAGGCGGGACTTCAGAGTTCCTGACTGACGAATCAGAGCAGGCCACTCGGCCAAAGGCCGGAAGCACATGCTGGCGCTCTGCAGATAGTGTTGTTGTCGTATGTGACATGTATACAGGAAAGCGTGTTAATTGTGTGTGTGATTTGTAGTCTAGGTTTTGTCTAAAAGTTCAAGGGAATGGCAGCGACAGTGGAAACACCGGTCGTCCCCTCAGAGCACGACCCTGACCGGTGTGGGAGCGAGGAGGAGAACCGCGGGTCCGAGGCGGTGGAGGAGAGCAGCCCACAGCAGGCAGGCCCTGCGGCCGCCGTGAGCCACAGCCGACTGTCCAAACTCCCGCTGGCCCGCATCAAGGCGCTAATGAAGACCGACCCGGACGTGTCCCTCGCGAGCCAGGAGTCTGTCTTTATCATCGCTAAAGCTACGGTAAAAGCACCTACAGATACTGATCATCTCGCAACGTGTTACTCACCTTTCTGCAGTCCGAGAAATAAGCTATTCACTCGGATATGAACCCATTACAGCATGTAACAACAAATCGTAATATACAATTAGCAGCAGGTGAAGCAGTCATAAATACTGTGATATTACTATCTACAGATTAGCAGCAAGTGAGAAATGCATATACACAATATATATATACAATAAAAATATACATTAGAGCACAATCAACTGAAAAGATTTAATAAAATCGCAACAGTTTGTTTGTACATAATAATAATAGGTATTAAACTTCATGTTGAAAAAAAATCATAGTGAAATAAATGATCTGCCCATAAATACCTAATGAGGTGTTAAAATAGAAAAGAAGCTTGCTTAAGCTCAAGAAGATATTGTACAGACTGTTTAGCCTCATGATGCTGATTTGTATAAAAAGAATAGTTTAACTATGAATATTAAATATTTTCTTTCTTTCAGGAGTTGTTTGTTGAAATGATTGCCAAAGACGCTCTTCTGTATGCCCAGCAAGGAAAGAGGAAAACTTTGCAAAGAAAAGACTTAGGTAAGCACTGCAAAGAAAAAGTCATTAGTGTTTGAAAATACATACAGACTCACTGTACTTTATAATGGTGTGTGCGTAAAATGTAAATGTACAATTGGCTGGTTAAATTGTACAGACATATAAATTACTCCACACTTAAACCTGTACAGTGTTACTGTGATCCTTTAAAGGGGGGGTGACAAATCTGTGATAATTATTAGATTAGCTTTATAGAGCCTTAAACACTTTGTCGTCTGTCTGAATTAAACAAATTGCCTCTTTTCTTCTGCGCCCACAGACAATGCGATAGAGGCCATAGATGAGTTTGCATTTCTTGAAGGTAAGTCTTGTTTGGACGTGTTCACACTACAAGTTATCATGTACATATCAGATTTAATGTGGACTATATACAGTTTGGGCTGCGATTACAAAAGAAAAGTGCAGGTGTGTAGATGATTATACTGATTATCTTCTGTATCAGTACATCCCACTAATTATTCTTTATTTTCTAGGCACACTAGATTAAAGACCGTTCCAGAAGATAAATGAGAACACTTAAATATCTGCAAGCAGCCCAGAAACTTTTTGTCATTCTCTTATTTCAATATTTAAACTCTCAAACTGAACATTTATAAATACTTTTATACAATGTGCTGTTTGGATTTTTCATACAAAAATTGTGATAATGTGTACATTTTGTAAATATTTTTGAAATATTACTGAACAATGGAATAAATTTAAGTTTTAAACAACCAGATTCATGGCTTCTTTGTGTCGTCCAGCTCACAGCATCATTCTTAACTTTCTGCAACAGAGTGAAAAAAACACTAACACTGCGGTCTTCAGAGTCCTTACGCCAGACAAAGAACACGTTTAAAGATTTTCTCAGCTTGGTATAGCCTCTTCAATTATTTTACTCATGAATGGAAACATGAATTTAATACAATGTAGTAGAGTTGTAGCTGGACCAAGAGACACTAATATATTGCATGGGTAACAAATACAAACCATTTCTCTGAAAGTTTTCTGTTTAGAGTAAATTTCCCTGAAAGGTTGGTGCCAGAAATGTGTGTACAGCCCAACCAAAACAAAATATCAGTGTGAGAGTTGAATTATTAGATACAGGTCAATTTCTTTTTGCTTAAATGGCAAATATTTTGCATCCCTGACATTCACATATAAAAGGACTGTGACTATAGTATGTACAGAGTGGGACATGATTCAAAAGAAAATCTTGTGCATGCTCATTGGTGGTCAAACTGTTTAATGACCCCAAACAGCTGCGAACATACTTAACTGTCATTTTGCACTTCTGTATTTATCAGAGGTGTCAGGTAACGAAGTACATTTACTTTATTACTGTACTTGGGTAGATTTTTCAGGTATCTGAAGGCTGCCCCCCCTTGCATGGTGGGGAAACACTGGTAGTTATAAGCAATATACATAGATATGATATTAAGCTATGTCAGGTATAATTCCGGAGTCTTATAATTTAATAGCACACATTATATAATTTAGAAAACGTACAATCCAAATGATTGATATCCGTGATCGGCACTCATTGGTGATCAGAATCGCCAGCAAAAAACCTAATTGAAACATCCATAGTTGGTGCCTGCTTTGTGAAACAAAGGAGACACCCTTGTTCCTCTGTTTTTGACCTGTATCTACATGAATGCGGCTCGAAGGGAAGGGTCCACAGACACAAATGATACATTAAATCGACCAGCTAGGGCCAGGGATGTGTGCTATTATTTTTATTTTAAAAATATTCAGTACTTTTTAAGTAATTTACATGTATCCAGTTATGGCTCAAAAAATGGTCAAAAATGGCTTTTTGGACCTGTGCTCTCTCCATTCATCATCGTCCTGTGTTGTCATACTTTGTCCTAAAAACGTGATTGAAATTTTAAACGAGACTAGACACTTTCAGCCTTGTGCCTGTAAAACAGTATGTTGATATCTAGTGTAGTTTTTGAGTTACTATAATTTAGGTTTGAAAAAGCTGTGAAAATATTCGCATTTTCTCAATATGTGTGTATTGGGTGGCTTAGAGCATGTGACGTCACGCCCGCTGTAGCGTACAATAATTATTTCTCTCTGCCGTTTTTTCTTCTCTCCTTCGTCTCTCCTTAAGTAAATTTTCATCTTTCATGAACAAGTTATACCTAAAACAGGAGGAAAATGTGTCCTGTGTTAACACATATGCTTCTCGTAGTGATAGGACGTACGGTTTTGGAGCACTGAGTCCAAACGCAGAGCGAAGTACATTTTCTACTTCATTGACTGCCATGTTAATTTTTCTCCGTGAGCCCTGCTCAAGATGAGAGACGAGCAGTTGGAAAAATCGCCGCCAGGAGCTCATTTCTTGGACTTTTGACACCAGAAAGGTATGAGATCGTTCGTGAGAAGCATGTATATATCAAAACGTAGGAAAACCTGTCCTCTGTTGACACGTGTCATTTTTATTGTGATAGGATGTATGGTTTTTGAACAGTGTGGCCAGGAGTAGACACCTCAGTGTCTGAGCTCCCTATTAAATCCTGTTTATTTAAGGAAGAAATTTCACCACAAGCCCAGAGAGGAGCCATATTTCTAAATATCTCCGCTAATTTTTTGCTATTTCATGACAAAATTGCATGTATAGAGAGGGACACTTGTCCTGGTTCTGTCAGTATGATTCTAATAGTGATAGGATTTATAGTTTTTAAACGACAAGGACCAAATGCCACCAAGGATTTTGTGTTAAAACAGCAGTTAGGAGCAGGTGTGTGTCTGTGCGTGTGCTCGTTACCCTGGTAACACCTGCTCTCTGATTGGCTGACACTTGCCTTTGAAGTAGACGTAGCTGCTCATGTTTACTGTGTGTGTTTGTAAATACCAGTAAATCCTGCTTTCTGGTTGGAGAGATGGGTCTAAGGTTTAGCGGCGCAAGGTGGCAGGCACCTTCAAAGTTTCCCCAGGAACTTTCTAGTTGAATCTATATTATCCTGTTTGAAAAAACAGCATAATATTGTCTAGAAAAAACTAGACGATATCAGAATTTCTGAATAACCTTTCTAAACCAACACAATGCAGGTTGTGAACAAAGGAAAGTCTAAAAATTGATTAATACTTTAGTACTTTTGTACTTTTACTTCTACCAGAGTAGTTTTTCACTCAAATATCTGTACTTCTATTTGAGTAGAGGATGTCATTACTTTTGGCACCTCTGGTATTTATTGGTTATTCGCACAATGAATACACCTTGTAGACAAAGGTAAAGTCACCACAAGGATTTCACTAAGCGATTAGATTGGAGCCTTTTACTAGATAGCTACTGCTGAGGAGCAGCTGCGTTGGCCAACGGGGCCCGGGAGGAGCTGTCTGCTCATTTCTGAGCTGTCGGCCGCGTTGGCCAAGGAGCCCCGGAAGAGCAGCTGTGTTCGCCAATGGGACCGGCACTGAGCTTCCCTTTGGCTTGATTTTTTTTTTTCAGCAGGCAAGCAGAAAAAAATATATAAAAATGAAAACTCCGCTCCACTCGGCTGCCCGGAGGGCACTGACCTCGCTCTCCCGTGCACCTCTGGACCCCTGAGCTACGCTCCGCCCACAGCTGAGGAGATTTGTTTTTCTTCTTTTTTTGCCAGTTTAAAAGTCCAGTGACAGAGTCTCTCGACCGCAGACGCCATGGAGTTGACTTGGCGGTTTCAAATGGCCAACTTTCTCATGAACAACTGCGAGGAATTTTGCTGGTTATTCGAAAGCCTGAGAGACGCCACGATGCGGGCGTACGAGTGGTACCCCGACGTGCTGATTGACTTGCTCTTTACTTTACTTTACTTTACTTTATTTTACTTTACTTTACTTTGCAGACGCTTTTATCCAAAGCGACTTACAAGGAGAAGACACCAGCAATTACCATTCAAATTC
>JAUMHF010000019.1:9311669-9379554 GCA_032359275.1 Microctenopoma steveboyesi | reverse complement strand
TCAGCTATGTAATTTCATCATATCCCACCTTCCCGCTATGTGACTCAGTGAAGTAAAACAGTTGCCGTGTTACATGGGATTGAAGCAGCACGCCGTGTTGCAGGAGAGTATCTACAGAAAAACCTTTTCTATAAGTCCTGTGATGCAGAACAACAAGACAGACTCAAACAGAGAAAAACATTCATTGTTGATGCTGCTTCAGAACCACACACTCACATATCAAACACACAGAAGCTGCTGAGTGGTAAAATACAAACAGATTCAGCTGTATGCACGATTTGATTGTTTGATTGGGACTCAAACAAAAAAATCATATGTGGAGGCACCCAGGAAATAAACTACAACGCTGAATGGCAGCAGAAGACAGTACTGTCCAATCAGAGCTCAGTATGTAAATTACACGCAAATAACCTAATATATATGTATAAGTGGAGGCAAGAGAGAGAGAGAGAGAGAGATGTGAGCAAGAGGTGAAGGTGAGAGGAACTGTACATACTTTTTATTCTCAGAGTCACAGGTTGCCCAACACTTTCATTTGTTGTTACTATCGCCACCATCAAGATTATCTTTACAAATCCATTATTAGTTTACAGTCAGTAAGCTACGAGCTGCAGGTTAAGAAGAAATTATAAAGTCAGATACCCTGTTGCAGCCCTGTGGTGGAGAGATGCTCCTGTCCTGTGCTGCTGTTGGTGGTCTTCTTTAAAGACGCTGCAAAACGAAGGAAAAGTTCACAATCCTCCAAACTACTTAACCTCTATTTCATTTACCCAAATAATCAACAGCCAGCTACACAAGACACACTACTGCTTGTCCAAGACTCACCTTTCCCTGCGATGCGGATCTCCTTCTTCCTTCCTCCTTCTCTCTGCACCACGCAGTCGACAATGAACTAGTGTTGCCCACACACTGGATCTATCCTCATCGTCTTCTCTGTAATCGCCCGTTTTTACTATCAGGCGGTTTGTGCGTGTCCTTGAAGCCTCCAGCGGGGAGCTGAGCCTGGAAGGTCTGCGTGGGAGGAAGAGAGGTTAGGTCTCCTTCGGAAGGAAAGAAAGAAAGAAAGAAATTACACAGACAAACCACCTGCTGCTCGTACACACAACAACGAATTAACCCGTTTCTTCCTGGATTTCCTGAATAGATAATAGTTCACGATGATGAGGTGATTGATGATGAACACGCTGCTCGCTGAACCCTGATTTGGCTCCTGCAGGAGCCTACATGAACATGCAGCAGCCATTGCTATGACAACATGCATCTGCTCAGCGCTTGGGGTCTGCTCTGGACCACTCAGGGGAACTCATACATGTGTAACCTTTCGGCATCCAGCTGCTCCACTTTCCACTGTCCCACCCACTCATCCTGTTCAGGTTGCACTGCAGAAGTTGCGCTGATGTTGTAGCCCACCACAAACTGAAACACATGCCTGGTAACACACACTGATGATGCCTGACGTGAAGAGGAAACGATGCTACCAGCACATCCCAGGTAACCAGATAAAAATAAAACTGTGCAAAAAGTAGACTTTCAAATATAAATAGTAGTTTGTCATTAAACCACTGTGAAGCATTTCAACACTTAAAAAGAACACAGCAGTTAGAGAGTTGATATCTGTAAAGTATGTTAAATGTACGATCTGATTAATAAAGAAAAAGATTCATGGCTTGTCTTGGCTTATCTTTCACTTCTATTCCCAAATGTCAAATTCTTGAAATGCTTGAGGAAGTTTTGCAGAAGTTTCTTTTCAAGGAATTCCCCAAAACCCACAGTGATTGTTTCAGTTGACAAACAACTGTCTAGTCTGTTTTAGCAGTTTGATGGTAACACAGTGTGAAACATTAAAATTAAATAAAAATTCCAAAGTTAAGTTTAATGTTATATGTTTTTACAGCTGCACAATCAATATCTAAATATTTTTTTAAGTATTCATAGGAGAATTTAGAATGAATTGAATGATCTTAATACTCACTCATCTCATTATTACCATAATTATTATTAACACAAAGAACTTCTCCACATTCCAAACATAGGGATACATTGGATGCTGTGGACTTCCCTCTGTTTCCCATCTGGGGTAGGAACAAAGTGATGGGAGCAGATTGCATTGCCATGGCAACACAATTATCCTGACATAACGTGGGAGGCATGGATCATGTATGATCCACGTTTAGATAGTGTAATTATTCACCCGCCTGCAGGAAGCAACATTTGTGTCTGTGCTTTGTCAATCGCAAAAACCGTTTTCATTCAAAACAGCAGCAACAATGGCACAGAAATAAAACTAGATGTAAATTTACAGTAGTAAATTAGAGTTGATTGAAATGATTGAATAAATATTCAATAAAATACAGTGAATTAAGCTTAGTTCACTTTGTTCATCAAACAAACAAATTAATTAAGTAATTTTGAAAGTCATGATAACAAAATTATGACGAGTAAACATAATTTGTTAATGCTGATTAAATAATTGCACACGATATCCCCTGTAATGAAGTTGGGTCCTCATTGCTTCCACTTATAAAGAAGATGTCCATTAGTTACCTAGCAACATGCCCCGTGTTAGCAAACTCACACCATCACTGTAACACGGCGTGATAGTATTACGAAGCCCAGGGAAGTGGAATGGAGCATGCTTCCCTCTGTCCTAATAAATGCACACACATAGGTCACCTCATACATTATTTCTCAAAGTGGAGATTTTAGTTTCAGCATTGCCCTAAATCTACCCTCATCCATGACACAGGTCATAGTGTTATTTTAAGATTTTGCTGCCCAGGCAATTCAGGTCAGGATTCCAACACAGCCTCCATGTTGAAGTTGTAAGAAGAGGTTTATAATTATAAGTACGGCTGATTTGTTCAGTTACAACTGCCTGACCTCAATAAAAATATAAAAACAACTAAGAAATAATAATTTCTCCCACCAAATTGTAACAATTCAGAAAACCAACTGCACATTTGCACCATAGAAAAGACAGAATAGAGTCTAGGTCAAACTCTTATTAGGTACAAAGCCTAACTTATAACCAGTAAAAATGTGCAGCGTTGCATCGTTAAAACAGTGTAGATGTATCTATTCTTTTTCCGTTTAACCTTAAATTGCTCTACTCACAGTCTCCGTTGGGCTGGTCGTACAAACCTGCAGTTAGCAAGGCTGTTCACTGATGTGGTAATGCCTAATTTCTTTTCAGTTTGCTAAAATGAACATCCAGCATTGGCTTATTGTCAGAGACAAGCTGGACAGAGCTACAGATGTGTGATCAGCCGGTGACTGAGATGAAAAACGTCCTCAGCTCTCCTTCCAGTTCGCCCATGTTTTGCTTTGATTTGGTATTTTGTTGATGGTTGCTGTCATATCATTTTATTTTCATCAAGGTACTTCCAACTTCCTCGGCCATCTGTGTCCTTTCGGGCTCCTTGGTACTTTCCATCAGAGCTGTAACTTCCTTATTACAGCTCTATGCCCACATATGTTAAACCACCAGTGTTCAGTCCTTTTGTATTGAATAATGATTTGTAATTTCGCAAACATGATCAGTTAAATCATTCCTCGTTGTGACAACGTCCTTCATTGGTCCCTGTGCTCACTGCCCGGCATCGTGGAGCTCAAATGGAATTTGCCAGAGAACACCATAATTAGCAGGTCTGACACTGATGCCCTGATGCTTTTCACAGATCAGAGCAGGTTCACTCTGAGCTTATGTGACAGATGTTGAATTTAAATTTCCATCAAATGATGTGGCATCCTTTTGTTCTTCACACATTACTCACTCCATTCCATATTCCATTTTTTTAACTAATTGAGATCTGATGTGCTTTCTAATTCATTCCAAATTGGTTGGAGGTCAGGGCTCCCTGCACACCGGTCAAGTTCCTACACACCACGCTTGCTTACCCATATCCTTTCGGATCTTTCTTTATGCACTGGATTTTATTTTTTTAAAGGGTGTGCCAATACCATTGGCCTTATTGTGTATGCATCATGTATATTTGGTATGATCAATGAAGACTTTTGGATCCCTCCTCTCCTGTGGCTCTCCCCTCTGGATGGGTTCTGGTTAAGGCGTTCTCATTTTTGGAGACGTAACAGGCTCTCTAAGATGCGTTTTTCTGGTCTCTATTAACTTAAAAAACATATCAGGTCCAGTCATTTGATTGTTTGGCATGGTACTATGCCAAATGTACTATGTACTAGTATATAATGTACTATGTGCATGTTTTCTTTCTGTGATTGCTCTCAAGACAAAATAGTGGAACAACTGCTGTGGCACATTAAAGAAAGTCTCCTCAAAAGCCTCTTAATGTCCAGTTAGTTTCTGCAAATAAATGTCCTTATTTTGCAGAAATTTTCTCCAGTCATCAGTTCAAAGGCAAGTGATTGGTTCCAGACTCACATATTTAAGGGATCAGAGTAGAGAAAACTCTCTGTATCAAAATGGCTTGGTAAACACACAAAGGTCAGGGAATAGATTGTTTGCTTTGAAATGTCAGCTGATTACTTTATATCTGGCAACATGAAGCTATGTGAAGGGCCTGTAAGATAAAAATGGCTTTGCTGTGTGGGAAGGAGGGGAGCAACACTCAATTTCTGCTTTGGATATTATAGTACAGTAGTGCTTCCTTTATGGAAGCTTTTCATAAAATTATTACTGAAGAAAACATATTTTTTGTTTAAGAAACATTTATTACACAGTATTCAATCAAATACAAAACTTCGGTGCCAAACGGTGTTTTAATGTACAAAATCTGGACGTAGACAATTCAAAGGGAAAATACTGCATGTGATTTGTTCAACATTACACAGATTTCTAAATGTACCACTGTAGTGAAACATGGTTCCCTGGTTACTTTTAAGGGAAAAAAATGTTTGCAGGTTGCATAATTTTCCACCTTAGTTTCTAAAACAATCTTTTAATGAAACAAGAAAACAAATCCATGAAAAAAGACTGTATCTGTGATGAGGGGGATAAGGCTTCATTTTAATACTATGTAGTACAAAAATGTGAAGTTCTGAATTGTTGCAGTACAAGATTAAATTTGGTTAAACTGGCTTTACTGGTGTAATATTAACTTGTGCTGTAGTTCTGATGTTTTCTACAGTGTATTTGGCATAATTATTATAGATTATTAGATCAGGTTGTTAATATCATATAAATCAAACTATAAAAAACTGATTATTTTACCACTAACATAACACAAAAGGAGCCAATAACTGATAATAATCATACAGTGATATAAAGTTAGCAGTGTAGTAACAACTTCCACAGGGTAACTTCAAAACCAAAATATTGTTTATCAATAGCACAAAGTAATTTGTCTGGAGTGTTCTGTAATATTATGAGCTATAGAAACTAAAACTGGAAAATGAAGCATTAAAGAATCATTAGATTTAGTGTTGAGTATTCTTTTTAACGGCTGCTGTCTACATTCACCCCGAACAGTTCCAGGTTTACATTTTTTACTTGGACTTTGGATTATTGACGTTATCGACTACAAACTAATTTCAAAACATTTTACAGTTTTATACAATCTGGCTGTGTGCGACTCCAGTGTGAAACTAGTCAGTGTCCTCCTGCTGAACCTAATACTATAGAAAATTATAAGACAGATGATAACCATAAAGCAACAGATTGTGGAATATTGTTTGTATGAGAAATAATGTTATTACTTTAGTAGATGTGGAGAGAGACGCACCACACCACAGACCTTAACAAAAAGCTAAATGAGTATAACAGAAAGACACATCTGTAAATGGTAATTAGTAGAAAGACATTGGTATGCAATTTTAAAAACAATTATGGTGTATGCTGGCATAGAAAGGCGCTGTACAATATATGGTACCATATTTAAAAAAGACAAACATTGCTTTATACGTTGGATCACTCTACAATGACTTGGCCTTTGGTAGCGTTGACAGAAATGACATCTTAATACTATGTTATTTAAACGAGATGATGATCATTAATTAAATGATTAATTAATTACAATTCATCAAATCTATCTTTGGTCAGTCATAGGAAAATAAAAAAAAAATCCCAGATGTACTCAGGCTTTGCATTAGGAAAGCCTGGGAAATGTTTAGGTTTCTGTTTTGCTACAAAAAGGTAGAAAAAGAGAAAAACGGAAACATCTGAAGTGGGACAAATGGCGCTCTCTCGCTGAGTGTTTAGAATCTTTAGAACTGATAAAAATTCAGTTTGTCTAATACGGGCTGTGGTTTTTTTGACTGGATGTAGTTGTAAAGGCCACGGTGCATTGAAATTTGTGGGAGTCTCACAATATTGGCTATTGCATTAGTCTGCAGCTGTAAGTTGTGCCACTACCTCACTGCTTGCAGTAATTGCCCATAGAGTTTTTCACAGCATCCTCCAATGACTTCCTGGTTACCAATAGTCGTACCACATCCTCGACTTTCTTGGTTAGTTTTTTACGAGCCTGGTCATGGGTAACCATGGTCATATCCCAGCCGTTAACCTGGGAGAAAGAAACGCAAACTCTTTTGTTGGAGAAACCTGTAGCCATTTTCTCTAACACCAACTTATCACCACCAACAGCACTGCCCCAACGCACAGTGTGCGTCTGACAGTAGTGTAAGCATGTTGCCATCTTGTGGATCTACACCACACTTCACTACCTACCTGCATTATTTTGTCCCCTGCCTTCAAGCCTGCCACCTCTGCCGGTCCTCCTGGTGTTATCCTGGTCACATAGATGCCCTTTGGACAACACAAACACTTTTACTCTTTCATGATCATAGCTGTGTAAACACTACAAACACAGACCTAAAACACATCATCCATCACAACATTTAAGATCTACACATTGTAGGGCTCATTGAGAAAAGTTATTTTACATGTTACAACAACATTTGTCTTTTGCATTTGACCCCTGTGAGTCCCGTGCCTGGGAAGCTAGCGCCGAGTGTCTCACTCAGGGACATACCTGGTATGAGGAAGGGCTGGGAGTCTGGGCTGGGATTCGATCCTGCCACGTTTTGCTACCCAGTCAGATGCTTCTCCCATTGAGCTACCAGTGCAGCTTTCTGAGCTGTGACTCACAGTGGATTGTCTGGAAGTTGAGTCATGGCAACTGGACTTGGGATATCAACTGATCTCCAGGGCCGTCTTTAGATGGCCGTCTTCCTTATCGTTGGCTTTCATTGAGGTGGAGGTGTTTTCTGTTCTATGGTACAGAGATCCTTTAGACCCACACCCCTCCCCTGCCTTTGTTTCACTTTACATGTCTATTCAAGCCAGGTATGAAGCGAAACCCAACTGAAGGATACATTTGTGGTCACCAGCCAACTTCCTTCAGATTGACAAAGCAATCTGGATGAATAGTAAAACGTTTCTTCCTCACAAGAAAGAGGTCCAGCTGCTATGACTCAACTTCAAGACAACTTTACCTGGATGACCGAGAATCTTCAGCACTTTATACATTACACACATGACAAGAACAAGACAGAAGCCAAATGTTCTGTGAAGAATAAGTGTCGGCAGCAGCATCTGCTAGGTATCTGTTGCCGCATTCCCACCTATCCAGCTCACTGTGAATAAGCACAGTATTTCTGTCTATGACTATCAGTTAAATGAGTCTCGCTCCCACCTGAGGCTAAAGGTAATGTGTTGAAACCTGTCCCTCAGTAAAAGCTCACCAAAGAAAGTAAGTAGTACCACGGTGCTTCACCAGACCAGAGGCTTGTGATTTCTGTACCCTCTTGGTATTGAAGGTTCGTGCTTTGCTACACTGACCCAGCCTGAGAAACGTCCTGCACAGACAGGAATAGTTGCTCTTCTGTTCTTTACTCACAATAATCATATGTGTTGTCCACAATTTCCGTCCATTTCCTGACCATATTTTCATGTTGTCTTTCCCATAACCCGCTTTTAAAATCACGTCTGGTCAGTTTATACATGACATAGAGCATGACTATATGTTAATTGTTCAATGGTGCTGTGCATTACTGAACTACTCTTTTATTCAGGCTTTTGCTTCACTTTACTTGGCAGACGCTTTTATCCAAAGTGACTGACAAGGAGCTAGCACTGACTGGCATCCCAGTCTGATGCCAATGTCATTGAGCTTCCAGGCCACCAATTTGTCAGCCCTTTGTATATAAACACTTACTTTATCAGTCTTGTCTTCAGAGTAGGGGTTCTGCCCCGGGTCCTGGTCTATCCCTCCTCCGATGCTAAAGCCCAGGATCAGATTAGGTCCCTGGCGCAACTTCTGGATCTCAATTCGTTCCTGTTAGAAGAAACACAAAAATCTGAGGGCTTTCACAGACATTTTTTATTAATTAATTCCCACACCTTGAGCTTGCAAACCATAAAAAATGCTGTAATCGCCTATGTTAACATACTATAATGAGCGATTGGTTTCAACACAGTGGCGCAGACACTTTATTATTGTGAATCTGCCCTTGATACTAACGAGCCGTTGGAGGCTCACTGAAACCGTTGGATGGATTGCAGCACTCATTACAACACACAAAGACTGCCTGTGTGTGTGATGATGAATAACCAGACAGTCTGAAGATGTTTGGAGCTGTTAGGAGTGAGTCAGTCAATCAGTCCAGACACTGTGGGCACTACTACTCATTTCTCTTTAGGTCTACTATTAGAATACTCTGTTACCACACTAATAAGTAGAATACCACTTTCACAACACTGTTTATGTTCATTTCTAGATGTGGCCTTAGAGCACAAAATGATTCATGTACAGCCCAGCTTCATTTATCTGATGCTGAAAGTGCAGCAGATTGAAAATTGGAGCATACGGTTTTCGGTTTTAATTCAGATTTAATCACTGTATGTCACAGTACTGATTCTCTACTGATTTAACCTGCTGGCCATATCTTGCACCGTGTTTGGACTGGTCGTAAAGATATATTTCTTTTACTCAAGAAGTAGTTGTTATCCTACAGCACTTAACATCTCGATAAAGTCAGGAAGACAACACCGCGCCGGTGACGCCCGTCCGTGAAATAGCTATTAAGTAGTCAGGACATCCTCTTAAATTATCAGTCAACACTGTTCTACTTTCCGTGTTATGTCAGTGCCACGTTTGCTTTTTTAAGGTGAGTTAATAATCTTTATCATTGCTGCAGTATCCTGACGTTTTGCGACACGGGAACCCCCGATGCGGCCGCAGCTTCAGCCTAACAAAGAAAGTCGTGTTGCAGTGAAGTTCGTAATCTGGTCATAACGGGATTACAGACGGTCCATAAGAGTATAGTATGGTGCCGACACGGATTGTCGTTTAGTACGGACCCACGCGCTGAACAATAGGGTCCGGTTCGATGGGAACAGCCCCGCTCACAAACTTACCACAACAGCGGTGACCGGCTGTCCTGGGACAAAAGACATGTTGTTAGAGGCAAACGACGCAGAAAGTCGCGGCAGCTGCTGGTGTAGAAATCGCACAAGCAGGCTGTGGCGGCGGGACAACTCCCGAGAGCTTCACGCAAGAAGCAGCAGAAAAATAATCCCGTGGTGGAGAGAGACCGAGGGCTTTCCAGGTGACGTCACCTCACCTCCCATCGGGTCAGCCGCGCACGGCTTACGTCACCGGGGCAGCCGGAGGGGGCGGTGTTTAACGACTGCCGCCGGTGGCTTGCGTTGGAAATCAAACACTCACAGGAGACTGTGGCCCCCCATGTCCAAGAACAGGCTGATCTGAGTGCTGTCCCTAAATGGAAGTGACTTCCACTCTAAATCTCAGTTGACGGAATATGCTGAGAGACACCGCCTGATCCAGTCTCACAGAGGAACTACTGTAGCTACACCTTTTTTGAGGTAACAAGGACCTGGACTGAGAATGAATACGTTACATTTAGTCACGTAACGTTTTGAAGAAAAACTTCTAGGACTAGTTTTACTGCACCGTACTTTTTACTAGATTTAAACTTATCATTATTTATTATTTATTCTACCAGAGAGATGCCCTGTATAGGACAATAGAACAAATAAAACCACGTAAATCCCTCGAGCTAAACATAAGCAGAATTATGTTTAACTTATCACCGGCTTTGTGAAAACCGTTTCTCCCTTGTTAACTTTTTAGCATCAAGCGGATGTACTGCGATTGTTAGCCGGCCTTTCAAAATAAAAGCTCCGTTAATTACTTTGAATAAAATAAATTGTATTATTTGGAAACATCAGAAATTTAACAATATTTTATATTTTTATTTGTCTGAACTTCCTTTTACAGTAACAAATGAGTAAAAAAGACAAATCACATTGCTGGCGACTGTATGACATTATACAGTAATGTTGGAAGATGTTTCCTTAAATAATCACATATCGTATTGCAAGATGCTATAAAACATTTTAAATGGACAGCTTTTGCTGTAAGGAATAGTTTATTCAGTTTACTTCTAGCTTCTATATTTTTCATTAATACAATTTAGTTTAAATGTGAATATTGTTGCTTTTGTCAACGACAATTATGATACATTTTGTCGCCAACTAACCTTTATTATTATATGATTTGTTATTATTATTATGTTACTTATGGTATTTGTTTATCCCAGTACAAATGTGATTTCATAACTATCTTTAATTTTATTTTATGAAAATGTATTAATTGTCAAAAGCAATTCAGATTTTTATTGTCCAGTGAAAGAAAGTAATTTTTACATTTACATTTTTTTTTTACATTTGTCAAATGTACTACATTTAAATGTAATAGGAGGTGTTTAATATGGGTTTTTATCATCTATAGTTCCTGGTTACTTTTAATAATAAAATAATCTCACTATGAAATATTCAGCATTAAAAATATAAAAGACTACTCTTATTTCAAATTACACAAATTGTCTGTCTAATACCAGTTTACAGAACGTACCAGTTTTCGGCCACTAGATGGTAGTTTATTATGAGACAAGTGCCAGTGTTATTTGATGTGGAGAGCTTGAGTTTGATATGATTAAAACTGATTAAGTTCAGAAAACATGAGTTAGGTTTTAGCAAATGTCCCAAACAAATATTCATTCAGCTTAATTAAGTACAGTATAGTGAAATGATACAACTCTCCTTAATACGCTCATTTTTTGAGTCTCTGTAAAGGTTCTTAGTCATCCAGGTCATGGTTATCTCCAAAAAGGTTTTTTCCAAAGCAACAGGACTTGTTGGGTTTCTTGACGAAATTTCACCCTTTCATTCCGGAAAGTCCTCTGAATTGGAAGGGTGAAACGTCGTAAAGAAACCAAAAAAGTAACAGTTTCAATCAAGTAAACATGTTTGATACTATATATATAAATAAGTCAAATAAGGCAAAGAAGTGTAGATTGTAGATAGTGTGATTGAAACCCACATTATCATGGGATGCAGTCAGATGTTTGACTTATCAGAACATCATAAAGCCCCTAATGCATGCAAAGTGAAGTGAAGTGAGGGAGGAGGGGCAACTACACACAAGTAAAGTGAAAACTGCAAATTTGCATATGTTTTATTAGCTCAGTTATAAGTCAACAACAAAACTGAAACTGAAAAAAAGTGAATTATTGCCATAAAAGGAACCCTGCAGCGTTCAGAAATTGTTGAAAGGTGAATCTCACTCTTCTGTAAATTTCTACCTGTGAAACCAGTTTAACCAGTAGCTGTGTTTTCAGTCTTTACATACACACCTGACGCTACAGTGTATGTCTGTTTTCAAAGCAGCTGACCATGATCATATCATTTCTGATTTACATACACTACATGAAACATCCTCCTGCTGCTGTCGCATACTTTACTACATTACAAAAGAGACATTTATAAATATGCAACTAGATTTTATGAGGTGTAACCGGAGAAGGGGCCAGTAAATTAGCTACAGCGAAACACCTGAATTCAGTAGATCAGCATTACATCTAATGTTACATTTATCTGCGACATCCCTGTTAAATAAACTAATACATGACTGAAAATAAGGCTTCATGCATCACAGAAATATTTGGTCACATGGAGAGAAATGTTTAATCCAAGCAGGGTAACTGCATTAGCTTCATACGTGTTCATTAGAAATGTACTTTTTCACTTTCTGAAAAGACATCCCCGCCATACATACATGGTTTTGTTCAAAGATATCAAAACAGCACATCTAAGGCCAGATCAGTTCTTAGCTGTGGCCAGTAACCTTCTGAAGTCTTGTTTTCACCATGAGGCTGCCCATCAGCATTGAAGAAGTGAAAGCTAACTGTATACATCAATTCTGCAACTTGTTTTCACAATTGGGTCTTGAATTAATTAAACAAGGTCATAATTTAGCCTTTATTCATTTAGGGCTGGTAGTGGAAACATTACATCACCTTTAAACTGAGCCAGGGTAGCTATTTACCCTGTTCCCAGTCTCTGTGCTAAGCTAAGCTAAATGGCTGCTTCTGAGTTTATATATTATATATATTTTCTTTTTCCGTGAACACACATGTTAAATGGTTCATCAGTGCTTTGTTTAACTTTTAAAATATTAGATTAAATATAAGTCTGTAAATCACCTGTAGAAGGTCGCAGGTTCGAATCCCGTCTGATTCCTAGTTCATCCCCTACCAGGTGTGTCCCTGAGCCAGACACCCAGCGCTAGCTCCTTGTAAGTCGCTTTGGATAAAAGCGTCTGCCAAGCAAAGTAAAGTAAAGTAAAGTAAAGCAGTTGTGTTGGCCTATCAGTAGCCTGGGGCAAAAGGAGGTGGTGGCAGGTACTCTTGAGGTACCACTCCTTCTGTCAGTGTCACACCCGTGCTACCGTAGGAAAGCGGTAGTTCGTGCTCTGTTGTAATCTCCTGGTACTCATTCTCAGTGACTCCACCACCGTCAGTTGTCTCCACATTAATCTCTGTGTACATATGCTCCAGCGATGAGCTTCTGTTCTTTTGAAATTTCTTCTTGAGATTCTTTAGGTTGCTGATGACTGATGGCTTCGTGTCCTGGATCTTTTCAGGGTGGATGTTGGCACCAGATGGGTTTTCATTTACTGTGGGTGGGGAGGGACTCTTAGGTGCAGGGACTGTTCTGACACAAGCTTTGTCTGGCTTCAGAGGAGCAAATCTCCGAGCAGGAACTTCAGGGGGCTTGTTGCCTGGAGAGTTGTCAGCTGCATATCTCTTCCTGGTCATTGGCTCAGACTACAAATAATAAACATGTTTATATTTGGAAAATATTAAAAGACTGCTTGCATTTTCATCTTGAAGATCCTAAAACAGGACTTTGGACCTTAAACTCTAAGTATTCACGAGTAACTGAGTAAAACTCTACTTACCAAGGCTGTGTAAGTACGATTAGTTCAGATTTTACCAAGTTGGCCCAGTAACACAAGTAAACAATTCTATATGTGTCATTAGATTTTGATTTAAAAGACAAATTTAAGTATGTAAACTGCATCACTTTTATCTTGCTGAACCCAGCTCATGTCAACCCAGAAATGAGTGAAAAGCATAGACACAAAGCATGGTGCTTGTGAGCTCTACATTTATTATTCCTTGTTTCCCTGTTGTCTTTGATTTGCCTGCAGGTCTTTTCTATCTCCTCTTTCCACTAACCCCAACCGGCCAAGGGAGATGAGCACCCACCATGAGACTGGTTCTGCTGAAGGTTTCTTCCATTTAAGGGAGTTCTTCCTCTTCACTGTCGCCTAGTGCTTGATCAAGTTGGACTGTTGGGTTTTCTACATTATTCAGTATTTATTTAAACGTTAAAATGTAAAGTATCTCTGTGATTTCAGTACACTCAAATTAAGCCTAGTCATCATAAATATAACTTTTACTGTAACAATTTTAACAACAGCTTGCTAGACAGTGTCATTACCGTGGTTGGAACAGTGTAGCCAACATGTTGAGGTTCATGTTGCAGTCTTGGATAAAGTCTGTTTGGTTGGTTGCTGCTTGAAGGCAGAACTGTGGAGTTCAACAAGCTATTTGGTCGGTAAGGTAAAGCAGGAGGCATACAGTCTTGTGAGACTGGAGGACTCTGGTAAGGTTGCAGGCAGTTGTTTTGTAGTGAACTGGTGTTAGGATTCTGATGTCTTTGGAAAAACAAGAGCTCTGCATAGTCAGTCTTCCCACCTAAAACCTTTTATTTTATTAGAAAGAGAGGGAATGAGACAGGACATGATCCATGTTATGACTCTTTTCTTTTTGCATAGTGCAAAGGTGCCAAGCGAATAAGCAAATATTGAGGCTTAGGAAAGTTAGAGACAGTTTCTCACACTTAACTTTAAATGTAAAATCCTAGCAGCCACTATATACTAAAGATAGTACTCAGTATAGTAATTTCTACAGCTAAGTATATTTGAAGTCATGCACTTAACAATAAATTTATACTGCACAATACATTAACCTACTAATCTATAATGTTATAATGACTGCCCCCCCCCAACACACACACATACAAAAAAGTAATGTCCGCACCTGTCCGCAAGAAACAGTCAGCACCTCAGTGAAAGGCATTATGGGATTCCTACGATGGTAGTCTACCAGGTCCTGCAGACACTGGTGACGCCTGTTCTCCCCTACTATAATATATTGTCCATCGTCCAGTGGATCAATCATAAAATGCCTGCAGCGGTCTGCAACACTGAGGAGTAAGAACAGAAGAATGAACAGAACTGCTGGTTTGAGTGTAAAGTGAAAAAAAGCCTTTGATCCTGCAAACACTCACCGATACGAGAGAGTGTAACCAATCCTGCTTTCACTGACTCTGATGAGGAAGTACCCAGGAGGCTTGCACATCAACAGTTCCTCTGCAGCCCTGCAGAAACATTTAACAATGAATTCCCTTAAATAACAGCCAATGGTTCTTGTGCAAACGCACTTTAAAGTGGAAATTATTTGTCATCATATCTTAACATATGTACACTACATATATTTATTTATTAAACAGTATGGTCTGACAAACACTGTAAATTCACATATCTACTCAGAACCCGCATTTATTCTTTAATGAATGTTTCCGTGTACAACGTTGTCCCATCGTATCAGGTCTTAACATTAGGTGAATACAGCATCAGACATACAACAATACATTACATTTATGTTACAAAGGTAAAGCCAAAAAATAAATGTGGGCCATACTTACCACCCCCAAGGTTTCTATAGATTTCTGATCCATCTTTAGCAGCAACACCTTTGATTGCTTTATGTACGACTGTATCAGTCACTCAAATCATTGTGGAAGAATTTCTGCCCATTTTTCTTGACACACACAACATTGCTTTAGTTCATTGAGGTTTTTGGATATTTGCTTATGCACAGCTATCTAAAGTTCCCACCAGAGCATTTCGAAAGCTGGACTATCGACAGGCAGCAGGGGGACTGTTATATATGTTATAGTTCAGTTTGGCTTGTTTGTCTTGCTGGGTATAAACAGAGTGTCTCTGTTGTTACATGAAAAGTTTTGATGTACCATTGTGAAAAGGCACATACATTGTATTTGAATTATTTAAACTCAGAATTCTGAGAAAAATGCCAGAACTCAAAGAAACTTTCTATGACGAGCCTAATCCCTTTCCATACAAACTATGTAGCTTCAGTAAGGAGAAAAAAAACTTTAATTCTTATGTTTTTTTAGTTATCTTCGACTTCCTGAAATGTATTTATTTCCTTAAAATGCAGTATTTTTAGAATTTTGCCTTTTTTTTAGGCTAATTTCATAAACGGTATTAATGTATATATCATGTTTATTGTCCATTATTCCTCAATGTGAACGACCTAATGGTTACATGTGTATGGTTGTATGATTTAAAAATTTGACTAGGTTCGGAAACTGACACAAACTTTTTTAATGAAATACACATATTATTGATAGATGGTAGGTCACCAGTGTATTGTATTATAATAACCTAAGATTATGTTATGCTGTATTTTGCAGATGACAAGCAGTGATAGATTTCATGAACTTACTTCCTTGAAATGATCCCATGGAACCATTCTGGGACAATACCGTTTTTGATAACAGACTGGAGTTGGGACTGTGTGAACCAGGTAAAAGCATCATGTTCCACAACTGAGTGATGACACTCCATCATCCTGGAACAATGTCTGTTGGAAAATTCAGAACATTTAGGCTGTTCTAATTTTGCTGGTCATTCGGTTTCGCAGTACATTTCGTCTCATTCAACAATTGTCAGGTCACATCTGTGGTAGGATTGACTACAAACATGCCAAAGTCAAACCAGTTCCTATGTGATTTATTTAACTGTGCTACATTGGCAGCTTAAACACTTTAATCATAAAAATTACACTGGGTTTGTGAAAAAAAAATCAATCATGACAAGGATTCAACATTAAACATAACTCACAACAAATTTTACTCACCTTTTCCAGCAGCCACGAGATAAAATGACGGTGCACACTTCACTCACCCGACAACACCTGTCTAAAGGGGTGGAGTCTAAACACGAACCAAGCAGTATTTGTTATGTGGCCACACACATTCACAAAGAGAGTTGTAAAAGATTTCCAATGTTGTACTATTTTGTGCAAGATGGATGTTTTAACACACAGGCTACACATTAGGTATCATTTAATGTGAAACCATTGGTATGAATCTCAGCCTTTGTGCTTTTATTGTCATGGAATTAATGGAGTACACACAATATCATGGACAGTTGTGCAATTTTGTGCAACTCAATAGCCCTGAAACAAATAACCACCTTTGTGACCTTAATTTAAAGATAATTAGGGGAAACGTAAAAGCCTTTGTTTAAACAGGGAAGTTTCACAGTGAGTATGTCTAGTTCAAGTTTCTACATACACATTTTCAAACATTATTATCTGGAAGTTGGCAGAACAAACACAGTGTTAGCTGCAGGCGATGGGTCAGGTGTATGAGTAACTTTTGCACTTCTTACTGCTTGATTACTGATGTTGGTTACGCCCCAATTAATGAGGTTTTCAGTGTTGTTCTATTTCATTAGAATATAATTCTATGCAGTACAGAAACACTAATCATCAATATATCATATATTTTAGATAAAGCAGAAAAGCTACTGGTAGTCTGATCATTTATTAATGTTCAAACTGAAAAATGTGTGCATGTACAAATGCAGCTGCTCTGACTTTTATCTGCTGTTCTATTCAAAAAGATGTCTCACATCTTTGTCTCACAAACAGGAACTAGTTTCACAATAAAGGTCTTTTTTTTTCGCTGTTATGGTTGATAACATATTCACTGTGTCATCACAGATTCAGTGATAATTCCTGGTAATGTTTGAAGGCCACTCGCCCCAATAGGAGTTTCACAAGTCAGCTGATATTTATATTTAGCTTTTGTTCATGCTCTACGAAAAAACCAGACATGCCAGTCCCAATATTCTAACAATTATCTGAAAATAGGTATGTTTGATAATAATAATTATAATAAAGACATAATTTTATTATACTGCAGGTGTATTAGTATCTGATATATGTTGATGCTGTCCTATAGTATGTGCTATAGTGCAAACCTTTGAGCCATATGTTAAATATTCGCATATTAGAGGACAAAAATGAAAGAAAAACAGCGTAAAGATGCAAAGTTGCAGGTTAGGAGGAACAAAACACCACATAATACAGTAACACAATTAAAAAATAAAATGAAAAAACATTTAGAAAAAACATAAACAAATAAACAACTGAGATTTACAGCCTAACAAAAATATTAGTACTGAGAAACAAACAATAGGTGCAACAAATCCTCAGTCAGATTTCTGGACGTGATTTAAGGTACTGTTGTTGGGTTTTGTAAATAATAATATATATATATGTGTGTGTGTGTGTGTATATTCTGTAACATCTCAACCCTTAAACACTGTAAAGCACTGCGACATGTAAGACAAAGAAGTATTTAGATTTCAACACTGTGTGAATGTGAACACTGTCAGTTTGTTTATACAAAAGGTCAGATCAGGAAGTTTTGTTTCACAGAACATACTGTTTTAATTAGTTCTGCATCTGTGATAGAATTACTTTTCTACTTCTCACTGAATAGAGCTTGATGTAAACGAAGTTACAGTTGCCCACTTAACAATCTTCTGTCTAGCTACAATTTGATGCTAAGAAAACATTTGTTTGCTTAAAATGTTAGTGCAGTTAAATACACTGCTCTAAATAATTAAACAAAACACGTCAGACATCAGTTATCATTAAAAAGAAAATCATGCTGGATATCAATACTGACATGGAATGGGTAATGTGTTGGAATAAAAGGATTCTATGTCATTTGATTCAAATGAAATAATTCATCAACAAAAATAATGTAACTAATAAACTGATGACACGTATTTTAATTTGATAAAATGTCATTGCAACAACTCAAAATGGTTCTCAGCTGTATGCATGTCTGACAACATGGGGACATGCTCCTTATAAGATGATGGATGGTGTCCTGGGGCACATTCTCCCAGATCCTGGCCAGGGCATCACTGATTTCCTGGACAGTCTAAGGTGCAACCTGACGACATTGGCTGGACCTAAACATGATGTCCCAGAGATGTTCTATTGGATTTAGTTCAGACGAGTGTGGAGGTCAGTCAGCCAATTCTTTTATCCTCCAGAACCTGTCTGCACACTCCAAGAGGAACCAATGACCCACTGCACCAGTGAAGGGTCTAACAGCGGTCTAAGGATTTCATCCTGTCAGGGTAGCATTGTCTATCCTGTACTGGTCTGTGCGTCCCCCTATTGAACAGGCAACAGGCACGCAGCATAACGTTCACCGCAGATTCTCCAGACTGAGCTCAGAGTGAACCTGCGAAAAGAACAGGACACCAAAGCCAGACCAGCCAATTCTGGTGTTCTCTGACAAATTTCAGTAGAGCGTCACGTGCAGGGGAGAGAGTACAGGGCCCACTAGAAGATGTAACCTGTAATGAAAGGATCACTTTCACAACTTCTTTTTATGATCCCACCTGTAAATTTGTTGAAAGGTTCAGGTTTAGTCCTTCGTAAAGTCCTTTTTTCTTTGATTAAATTCCATAATACCATATTACATAAACTATATTACAAAAATAAAAGTTGACTGAACATGTTTTTATGAATCTCATTTTAATAAATCATCAAAGTACAATATCTACAAAAGGTGTAGATCAGTAGGATTTATGAAACTACAGTACAGTCATTGTAGATCTTATTTACAATAGCTGAATCATTTAATTGATTCCCTATGAAATCTAAATTTACATGAGGACTGATGAAGATGTGTCAACTGAGAATTGGCAGGTTTAATTAGAAGTGAATAACAATTACAAATTTATCCAAAAAAAATGGAGCTCAGCTTAGAGATCGAATATAAGCCTTTTTTTTTTAAGTGAGGGGCCCCTTAACCAGTGTAGTGCGAAAAATGTCCGTCTAACAATGATGATTTAAATACAGAGGTTAAGATCTATCTATGCAGACTCTGATTTATTTCAGCACCACTAGAAATGATGTCCTTTTTGTAAACGATGTAATTTTAACAAGCTTTTAATAACTTCCTATTCTTGCCTCATAGACAGCTCAAGGAGAATTTGGAGTGACAGCAAAAACAAAACAGAACAAAACAGTAAAGGAACATTTGCACATATCTAATCTCACATAAAGCTTGTCAAGTTAAATGTGCAAAGCTTTTTGAGCTTTTCTACGCACCCAGAATGCATAGTTCAGACGGCCATCACAAGAGGCGCTGTTTGTTAAGAGGGGGAATAAGAGAGGAAACGGGAAGTGGGATTGGGGGGAATCTGGGGGGAGGGGGGTCCCAAAAGGCAAATATATAAAAATCTGAAAATAATTGAATTAATGGGAATGTTGTACTGGGGAAGCATCTCTACATCATAGGCCTCATCAGTGCTCACATGTTTAAGGAAGCCCAGATTGGATGCAAAGAAAACATGTCCATGCATATTCTTTGCTTTCAGTTTAGACTTGCAGCAAACACACTCAACAAATGTTAAGAACTTTTTTTACAGACAGAACAAAAGGAAAAGTGCATAATCAATAAGAACATAAAAGGGCACTTTGTCATTTGGTGCTATGTTTTGTTTAACTCCATAAATACTGCTACAGCACAGCCCCTTTCCAAGGCCAAGAAAACAGTTGTGTACACGTTCCCCCATTGGAACCAACAACTGGAAGAAGTACAAATGCATAAAACAATGATTTTATCATCCCAGTGATTCCTTCTGTGCCACCACTGTATAAGTGTATTGCCACCAGGTGTTAAAGTTAGGTATTGCTCGTCCAACTATTGTTGCTTTTCCTAAGAACAGACCGCAATACCCGAAACAACAGCAACGAAAAGGATCTGTGTGCCCTTAAAACAAGCATACTGTGAAGAACCCAGCCGAGCTGCAACAATGTAAATACTAATGATAGACAAAACTGGGCTCTCGAAATACTACATTGCACATTAAACTGATGAGAAGAGGAATACATGGAATGCTTCAGTCTGAGAAATGAGTAGAAAAAGTAGACACCAAGTCAGTACACATTTGTTCCTTCAAATACAGCACTAAACTGGGATTGTATTCTCACCACTTTGGAGACAGTTAATCACATTATTCATAAGGTTAAATAAACCAGTAAGCCCATTGGACTGGTAAGACTATTCTGGTGATATAATTTAGGTTAATTTTAAAGATTGAATAAATACAACTTCTCCATGTGATCCCAGGTAGGCGTCAGACCACACAACAAAGATAACTTGTAGGAAACAATTAACTACAAAAAAGAACTGAAAAGCAAAGGCTTGATCTGTCTTATGGTCTCACAGAGTGGCAGTTTTTAAAAGTCAATAAAATTTTAGGAATTAATTTGGATAGCGTGTAACAGAGGCCACAGTAGTTAGATCCACAGGCATCAAGCGAAGCAAATCATAACATGAAGGAGGAAGACAAGTGAAGATAGGTAAAAGATAAAGATCAGAGTGTGCTCTGTCCAGTTCTGTCCAGTGGGGAACACAGTTAAGGCGACGGTGGATGCCGACAGTCCCGTCTCCTCACAGGATCGTGCAGCGAAAGAAACTGCTCTTCTTGGGCTGTTCTGTAATCTTTACTCCTTGACTGCTGCCCTGCGGGTTGTTGCCCTCCTGCAATACACACACACACACACACAATACACAAATGTGAAAACAGCTAGAACACCTGTACAAGACAAAGTAAAAACGCCAAACATATACATATATGTGATAGTTTCAGTTTAATAAAAAAGTGAGAATAATGCACTATTTAAGACTCGTACCAGCTTCTTGTCCATTTTTGCTTTGATGTCTCTGGCGAGGGTTAAGAAGGCCTGAAAAAAAATCAACACATGAGCTAAACTAAATTTATGCAAGTGACAAGAAATGGGATTTAAATTATTGGATATACATGAATAAATGTAAATACAGTGCTGTGAAAAAGTATTTATTTCATTTTATATTATTATTTAGCATATTTGCCACAATTAAATTATTGAGATCAAACTAATTTTAATACTTTATTACACAAAGATAACGTGAGTAAAAACATTGTGCTGTTTTAAATGAGAATGTCTGGACCTATGGGAAAAAGTATTAAGTTTAAATGGCAATTATGTTTTCATAATTTGACCTAATATGCACACAATCTGTTTGCAGTGAACAGATTATCTGGTCACATTTTAATTATAGGTTTTAATTAAATGTTTATTATGATCAACATCAGACATTAGGGGTTTAGACTTGAGACATTTAGGGTTAGGGTTATTTGTTTTAACCCGACAGTGATCCATAAAAAAAAGACACTTTTGTAGCGTATTAAAGTTGCAAGTTTTCATTATTCAACCATTAAATAATAATAGCAGGAGAAGAGGGACTCACGTTCTCCACATTGATGTTTGCCTTTGCACTGGTCTCCATGAACTTGATACCATATTCTAGCGCCAGCTGACACCAGAGAAATCAGAGACAGGGCAGAGATAATAAACAGGTTCACCAAGTTTAGCCAACTTCAAGTGTTTAAATCAATTTCTCAATTCCCCACCTTTTCTCCTCTTTCTTTGGACACCTGCCGCTTGTCATTGACATCACATTTGTTCCCGAGAACCATCCTCTCTACATCTGCAGAGGCATGCTGTGGAAGATAAATTAGCATAAATGTACAGTAATAAAATTATATGGATATTAAAATAAAATAAAAAACAAAACAAAAAGAATTGTACAGACAGAAGAACAAATTTACCAGCATACACAATAATGAATATAAATATTTTACCTCTTCTATATTTCGTATCCAGTTCTTAATGTTGTCAAAGGACTTCTCGTTAGTAATGTCATACACTAACATTATGCCCTGGAGAGTACAAGACACAAGATGACCGATTCCATTAATGTTTTAAATTTGTCCAAGTCAACCCTAATTAGAGATTAATCACATTACAGCACTGACTGCCCCTCTCATATTTCTGAAAAACAACAGTACCAATGTTGGGTGTGGTTCTTCAAAACACAGACTTGGGCTGCACTGTGCCCCCCTGAGATCTCCGCCACCATACTCAAATCCAGGAGATAATCAACGGTGCAAGTTTTAAAACTAAATGCAACTTACCATGGCGCCTCTGTAGTATGCAGTGGTGATGGTCCTGAACCTCTCCTGTCCTGCTGTATCCCTGCACAGAAGACACATTTCTTAGCTTTGCCTTGAAGCAAATTCATACTGTGCCATTTTATAAATTCATTTCAGAGAGCAATTTTGTTTATTTGATGTCTTACAGGCAACAAACTTTATTAGGCTCAATGCTAATTTAACCACCCTTAAACATTATAATAATAATACTAATTTCACTAACATTCCCATTATATGTTGTTGAACTACAAATGAATATACAGTTGGGTTTAACATTGTATAGGAGATTCAGCATGAATGCACAGCTGTTGCAGGTTAAAACACAGTTCAATGGTAACTGTTCATTAACCTACAACAACACAACCTCTCATTTTATGTACTCCTACTACAGACGTGGATAGGAATAACAGCTTTAGATTCCCTTTTCTCTGCGGTTCCAATCAATTTAAAACATAGACCTCTGCAATACATTTTGTATCATCTTTTATAAACACAACTAACCAAAGATATTCAATAATCCAAACACCAAGACAAACGTATTTATCATATCAAGTACAAGTAAAACAATAAAGTCAGTGACAGTGTTGCTCAGAAGAGACACAAAAGTGGTAAAATACTATATACTAATATATATATATATATATATATAATTATTCATCATAAGAATAATTACATTTCTTAGAACCTTTTCACACTACAATTTATCATGACTATTTAAGAGGAGTGGCACTGTCTGATCATTACTTTAAAACACGTCACTCTGTATGTTGGACTTATGGAAGAAGAGTTTCAGTTGTTACATTGTGCAACAGTCATATACGCTCAGTCATCAGTTTATTAACTGCTTCCTGCTAAAACTAATGCACTCTATGCCAACCAACACTCAGTCAAGAAAGCGTTTATACGGGTGTAGTTTGTGGTGCAGCATTTGATTACATTATGTTGTGTAAAAAAAAAAAAAGTTGTTTCTTGATATCTTATCTATTGCCTCTCTCATCACAGAACATCCAAACCTTTATGGAGGTGGACTTGCTGCATGCATCACTTCATTAGGTTTACCTAATTGTCTGGAAACTTGATGCTACTACGTTAGCCAAGCCTTGTAGTGAAAGCATGTGAGGTTTTCATACCATATCTGTAGCTTGATCTTCTTCCCATCTAATTCTATTGTTCGGATCTTGAAGTCAATACCTGAAGGAAAACAAAAACCCAATGATTCAGATAGAATTATGAACAAATGCTGATGTTGGTGTGTGGCGGGACTTAACCTACCATCTATGCGACAGTTTTAACAACACAGCCACATGAATACTTTCTGTAACGTTGACTTCCACAGTACGAAGTGCAGGCATTTTAAATGAGACTGACACTGGCAACCACCGCTAGCCCACTGACAGCTTTGTAGCTGGTTAGCTCAGTCTGACATAGTTAACATGTACACATAACGTATATCTAATAGTATCATACAAGTTTGTGGCGGGGTACACACTTGGTTGATTAAACATTCAGATGCTTTCAGTGGTGGTTAAATTATCAGCGTGACGTGGAAAAGCCCCTAACAAGCCGGCTGGGCTGCTTCCTGACTAGCGTCTAATAGTAGATGAATGCTAGCCAGAAAAGTTAGCAACAGATTAGCATGACGGGATGGGCTGCCCCGGTGCCACTTTTCGGCCAACTCTGTACAAATATTAACATTTGTACCCACCTATAGTAGAGATAAACGTTGAGTTGAAGGCATCTTCTGAGAATCTGAATAGCACGCAGGTCTTCCCAACGCCCGAGTCGCCGATTAAAAGTAGTTTAAACAAGTAATCGTAAGTCTTCGCCATGTTATTAGCTAGCTTACTACTCCGGATATCCCGCCCGGTGTGGAGACAGAGACGTCACCGCTGCGAGCTGCACTATGGTCAAATCAACTGCCACTCTGCTCTGTCGTCGTGGCTCCGGAAGTCCATTCGCATCCCGCCAGGTGCGCTCGATTTGATGTACGAGTAAAGCTGAACGGGCTTTTTTGGTAAAATGTGAATGTGACGCCCTTTATTTTTAGGACGTGGGTGTTACCGGTGCTAAGTGGCGGGTGCGGATGTTAACGTGTAGCCAAACCTGACAACCACCAGGGTGAAGTTAATTTCCTTCCCGTTTTCTAAAAATACATTTCATCTAGCAACAAAAACTTATAGTAGAAGTACATTTCTGAAGTAAAAGTGTAACTATTTAGCCTACATTTATAAATACACAATACAACGTGCCACTTAGATGTTTTCACTCAAATTGAAGTATAAGTATATACTCTAAAATGCAACCTTTTTAAAAAAATTAGGGCCACCATGAAAATATTATTTAAGACTTTATTCTCAGAATTATGACTTTATTCTCAGAATTATGAGAACTCAAATAAATTTTCATGGTGGCCCTAATCCTCCTCAGTACTTTTGATAAGTAACAAAAAAGTTCTAAGCATAAACATACATCACTTTTCTTCTTTTGCTCTCACAACCTTCACTGCAGCTGGAGCCAAATGATTGTTGTTTTTTCAAGTAAAGTACAGATACCTGAAGTAAAAGTACTTCGTTACTTGACAACCTTGCATTTGAGAAGAGGAGTTAATAAAAAAAATAAAATTTGAACTAAGTGATTTGATTGTTGCTTTGTACTTAGCACCTTAACTACTTACAAAGGTGGAATGCTTACAGCAACATGCACTATTGCCAACCCTCCATTAGTTAAAAGCAAGAAGAGTAATTGCTGTTAACACTGCTTGTAACTGAGGTTAATTGCGAAGATGGGATTTGGTGCCGCTGGGTCCTACACCACACAGCCCCAGAGGTGGCGGGACAAACCAGTTGAGCGCGGCTTCCGGAGGGCTCTGTTTTTGCATTCTGACTTTTCTCTCAGAATTTTAATTCTAATCTCAGAATTCCGGTGGTAATCTAAGAATTCTAACTTTAATCTCAGAATTCTGACTTTAATCTAAGAATTCTGACTTTTCTCTCAGAATTCCGACTTTTATCTAAGAATTTGGACTTTTCTCTCAGAATTCTGACTTTAATCTAAGAATTCTGACTGTAATCTAAGATTTCTGACTTTTCTCTCAGAATTCTGACTTTAATCTAAGAACTCTGACTTTAATCTAAGAATTCTGATTGTAATCTAAGAATTCTAACTTTAATCTCAGAATTCTGACTTTTCTCTCAGAATTCCGACTTTAATCTAAGAATTCTGACTTTTATCTCAGAATTTTAACTTTAATCTCAGCATCCTGACTTTAATCTAAGAATTCTGACTGTAATCTAAGACTTCTGACTTTAATCTAAGAATTTTAACTTTAATCTCAGAATTCGGTGTCAAAACTAAAAAAATATTTTACGGTGGCCCTAATCTTCTTCCCTACACACCTGACACTGTTCATGATGTGAGACTTCTCAGTGTTTGCCATTTGGTAATTAGTTTCTTATTTTATTGAGAAAATGTCATACCCAGAAAAATATATTTCAAGCTGAGTTGTGTCATTTCTTTTATAAACATTTGCTGTATTGTAGCAATAGATGTGAATGACATTTAAACCACTTAACTACTCGAGCAGAGATGGAGCCACTCTGTGATTCCTTGGTGTTATTATTAGAATGTAAACTAAAAAAATAGATCTGCAAACAGTAACTATTAAACCTGTTGTGAATGTAGGGTTTCACAAGCTTCTCTATTTTTAGAGTAACACATGATCGGATGTTTATTTATATTTCAGTAGTTAGCAGTTAGTTGCTGTTAAGTTTGTATAAGTTTACAGCACTAAAATATAGAGATTTGTTAAGATAGTTTAAAAGTCCATTTAATGTTCATAATCATTTGAAATAATGTATTCATATTTTACAGATCAACCATAATGTCATTTTTAGAATGGCAAATAAATTATTCTGATTACTATATTAAGGGAATTGTAGATATCATTAATACCCTGAATTTAAAAACAAGTTTGAGTCAGTCCTGATAAGCCTTTGTTATGTAGGTGAGGAGCCTCTATATGGTCCGTCACAGCTTATTGGTCTTGTGGGTGATTTATGATCAGCGACATGGTATTTGCTTTGCACCAAAGTGGTTCAGCGTGAGCCACTTCGAGTCGTAATCTGTGTTGCGCCTCCCCCGAGGAACAGTACAAGAGCCCGTCCGCTCCGTCCATCCTCCAACTACAGGTGACACTGCTGAAGAGAAAACACTTCGCCTTTACTGCGTCTTATTTGCCTTGGACGAAAAAACCCGAGTGACCTGAGCAAACATGTCTGTAAGTAAAAAAATATTTTCATTCATTTCATATTTCTGTTAGAAACTAGAAGCAACAGAACACTTCTAGGTGTTTTTGAAACATTGTGAATGTTCTGATGTTCCTTGATACATTTGATGTTCTATGGAAACAGAATAAGCACGATTGATTCTAAAAAATGATTAGAGACATCTGGAGTAAGTCAAAGCGTGAAAGTACCGAATGTGTTATTCAAATCGTTATCTGTACTCATTGTTTAGTTATAGTATAGTACAGGAACGATGCTCAGACTTGCCTGGACATGTTTGTAATGGATCCACCTAGTAATTAATTCACCAGACTCTAGGGGGCGTGAGGCTGTAGTCAAACAAACATAGCCTCAGCATTCAGGGAGAAGAGCGAAATACATATACCTGAAATTATAGCACAGACTTGTGCTGTGATTGTGCTCTGATGCCCACTACAGCTGGCTAAAGATCTGATGCACCCCAGCTTTGCAGAGGAGAGGAGAAGACACAAGAAGAAGAGGCTGGTGCAGAGTCCAAACTCTTATTTCATGGATGTTAAATGCATGAGTAAGGAATCAGACCGCCACCTCATTTCCCTCATTGCACATGTATTGTAGTTTTTAGAATAATACTAAATGTTCATAAATTAAACTTGAATGCTCCCCAGGCTGCTACAAGATCACCACCATTTTCAGCCACGCGCAGACGGTGGTACCTTGTGCCAAATGTGCATTAATCCTCTGCCAGCCACGAGGGGGCAAATGCAAACTAACTGCTGGTGAGAAAAAATGTCACAAACTGGAATTTGTTTTATACTCACTATTATTTAGCATAATTAACATTCATTCTGATATTATATATATATATATATATATATATATATATATAATTGTTCCAGATGTAAGGCAAGACTATAGTTTCGTCTGTACTGATACTAAAATTTGTGACATTTGTCCATCTAGGTTGCGCCTTCAGACGGAAATATTCTTGAACAGAAATGTTCCAACAACCATGATAGGCATCAAAATGGACCATGGACAAATGAGTCTCACGGTACCATTATTATTGTGGCTTTTTCACCATCCAAATCATCCTTAGGAGATAAATCTCTTGTATCTCTACTTTGAGAATGTGGAGTGAAATTTAATTCCCCTTGTGGAGTAGAATGGGTCGGAGCAGGGAGAGGACCTCTGTTAGTAACGAGATTAAAGAGCTGTGTAGCAGAGAATCCTATAAACTCTGACTGAACAGTATGTGTATTACAGTGATATAATGAAGCACTTAATGTCGACACGCTATTACTCTAAAAACAAAGAATTAAGTAAAGTATATATTTCATAATCATTCAAATGCAAAACAGGTCAGAAGAGAGAAGATTTCTGTAAAACATTTATTAGGTTGACATAAAGTTGGGGGTGACAAATGAAATATTTTAAAATGGTCTCAATTAAATTTGAGGCGCCATCATGGCCGTGGCATGAGATGAAACCATCACAAACAAAAATAAAACATTTTAAGAATTTATTGTCTGTGTTGAGTGTATTCTTTGGTCTTGAGAGTTCCCCTGGCAAAAAGAAGCTGTGTAAATTAATCAAAACCCAAAAATCAAAGCAATACAACTTCTTACATACCTAACATTATTCTACTATATACAAGAAGTATCAACGGTTGATAAAACATGACTTGAGTCTCCAGCGGTTTGGGGTTCATGTAATACAATATGGTGTATCTCTAGTAAATATTGGCTACATTATGACATATTGCTGCCAATGATGCCGATGGTGTCAATGGTCAGTCAAGCTTAAGAAAAGGTATTACAGATAAGATATGCATATCATGTGCTAGATACTGTGTGCACAGCTCTCATGGTCTGCACAGGTCCTCACACCAAAAGAGTGGAGAAGAAGAATGAGGCGGTATAACTTCTCTGTGCACTGTCCAACACATGAATAACCAGGCAGTGGAGTCTTGACTTTTTATTTATATGTAAATATGCCTGAAATGACTCAGCAGCATGTGCTTTGACTTAATTATCAAATCAAATCAATTTTATTTGTGTAGCACATTTAAAAATAACTGTTGACCAAAGTGCTGATTTATGAATGAAACCTTTCCATTAGGTCACCTGTTGGCCAGGTGACCGTCAAGCTGTTTAAATACAAACAGATGTATGAGGGCACTGCTAGATCCGGATCAGCTGTCTGCTACCTTATCCTCGTGAAAATGTAGACTGACTTCACGTCACCACTGGGTGGCACTTCTGAGACAACAATACAATAATGTAGACTGACTGGAACCCAATTCCAGCTGTTACAATAACCAGAAAGAGAGACCCAATGTATGTGCACATAAAATGTAAAACTGTGTCTGTATAAGTGGTTGAGTGACCAAATCTGTGGTGTATTAGTTGCCAGTTCGTTCTAAATGAATGGTCAAAAATAATTTCTGGAGAGAATTTCTGCAATCATGGCTGGATATTTCAAAATGCATTTGATTCAAAATTATTTCTTCCCATATTGAAAAAAAAAGTTGTGCCTTAGAAAAAAAAAACATTAAGGGACAAGCATTAAGTTAATCCCCCTTTTACGTTGGGAATAAAAATTTTACAGCCGAAATGTTAAATGAACATTTAATGGAATGTTACATGAGACTCCCATCCTCTCCAGCTTCCTGGCTCTGTGTTTATAAGCTGTTCAGTTCCAGCAGGGTCTGGTCCAGGACTTGGTGCATGCCCAGATTCTCCTCTTTGGCATGTGATAATTTCTCTGGAGAGGAGAGGAAAAGTGACATGGTGAACCCTCAACCATCAGCAAACAATATTGCTCTCACAAAAGTGATGTCATGCTAATTCTTTGTCCTTTGGAGGTTTGTCAAACAGAGCCCTTAAAAACTGCACAAAGCACAGTTTTACTGGACAGATGTTTTGCATAACTACTTTGGTTAACTTGTGCCACATGTAAAGACTTCAACCACACCACAGTGCCGTCCATTCATGCCCGATGTGCTGACTGTTATTCTCTGCTAGAAAACTGTTAGTAGATTACACTATATGGACTTCCTATAGCACTTGTGAATTAGATGCTAATTTGTATAAATACTGTTTGATATCAATTCACACACACGTGATCTTGTAATCTCAGAAAACAGGGTGTTTTTAAAGGGTTAAAGGGAACTGAAAACAGCATTAATTCACACCAAAAGTGAGTAAATCTCACTTATAAAGCTCACCTTGTATAATCTTGATGAGGATTTAGATGTACAGTATACAGAAATAACCAATTAAACAAATACATATTGTTGGTTACCTGATTGAAAAAACCACTAAGAGCATAGACATGTACACTATTTAGCTGAGGTTATGTAACTTTGTATACAGAGTGTATGAATAATTAAGAACAGAGAGACAAAAGCTGCAAAGTAGGAAAGAAAAAGATTTTAATTCATTGGTTTTTGCATAGCAGAAGGGGCAGAAGGCACATGTGATCCACAGAGGAAAGATGACAGTCTGAAATTTCAGAGCTAGACAGCAAAAGGATGGTGAGAATAACAGAGATATCTGAGGGTCTACAGAGATGTCATATCATTGAGGGCATGGTCCAGCTCCTCACTAATGGCCTTGTACTTCAGCTTCTGAGCATATAATTCATCTGGAGGTCAGAGGTCAACAGGAGGTACAGGCAGGTGTCAAGGACAGCAGCGACACAAACAAGCCGAAAGCAGGGCGAGAAGGAGAGACGGGTGGAGGCAAAAAGCAGAGGGAGGAAGAAGACAAAAAAATAGGTCAGCCTTTTTAAAGATGCAGAAAAGCTTGGAAGCAAGAATGATGCACATCCATCTAATTATGTTCGCACCTCTTTCACTGGGTGAACTGCAAGCCTTTAAGCCTGCTCGGAATGTCTCAGAAAACTGCCCCAATAACTCCATAAATTCAACAACTAAATAGCGGTGACCTAAAAATATCAGTGCACACTGTCCTATTTGCAATGTGACTGACATGCAGAAGCAGAAAGAGTCTTTTAATAGCCTTATGTAAAGACTTACCTACCCAGGCAGGGAACCTTTCCTTTTCCTTTCCATACTGCTGACATAGGACACCCCCTTTGAAATATATGCTTTACACTGAACTACATGGTTGTGTGTGAGTGTGTGCATTCAGACTGTGACCAGACCTGTTATGATTAGAATCAGCCTACAGGAATCTATTTTTAACTGTGCCGGTAGTTCATCCACTAGCATGTGTCCTAAATGACTGGCGTTGGATATGACAAAGAGCTGGGATGACTGGGATCGGAATGAGCCGCGTCCTAAAGACGAGTCCTGCTACTGACAAACTGAGCATTTGTTGTGTTGAAAATAAATATGTTTTGGTGCAAACAAGTTGGTGGAAATCCACAACGTGGCCCCATACCTTCCAGGTCATCAATAGATTTTTCCAGTTTGGCCACTGTCCTCTCTGCGAACTCTGCGCGGGTTTCAGCCTGACAGGAACACAGACACAGTATGTCAGAAGATACATGACAATGTCTAGACAATAAATACAACAAGCAGGATGTGTTCAGGAACCTTTCTGTACATTTAGAGTACAACAAATCACATATCTGAATGTATGTACATTTACACATGACTAAATGTTACCACTTACAAAGCTTAACAGACTGTTGATTACTTTCTGGCATATCTGCCTTTTTAACTATGTACAGTACAGAAATATGGGGCACGACATGCAACACTAAAGTTACAGTGTTGACTCATGTCATTGTAAAATACACAAAGAATTTACTCAAATATATATACTCAAGTATATTATTTCATCAGAGGGAGTGTTTTGTGTGAAATGTTCAAGACACAGGATCTCACCTCCTTCAGTTTATCAGTCAGGACCTTGATCTCCTCCTCATACTTATCTTCTTTTTCTGAGTACTGTGGACGGACAGGAAGACAGACAAACAATATTAGTTTGTCTGTGGTAGAAAAACAAATACACACTCGCACAAACGCACATAATGTGAGCACACACAACCACCAACCAAGGATTCTAATTGAACCATGAGCTATGAAACCACTCCCTCCGAGGAGTGATATGTAAAAAGGGAGGTGGCAGCCTGGCCTGGGAACGAGTTGCGCTGTGATGCCAACCATGACAGACTTGACAGAACAAAGCCAGTGCATGTAATGCTAAAGCAGAAGTGTCATGCGGGGAGCCTGGCATGCTGTAATGCTGCCTGTCCATGCCTGGGGAGGAATGTGGTAAACAGGAAGAATGTACTGCAGGTCTCTACTGGCTGCTGGTTCCATATTAAAAAAAAAAACATGCCATGCAGCCATAAACCCTGCATATAAAAAAATGTGTCATGTACCATTCAAATATGTTTAAACAGCTAGATATTAAAGGATTCTTGATACTTTCAGGTTTTCAACTGAGCAACCTAAAGGGAAAATAAGTGGTTGCATTATGAAAAGGGTGTGATGATACACAATTATAATCCAGGTAGCATGAAACAATATTTAGGCGATGTGGTGTCCCTCCCTAAGCACCCAAATTATTGTCCACGGAGCCACGGGAACAGCCAAAATGACAGCATGCAGGGAAGTGGAGGAGGCGTGTGTGTTGTTTCTATTGAGTTTGAGTCTGAGTCAGTCTCACTATGTGGCGCTCTTACCTTCTCAGACTGGGCTTCTAGGGACTTCAGGTTGTTGGTCACATTTTTAAGCTCTTCCTCCAGATCACTGGCTTTACTGTGGAGAGAAACACAGTCATTTGCTTTGAGCGACATGTAAGGGTGTTTCTGTGCTCAGGTTTACGTGTTCACTGGTTTTACCATTCTGCAAGGTCAGCCCTCTCCTCAGCTCTCTCCAGCTCTCCCTCCAGGATCACCAGCTTACGAGCCACCTGTGAATAAAAACGTTAAGGTTTTAGGAGTAAATTAAAGTTTAATGACTACAAATTAGGAATTAAAGAATGTCAGTCTGACTCCGAACAAGCTCCCCCTGTTAGAGTCTTACCTCCTCATATTTACGGTCAGCCTCCTCCGCGATGTGTTTGGCCTCCTTCAGCTGCATCTCCTGAATCTCCATCTTCTCTTCATCCTTCATCGCTCGGTTCTCAATCACCTTCATCCCTCTTGAGTAGCCAACAAACACAGTACGAATGATTTGACATTATTTATCCTTTAAAATCCACATGTTGCAATAAATGGTCACAAAAATGACAGTAGCCAAAAAACTTATCTGCTCTGCAGGTATGCAAGTATATGTTGGTCCATTGTGATTTATACTGACCTCTCACTCTCATCTGCAGCCTTTTCAGCCTCCTCCAGTTTCTGCAGGGCTGTGGCCAGTCTCTCCTGGGCTCTGTCCAACTCCTCCTCCACCAGCTGGATCCTACGATTCAGACCTGCTACATCACCCTCCGCCTAAGTGGAGAAAACAAGCAAAGAAGGGATGTTTTGTCATTCATTCATTCAACTTTACATCATCCATGCTGGTCTTCCCATTCCCCTCTACCCATAAAACAAGAAGAGAAGTGAAAGGCAGAAGGAGGGTAGGGAGAGAGAGAGAGATGTCAGCACCATGAGAATGATTTATCAATGACGTTCGCCCAAAAAGAGGCAGGAATGCTTTTAGTATAAAACATTTATGTTGTTGCACACAGATTGTTTTTATGGCAGCTGGGGTCTCTGCAGAGGCATGTTGCAGTCAAATCTAACAAAAATCTAAGTTTGTGTGGCAATCAGGTGTGCCTGCACAGCCGGTACTGGCTCAACTACGTGGATCATCACTGAAATCAGGTGCTTGAACATGCCCTGTGATAAACGATTCCTCCTCTAAAGTCTCTTATAATGACTTTGAGCCAAACTGTTTCTTACATTTCAAACTGGAGTAGGAAGTAAAACATCTAGTTTCAGTTAAACCACTGCATACAAACTTCTCTACTAAAATACTATCCAAAACAGAACCATGGTTCCATGACTACACTGATGTATTTTGCCTTATCACTCAGTGTTTGTAAATCTCAGGCTAATTCCTACCTGACCCTGAAAACTCTGACTGCAAGTGAACAATTCCCTCTGTGCTACGAGTAAAAGAGAGTACTGTAATGTGTTCCTGGATTCTTTGGGGTTGCTTAAGTTTCACAAATCAATAGTTGCCTCTAGCTGATGAATAATAAGTGAAAAGGAGACTGCTGGAGGTCCCTGGGTGATCCTCTATAGCGGCAGGGTGCATCTGTAATAAATAGACTCATGAAACACAAACACTAACTGCTCACAGTGTAATCCTGTTTATTATATGAAGGTCACAGGACTTTAGAGTTGAATGAAACATCTATAAAAACTTCCGCAGAATGTGAACGTAGAACTGGGTCCAGAAGGAAGGCAAATGGGCTCCTTCTCATCTTCCCTTTGTAAACAAAGGCAAAGACAGGAAAAAGAAAGCAAACAGACAACTATAAAGGCATTTCCTCTCTGTTGGCCAGTGGGGTTATCCAACCACCGCCTCCTGGGGAGCCACATTCATACTGAGGCTAGCCCAGGTTGGTAACAACACAGACCATCCACTGTTAAGATTTTAGCTTTACAACCAGACACAGCCCAAACAGCACTCCATACATTTAAACCGCCACAATGGTGAACGTTTCATTCAGACCAACAGGTTTACTCATTCTTTCCTTACCATTTCCTAAAATAAAGCAGCTGGGGACTTCTTAGACAAACAGGCATTATTCTGTGCCAAGCTCCAGCATTTACTAGGTCAGTGACTCATTAGCTTGCCATTCAGTCCAGAAGTCAGTTCGCCAATCAGACCAACAGTCAAAGTGTCTGCCATTCTGTTTACAGGTGGGTGAGTCATTCGGCTACGCTTTTGGTCAGATAAAGTCTCTAAAGTAATGCAAAAGAGAAAGGACTTGCAGTGTGGCTGAAAGGTAGGCCTGCACACAGAGAAAAAACAGCTTAGTGGAGAGAGATATGAAGTGTTAAATAAACAGATCCATACACTCCCCTATTCCATTCTGTCAGACTCAGTGTTTCAGCAAATGAAAGTAGGCTTTCCTGCTTTCTGGCAGCTGACAGCAATGTCTTTTTCAATTTTTAAGATCTTCTCATTCATTGAAAGCCACCCAGTCTTTCCACCTCTCCTTTCTGTGTCTCTCCCTCTTTGGTTTCATTTTTGTTCTTTATCTGGTCCTGCCCTATTTCACTCAGAGGTGTCAGGGAAGGACGCTGACATGAGACAGGAAATGTCTGTCCAGCTAGCGTTGACGTGTCTTAAACAGGCGGCACTTGACAGAGGAATACTAAGCCAGCACAGAATGAATGAAAATACTTAAATCAGTGGAAACACCTTGGAATCTCATCAGCTGTGTTCTTTGCATAGGTCTGCGTCTGTCGACACTACGTCTGAAAAATTTAACTGAAGCCTGGAATAATGGATATTATTGCTTCCTGAGCTCCGAGTGAAGTAATGTCCTGTGAAAAACACTGCCTGCACACAAACAAATGGTAGCACCGGGCTAGTTTCCTGCAATTAAAACATTTGCTGTTAAGCAAGACAAACACAAAAGCTAAAATCTGTGCTAATGCTCCTATGGTGGTAGAATCTCCACTCACAATCAAAGACCTGTGGCATATCAGGCATCAGATTTTCACACTCAAAAGGTCTTCACACTGACAAAAAGCACACGTCTTGTAGACAGAGACAACCTTGTGTCAAGTAAAAAAACTTAAGAAACATGGGTGTGAATAGCACAGACGGTCATGCCTGTGATTCACTGAGCCATGACCGAAGCAGGAGAGCTTTTGCTGTAAGTCTTACCGGTACCTTTTAACACACTTTCCCTTCTGCAGCGTCAGAAAATCAGTTAATCAGAGTCGTTTGAGCGACGTGAATAACACACGCTGTTTGAGTCGTGTTTAAAGTGTTGCCATGACCACAATGGTGGCAAGGTGGCAAGAAGTGACACTATGTTTGACAACAAACATTTACTACGAGAACACATATTCCCATCGCTCCACAAAAGAGGATCTCGAAAAAGGTGACAGGAAGTCAGCTGTCCGACAGCCTTTCATTTCCTCCCTGTGATTGTTCTTTCTTTGTGAGCCGGTCTAGTCGGTCTCTCTCTGACTCTCTGGCCATGCCCCTTCCTTTAGCACCCACTTTGCATTCTCTGGCTGCCAGGGACGTACGCCGCCTTATAAGGTAAAACAAACTAAGGAGCATGTTTGTGGTGGAGTATCAGAAAGACCGTGACAGCGAGCACACACACGCACGCACGCATATACGTACATATTTAAAAGATAATGCAGTGCTAGCCGCTTTGTTATCAGCCTAGCTTAATGTGTAACACCTGAGCGTTATAAGAGGTGAACTGTGTTCGACTAACTCTGTACCTCGACCAGTTCGCCGTGCTAAGGAGTCACACTGGCCATGAGACTTTTGAGGAAGCTGTTTGAGAAGTACACTAATATACACTAACTCTTTCCATATCTGAATATACACGTCTGTTTTTAGATCAATATGAAGCAACAGCAAGCAGTTAGCCTAGCTTAGCACAAACACTGGCCTGTTCGTCTAAATCTAATAAACTAAAAAAGATCACAATTTAGCATGTTGCATTGCATTTCAGACAAAAACATAATTCTTATACAGTACTGAATAAAAGAAATGCATATAAGACTTTTTTTTGGCGTCTTAACTTTAAACTGTACTGAGTTTATTAAACGATCTGGCTGCTTCACGAAGAAAGCAATGTATTTTACAAAATGCTAAATTATTCTTTTACCAGTTAGTGTTGCATCGCGCTTCTCTGTGGAATAAATAAGTGACACAAACTACATGACATACATGCAACAATATATTGAAATACAAGTCTGTAGTGTGCGTTTTAATTCATCTCTCTGTTACAAGCTGTTTACCAGCCTGACGAGAGAATACAGCCCAGTCTGGCTAGGAATGACTTAAGAAATACCTGAGTGTATTGCATGTATTAGAAGCAGGATCAAGGACAAATTAAAGTGGAATCTAATTACTGGCCATTTCCAGGGAAGTGGGCTAATGAGCTGCACAAAGTGGGGTGGGGTTCAGGGGAAGTTATTCCTGACAGTGCTGCTCACTTCTCTCAGTGTCAATGTGTGGTTGGTAGAGAAAAGAGTGTAATCTTTTCTCATGAAGGTCTGGCATGCAAAGATGGCTGCATACAGCATAAGTCAGTCTGTCATGAGGTATGATATGTAAAAGAAGGTCATTAAACCTTCCGACAAGCATCACAATGAGCTCTCTTTGTGCAAAATGTCATTCATTGCTACAGTAAGCATTCTGGCTTTCACCCAGATCTTGAGCTGGTTTGAGTCTTTAGTTCAAACTATGCCACATAATGAAATAAAAAGTATGAAACCTACTTGTGGTATTTTACAAATCCACAAAATATTCAAGGAACAACACCTTTCAGGAGACCTTGTCACGTAGGAGTTTACACAATTTTAAGGACATTTTTGAAAAACAGGGAAGGTATTGTCATATGGTCTCTGGACAAACACAGGCAGGTGAAGTAACTACCCACAGGTCAAGTAAACATTCTTGCAAAAAAACTGTTTATATGGTTCTTTCGGCCCTAATGAGTACCATTTGCACTATTGCAGACATGCTAACAGATACAGAGAGCCTGCTTTGAATGGATACATAAAGGACATTTCCATGTGTGCAAATGTTCTATTTTAAATGGTTCACACACCGTATATGCTGCCTTGGTGTAACATAAAATACTTTTTGACACTGTAAATTCCACTTACTGACATTATATCAAATTTAGCACTGCTAGCACTTATTGTACAAATATATTCTACTCCTTGCTTGAACAAGTAACCACAACCTTGGCCTACATAATCAGCTAAGCCACCGACATGGGAGGTTCCCCAAAATTCCAGCAACTGACTAAAAGTATCAACATATGTTAGTTATATTTGGAAAGTTGAGCTATTCCCAGGGAGAAATTCCAAAGAAAACAGTAAAACCAGGAAGAAGATCTTTCTGCAACTCTGCTGGAGCCATGAAGAGCCTGAGCACGTAAAGCAGCCAACAGATGATACCTTCAGCAGAGGACGAGCGTGATTACGATAAGGATTATGTCTAAATTACTTCCTGTAATTAGTTGTCATGTTTGCGGAAAACAAGTGTGTCAGTATGTCTAGAGTGCTCTGAGAAACTATTTGCACCCCTCTTGTTTTTTTTCCACATCTGTCTAACGTAAATGGTGTCAAAACCTGCCGGACCCTATGCGATTAAGTAATTGCCTCCTAAACCTTATAACTGGTTTTGCTACCTTTGGCAACTACAAGTGCAATTAATTGTCGGTGAAAATGAGCAATAAGTCTTTCACATCACTGCGGGGGAAGTTTGACCCACTCTTCTTTGCAGAATTCTTACTTTGGAGGGTTTGTGGGCATGAACGGTGACATGTTTAAGGTTATGCCACAGCATCTGATTCATGCGTGTTTCTGATTGTCCTCCTGCATAATCCAAGTATGCACAAGATCATGAGCTGATGGCCGGACATGCTCCTCAATATTGGCATCCTGGTATGTCTTCCTGGATGAGTCCTTATTGTGTTTTTGGGGTCATGAAAATTTAAGATGTTTTTTTTCAGTATTGTTTAAGTGTAAATAAATAACTAAGATATCAATGTTAACTAATAAGTCCTAAGTCCATTGCGCACAGTAATCTTCCTGTTGATCAGGGCTGGCGCTCAGGGACAGGAAGTGCTGGGAGTAGAAAGAGAGGAAGTGCTGGACCAGAGTCAGGAGATGACATCCTGGGAGGGGCAGTAGATGGGGGTGGGGGACTTCTTTTCAAAACTATTAACTCAGTGGAGGTTCCCACTTCCCTTTTATTTCTAGTTTAAGATATGCATGACTACACCACAAAATATTTCTGCATTCTTTCAGGTAAACAACGATTATCACCATGGCAACCATTATTTCTTCTAATGACACCATGACTGCTGACCGTAACATAAAAACACTTCACCCTTAACTATACATTTTATTCGCTATTTTCATGGCTGTTGCTGGTTTTAAACAATCAAGTGTAAATATAAATATCTAAATATTAAGAACACAGGAAACAGTCCAGCAGAAGCAAACGTAGCTTGTGTCGACATTATAAAAAAGCTCTGATGCTGAGTTGTGAAAGATCTGTGGCCTGACTTTCAACTTTGAACCGTCAACCACCAAAGAAATATAACCGCTGTGAAAACTGTACAGCTCATTAAGAATAATGGCAGTCCATGAAACAGGTCCAATGAGGGTTTCATTACCGTCATGTCAAGTCTCTCTAATCTGACCGAGCTCTAAAGCATTACTGGGCAGCTGAGTAACGTCTCACAAGGCGTCAAACCACATAAGAAAAAACACAAGGCAATTACTTTTAAATTTTAGTGAGGGGGGTGGCCAAGCAAACAAACAATGCTGCATCCACATTCTCACACAAGAAATCATCACCTCAGCATAACTGAGCACAGTTTCTGGTTTGATCACCGTTATTCCAAGGACCGCTTTGTTGGGAATAACTCTAGGTTGTTCTAATTATTCACATATGAAACCACATCAAACATAAATAAACGGCTGTCTTTGAATTCCCATGGAGCGACGTGTGTGACAGCTGAAACTGCTTTTGCACGTTGCCGCTGACAGGGGTGAAGTGGAGGTAATTTTGTCACACATGCACGCTGACAACTTCAGTCCACCTCATCAGGCATTTGATGCACTACAATGTAGTTATAAGCAACCCCAACATGCTGGGATACGAACGCTTAACGAACAATAGATGTGTCATATAAATAACAGACTTGTCTTAGTTTCTACTCTACTCGTGCCCTTGTGTTTGAAGATGATGCTGTAACTTTTTTTAACATCAGAAATTACCAGGAGGTGTGTGTCCTACTATCCTAGTTTAAATTCCACTTGTGTACACCTGCGCCTGTTGATAATGTAGTTATAAAAAGAAAATCATCACCTCAAACTAAGGTCAGTATACATGTTATATCAGAATGATTACACACCCAGTAGTCAAATTGTTGGCTAATAGTCAGTCTGTAACAAAAGAGTAACCTACAGCAAGTCAATGCCTTTCATCATCTCTAGAGCCACACCTTCCCCTCCCACTCCTTGAGTTTTTATACCTGTCTTGTCATGAAACAGCTAAATGGGGAGGATATGGCACAGTGGGCCATAAAGCGACATGTGAAACAAGACTGTTACCTATTCCTTCGCTAAGCACTTTTCCTACAACCTCAACCTTCTTCTGTGCGAAGCTGTAAAAGTCAGATGTGGGCAGCCAAGAAAAAGCCAGGCGACGGAGCTCAGAACAACTGTATGAGTCACCGGCTTAAGAAAAGGCATTTGTGGGACTTCAGCAATGACGTGTGCGAACTGCAGCACTACTTCTGCAACTGCTGCTGATGTATGTTGTGGCAACAGCTATTCATTAATTCATCATTGATTGCTCTGTTGAATAGTTTGGTCTAGAGGCTATCCATCAGAAGTTTCCAGAGGCCTAAGTCAGACCAACTGTCCAGAACCCAAAGACAGTCAGTTTGCAACAACAGGAGTCTAGACAAACAGAAATATGTTGTTATAACAGCTAGCATATCCTTAAATAACCATTAATCGTAACTTCTAAGTTTAGACCCAGCTAAAAAGTACAGTCTTCAGAGTACCTTAAATTCCTAATAACAGGGCGAGAACACTTTTAACTCTGTGCCCTCTGTTTTCCTCTCATCAGTAGAGGCAGGGTGGTTCGGCCTTCAACCAGCCAGCAGCTGCCGCCTACAAGTACCAACGAGTCAATCATTAGGAACTGCACTTGTTAAAAGTGAATTTCCCTCGGGAGTTATAACATTGTCCTGTTAACAAGAACGCTGACAGCTTGTTGAGCTCATCAATAATCACAGCCCTAACAGAGGGGACCTGGGTCATGAAGACTATCCCAGCATCTCGTTTGGTGAAACGAACTGATGAACGCAGTTGAGAGGAACAGATCATATGTTGGCTGCGTGGTCCACATTATTCACAGTTAGTTGTAAGAGCGGCCTGGAAGTCAGACAGCACTGCGCATGCGCAAGACCTACAGGAATCCAAACTTTTTTTCATTAGAGACCAACGCCTTGCATTGTGGCACAATCACGCAACGAGCCAATGAATGACACGAACTAACGACACCTTAGAGGATATTATAGAGAAGGTAACACAATGAAACCTGCTGAGGGGTGAGATAGAAGAGAGGAAGGTCTAAAGGAGAGAGAGGGGGTTTGATTGTCTCACTTTCTCTCGGAGCTCCCGTTCACTGTCCAGCTCTCTCTGTAGGACCTGAGCCCGGTCCTCTGCCTCGTCGGCCTGCTGCTGCAAACTCTGAATCTTCCTCTTCACAGCATCCAGAGAGTTCAAACCTGCCATCGTCGACTGTTACGTTACTTAACTTAGGACTACACGTGGTAAAAACACAGTTAGGGCTGGTGTGAGGCTGTGCAGAATAAACCGCTGGCTACTGTCCCTGCTCAGAAGAATATTAGAACGGGAAAAATGACTTTGATCGTCGGTTCTTAAGGGAAACAATCGATGTCCGTCCGGAGCCAAAGTAGCTGGAATGTGAAGAAATCGCTCAAGTGCAACAACAGTGATATAAGGAGGAAGTAAGAGCGTCCAGGTGTTTTCCAAATGTTTCTCCTCGTCTGTAGAAAAGGAAAGTTCACTGCAGAAAGTTGTCCTCAGGAATGTAGAAGCAGTTTTTTGGTCCGGACACTTTGAGCTTGAGGAGGAGGATAAGAAAAGCTGCGCGGACGGCGAGGAGCGCACAGAGAGACCGACCGTAAGGAGGAGGAGGAGGAGGAGGAGAGAGATGATTGGGAGGATGAGGTCAGCGAGGGCGGGGCGTGTGTGCGCGTGCGCGGGCACGTGTGCGTAAAAGCTGATCTCTGTAACTGATGAGAAACTTTCTGGAGAAAAGGAGAGTCAGGATGAATTACTTTCAGTTATGATAAAGGCGCAGTGGCCGATCTAAGATGCCACACACAAACCTCAGCCACTTCACCCTCGTTAACTTTCTCTTTACAGTCTCAGGTTGAGACTCTCTGAACGACACTATTAAAAAGGTAAAGTTAAAAAAGTGAAGGAAGTTAACTCAGCGACCAAACCGAGCTGTCAGAACTGACGAATTAAATGTGAGCAGCATCAGCCCATAAATCATACAGACATTATAACTAGATTGAACATTGGCCCCTGTGTACAGACAGGTAACCCCCGTCCTTAACCTGTGTCTGTTTTCAGCTGTAGGGAAGTGGTTTGGGTCATAATTTTGTTTGTTTTGTGTCTTTTAAGTATTTCTTGACGTTTATGTCAATGAACCCCAGGGTTCGTAGTTCATGTCCTGGTCCAGGGTTGTATCACGAAGGGCATTTGGTTTACCCCAAATATGCTTCATGGTCTTTGCAGAATCAAGAGTGGACTCAGTAAATGGACTCAGAAATCTTGATATTGGAAACGCAGGGAGCGGCTGAAGCCATTAATGTCCAATTGAAGTTTTGAAAATGAAAAGATTTTAGTGGAATTTGGTGAGTGATATGTCAGAACTGTGGAATTTCAGCTGATAGATGATGTCCACAGTTTGGATGTAAGTCAGATTTAGGCTCCATCTTTCCTGTTACCTGTTTTTACCCTCATCCTCCCTCATTCACGGGATTGTCCTGAACGTGCACATGATGGGTGGACAGGCGAGTAAAAGGAAGCAGATCCCAGTTCAGCTCAGACCAGGTTCTGTTCAAATTCATTACAGTTGCTCTGTGTGAAGAAAACAAACCTCCTACACTCGATTTCATCTGCTGACTGAGTCCATGTCTGATTTGCCCCGTGTACCGGAAAAGCTGGAAGCATTGATTTCATTAGACACAGGAGTGTGGGGCTTTCTGTTTGCCTTAGCTGCATTCCTCACATACCAGAGCCCCCCCTGGCCTGCTCTCTGCTTTCTCTCCTACCACAGTTCAGCTTTCCCCTAAAACGGCCCTACCTTTTACATCATGTGATGTAGTATTGTGATCCATAGTCTGATGCTCTGCCTGATGATTTGAACTGCGACGACCTAAAGGTGACAAGTTGTAAGGACTTTCCTTCGTGAGTGACAGCTGCTCATTGCAGTGCGTCTCATTTCTCACTGTCCTGCTATCCCTGCCCCCTCCAGGTCTCCGATCTGGTAGTGGTCTCTGTGTGAATTCAGATGTGTACTGAACTGCTGCAACTAATAAGTGAAATGTGGAAGGGGATTTGTGGAAGTGGAGCAGCCTCACTGTCTGGAACGGTTGGTGTGAGGGACATCACTGTAAATAGATCTATTTTCACCACACCTTGAATTTCTTGACTTGTCTTTCTGTACACTACAGGACACCCGGGAGTGAAGGCTACAGCTATTCAGGCTCAAACCATAACTTCAACAACTACCTTTTCCAGGGGCCTACTTGACCCACTTGTGTGTGTGAGGCTTCTTACTGTTTAATGTCAATTTAATCCAGCATGTGTCAGCCTCCAGCTCTGTCTCTGTTTGGCAGACACTTCCCTTCTCTTTGTGTGTACTACAACCCGACATTTCCCTGGGATATCCTCCACCAGACCTAAACAAAACCACATCTTGGTGGAAGCTCTGGGACTTTTTTTTATGATGCCCTTTCCCTGCACATGCTTTACTTAGCAATGCCTTTGGAATGACTTACACTCTAGCTATGGGCATTTCACTGATAAACTGCAATGAATAGCATTTTATCCGTATCTTAAACATCATCCCTAATAAGAACTTTAATCATATCTGAGTTCCCCTCTCTTTCACTATCTCTCACATGCACACAAACACACACCAGTGAATACCCACGCCCGTGCAAACAGACAAAAATGCTGGAGAGCCCAGCACTGTCAGACGTGGTAATGTGGTTTGTGGTGCTGCCAACAATCTAAAATATGATCTTTTCCCCAGACTGCAGATAATTGACCACAGCCGAACGGCATCGTCTAACGTTCTGCTACACTGAAATTAATTATTTTTGTATACAGAAAAGTTCTCAGATCATTGAGAATTATTTTGATGTTGGCTATAGATGACACAGCCCAGTTGTTTCGTTAAAGGGGATCTCCACCAATTTGGAGTCTGTTGTGTGACCACAAGTTTCGAATCAGCTGTATTTTATTACTCACATCCTATTGTGTAGTGTATTTCACTGCTGTAGGTTGTGGGGTTAAGGGATAACTAATATATAGTGTAGTACATATATATAGTATAATATATTACATGCTTACTGCCTACTTCCTTAGAAACATCAGTGAAATCTCATGCAATCCAATGTAGCAGCTGTGACACGAATTCTTTTGAGATTATAGTGCATGAAAATGTGTTTCTAAACAAGGAGGTCAAAACACAAGACAATGACGTAATAAAACCGTGTAAAAGTAGAATTCATGGCAGAGCTGCTGTATTGAATTGTTTCACATTGTACAGGTGTACGTATTTAAGCGACCATAGCACTATCAGGTATTTTATGCGTCATAATTTACAAGCTGATCCCACGGTTGTGTTAGGAGCTATAGTTTTTGCTCATCTTTCAGGAGCGGCTGCACAGGAATGTAACAGTCTCTGCCGACCACTTACAGAGGATCAAAGTTAAACTACACCTGGTTCGGGCCTAAAAATTTTCCAGCTGAGGAATAGTTGATCCTAGTTAGTCCTAGTGCTCGGTAGACTCATGGTAACGGGTGTAAAACAAGATACAGAGACAGTTTCATTTCACATTCTAACTCTAGTAAAGAGAACCCCCCCCCACACACACACACACACACACACACACACACTCACACACATACACACACTACATGTGAGTCTGTGCCCTGTCACTCACATCAGCAGCCTTCTTCTCAGACAGTTCCAGTTTTTCCTGAGCATCTTTCAGACCCTCAGAGAATTTGTCCAGTTCATCCTCCGTCTGCTTCATCTTCTTCTGCAGGTCCAGCAGTTCCTCCTCCAGCTACAACAGGAAACAGCATCAGTCCAGTATCACATCACGTTCTGTGCATCATGTCCTGGTTGTTCATGATTAGCTTTTAAACCAGGACACATTCATCAGTAATCCGTTTAATTTTACCTTTACTTCGTGTCACACTTATTCCATCTGATGAGACGGTGTTTCATATTCAGCCCTCTGCAGCTCAGCAGGAGCTGATTTGGAAGTCTAATTGCATTTATGATGTTATGGGAGAATTTAAATGTTAACGACTTACTATCAGTCGCTCATGACATGAACCCTGGAATGCAGAGTCTAATCCTCTCTGTCTTTCACACAAACACTCACAGGGCTAAGTGTTCCCCCTAATCAGTGTTCCCTTCTGAGCCCATGTAGTACTTGGGATAATCCTACTGAATTCCACACTGTCTTTCTCTCCTGGTGTCTAAAAATACAGCTGCTATCAGTGAGAACACACAGACGCCTGGGAACATGGCTCTGTTGTGTGTCTACATGTATCCAAGTTTAATTTGTGTATTGTCTCCTGTGTGCTGGATGCACCTGTCAAAGAGTCTTCATAACAGACCGCAGTCCGCTCAGACAGAGGCTCCATTAACTGTGGTCAAGGGACGGATGTAACCACTTCTTACTCCCCAAAAAACAATTTCTGTTCCTGGGTGGTCTCATCACCTGAACTGTCCAAAACAACACTGAGCAGTTGGGATCTTTTGGCTATGAGCTCCACTAGATACAGTATTTGTGCTTTTTAGTTGGGATTGCACCTCGGGTCATATCAGATGGTGATTCAAAGTTTATATGAATGGTTTTTTTTATTTCTATTGTAGATATATTAAAGTAAATTCATGAATATTTAACACAAAACACAGACTGCACTTACATTACCGTGTCCTGAGTGTGTTGCTTGGCTTTTAAAGAAGTGTTTATGTGTTACAAATACTTTCACAAATATTTCTTAAATTCACCACTCACACTCTGAGCCTGGACAAAAAAGCCCAAACTTTCCCTAGATGTCAAATAGGAAACTAAACCAGTCAATCAGATGAGAGGAATGTAGTATAACTAATGTATACAGATGGTGTGTAGTGTGGTGTCAGTGTTGTGATTATCTTAAGATTAGTCTTAAAGTAAAATTTTAAATATACTTGGATCTGTTTTCCAGCCGCGCTCCTTCATTCCCACCTGCTTGCATTTGTCCTCTGCTGCCTTTTTGTCCGTCTCCGCCTGCTCTGCCCGGTCGATGGCGTTCTCCTTGTCCAGTTTCAGCATCTGCATCTTCTTCTTGATGGCCTCCATGATGGCTGTTAGGTTGAAATGTCCTCTCTTAGATGAAAAAACACGAGTCGAGGTCTTGTCTCCTGTTGTGTTGAAATGTAGACGATTCGGTCCTGGTGGTGCAGAACTGGAAAGATCTGCAGTTCAACAAAGCTGTGGAGAAAAGCAGGAAGAGAGACAGAAACAGAAAAGGAGAGACAGAGGGAAGGAGCCTGAAAGTGATGAGGAGAGTGAAGAGTTTAGCTCTATATGGGTAGTTATTTAAACTGCAACACAACCTGCCTCCAGTCGCCAATCACACTCCTCCTGCCAGGTTCTCAGCCTCCCTCCCTCCATCCCTCCCACATTCATCCTTTCTCCCAATCCTCTCCTTCTCTGTCCATCCCTTTTTTTCATCCTACTGTGCATCCACTCCATCCCGGCTCCCTGACTATCACTCTCTCAGACAAACTCTCCACCCCATCAAACCACCCATCCACGGTCTAAGGAGTAATCTGGCTGCTCTACTCCATTCACTCACTCGCCAGCCGTGGCTGATCTCCTTATTTGGGTTGTTCTGTTTTCAAGGAGCACTGGAGATCAGGCGGCAGGGAGAGAAGTGCAGGTCCTGTTTCCACATTTAACCTCCTGTCAATGGATAAGAGTCCTGCTGGCGCACAACGTCTAACACTCAAGGCTCTCAAGACTGTATATGTTGGAGGATGGGAGAGTAAAATGCAAAGCAACGTGAGCGAGCGTTTGGTTCCAGATACAGATGGATGGACAGAGAGAGAAAATAGCTTCTCATGCCGTACTTTGAGCACGCTGTCAAAATATTAGCATTAAAGCTGCTTGCTTTGTCCCTCCCATGTCTAGTGTTACGCCTATTGCAAAGTAAAGTAATAACCAAATAGAGGCCACGGTGGTAAAGAAAAACACAAAACTATCCCGGCGGCTAGTCAGGAACCAACGGAGATAGTTTAAGGTTTTAAACAAGCAATTATTATTTTCTCAAGAATTAGTTTGTGTCACTCAACTGTAATACTCTATGAGATGGTGTGAGCCTGCGAATGTCCCGCCTCCACCGTCACTAATCTGTTTTGGTTATATGGCTGTGATGTAACTCAATTTGCTCCTGTAAGATTGTTTCAATGATCAATATCAGGAGCAGGAGAAAAATGTGTCAGAAGTCACGAAACACTGTCTGAAAGTTGAACTTTGAGTTCTGTGCACTTGGCATTTGAGTTTGATGAGTGAGGGATGAAACCAGACGGAGAATCACACAGTTTACCTGAACAATGGAAACCTGTGTCCACAGCTCATACAGAGAGATACAGTTTCTAGAAAGCTGGAAGGCCCAGAGGGGAGTGGATCCTTGAATGTGAAGGTTTGCACACAGTGACAATGACACCAGCATTTCGTCCCCAGGACTAGATCATACTACTTAGTCTACAAATCCCTCAAACGTGTTTTCTAAATTTAAACTCTAAGTGATAACAAAGATGTATCCAAAAGAAATCCAATGACAAAAAAATATCAGCTGTGCATTGGCATTTATTGTGGCAGTTGCATGTCACCAGTTCACCAGTTTTCACCAAGTGAAAATATAAAGTACATTAATTAATAGTCAGTGCAAAGAAGCCAGAGAAATATTGTAATAATAAAGCATTAGATGCGAGCAGTATGCAGCAGTAATCTTTGCACCATTAGCTATCATCACACCTGAGCAACCTTGTTACCATGTTACACAAAGAACACGTGTCCCATGCACATATATAATTATATATGCAGGCTATAATATCTGTAATGAAGCGAGTGTAACTGCCCGAACACAGCCACACATCCGATTCTACCCGTTACGTAGCCTAACGTATGGAATTATCAGGTATTATCAAAAGTACAGTGTATTGTCCTGTTAACATTAAATTTACATCATTCTCTGACAGAGTTTAACTGGTTTTACAGGTGTTTTACAGGTTTTACTTCTACAGATGCAAAACCTTTTGCATAAGCATTGTATAAAATCATCTATTAGAAGAGCTATTCAAACTATTCAGAAATTACAGTCAGTGTGAATTGTGAAAACTCTAGAAATGTAAGTTTTTATTAGGAGCAAAGCTGTTAAATAGCGTGTGTAGAAACCCTGCTGTTTTTAGCTGCTAATGTGAGCAACAGCTGTCCACGTTGGTGCAAAAATAATTCGCTATCAAAGTGTCCCGCCTTCTGTGGAGCAGGAGAGATGGCCAGGAAAAACTGGGAGCACGGAAAAATATCACAAAATATTGGTCTGTACAGAGCACATTGGTGTCTGGCAGCATTTCAAGGTGACTGCAGCTTAAACACCATGGTAAAGTAGTTGTTTGACAGTTGGAAGCTGCTGTGGCTTCTCTGTGTCTCTCCTTGAAAGCAGGAGCAATAACATGAAGGTTCCATGAGATTAATTATCGTGTGGGTAAACATCATATTATTTATTGTCAAGCCCAGACAAATTAACTAAACAACAGGGTGGTTGGTTTAGCTTTCTCTATGGTTGCAGGAAAAACACTGAAGCAGACGTACGGAAATGGTTTGACTCTTTGCAACCAAAGCGAAATGATTCTCCTCAATCATCTCCTTAACTTAGAAATAAATCTACATGGATAATCCAACTAAATAAATGAATACAGCGCATGTAACAAATGACAACGATGCAACACAAAAGCTGAGACTTGAGCAAGTATATTTAGCAGCATCATTGTTGTAGTTGCCAACGTGCAGGAAACTATTAAATGCATTGCACAGAGCAAATGTAAACAGCACAAAAGGAGGTCTCTGCTCCATTTCGCTCTCTTCTGCACAGTGTATGAATCTTGCCATCTTCCAACCAACCTTTCATGGAGTAATTTGAGAGTGTAATTTAGTGTTTTCAAAATCCTCTCCCAATGTTCCAAGAATACTTTCTCTTACTGCTGCTCAGCCACAGAAATGCTGTGGAGGGGCCCAACTAAACATGAAGCATTTTCCAAAGGCAAGTCGAGCGGCCAAGTGTGTGCTTTAGATTTATGACAGAGAACAAATGAAAAAAGAGCAGGGAAGGAATCACTCTGCTTTAGGAGCGCGGGGGCCTGAATGCAGAGCTACAAAGGAAGGAGTAACAGCTTTAAAACACTAATTCTTTATACGAACATTCAGTCCTCTTTGATATTTTATGGCCTTGTACTGAAAACATGTGACTCATGTAGACAGGACACCACCTGGACTCCGCTGACACACTTTCACATAGACACTTGACATTTTGTCTGTACAGGCAGAAATACGCTTCCTGAGCTTCTGCTGCCTGCTGTGACGTAATGGCCCCACTTCATCACCTACTCACCCAAAAGTGCACACGCCTTCTCCCGAGGTAATTCCACAGATGTTTGGATAATAGCTAACAAATCAGAGGTGAGTTTGCATGTCAGAACGTCTCTTTGCTTCGGGGCAAGTAAAGAACGTCATTGTTGGTAATTCTGATGAGGGTGAAATCACAGACGTGTACATACAGCTGCGTGCCGTTACGTCAGAGGACACTCATTTGACTGATTTACAATTTCATCTCCTCAACCTTCGCAGAATAAGAAACTGTGGGTCTGCGCATGTGAAATGAAACAGATTACCCAGTGAAAGTGTTCAAAGAGTTTCAAGCTTGTTGGGTTTGTTACTAGTCTCACTTATCTCCGCCAATCTAAATGCGGCTCAGTGAGTTTATAACAAGGGAGCAATATGTCTTTGTTGAGCTACCGGGGGACAGAAACCTGCAGTTCAGGTTCAAATAGTGAGAGTTAAATCAGTGAGCAACAAACAGCAACCTGATTGCTCGCATATGAAGTGGTGAGATCAGGGAGCGTGACGTGTTTGGCTGTGAGCCACATGTCAGACCATGTTTTACTACACCAGGTCAACACCATTATAATCGATTATCCTTTTTTTTAATAGGACTGTACTTCAGGAAATTGGGATCATATTTGTGAAATATCTTGATTTGTATTTTTTCCTTTACACAATACACTATGACCCACTATCTACAAATGTCTAATTACGAAACAGCCTCCCCTGTGTAATACAAGTGAGAACATTCCAGACTAATGCATGAATGACACAACAAATACCTGCAGTGGAGGAACAGAACAAAGAGCCTGGGAGTGAAGCAGATGGCACACACACAGACAGAACGTTAGACACTTGCAAGCTGTTGCTGACAATATATATATGTATATATGAAATATCTGATTTTTTTATTATCGTCTCCAGATAGTTGTCTCAGCACTAAACAGAAGCCCACGTACATTTACTGAATGTCAAACAGCAAAGACAGACAGTTTTAGACCAGACTTGTTGGGTTATGGAGAACATATTCTGTTATACGTTTATATAAAATCAGGTGATAGTTATGACTTTACTCTGACATGGTGGTGACACACTAGCAGCAGTAGCTCGTTGCCATAGTTCATCATCACAGCCTGGTCTTCAGCACAGACCGTATATAGACAACAGCAACTGTCTGACTCACTATCCGACTGACTGACAAGACATTTGCTGAGGGTGAGGATGCTGGGAGCTCAGGCCTCAAGTGATGCCATAACGCTGTGCTCATTATCGTAACACTACACATCTTCCGTGTTCTTTCTGCCTTGAATGTTTTCTGGTTTCCTCCCACGCTTCAATTCCTAAACCCCTTTTCTCTGGTTCCAACTTCTTTCTCTTGCCTGCTCTGCTTCCGTTTTGTCTTTCACATTAGCTTATTTCCAGTGTGATTGTGTGCCCACCTCCTGTTACGTAAGGAGGTCATCATGGACCACTCACACACACACACACACACACACACATCTGGCTGTAGCTGGATTTCACCACTTTGCTGGGAGTGTAAAAAAGGAAGGTGGGAGTGACTGAAGCAGCCGGGGTGAGAGAGGATGAGGATGGGCTCAGCCTCCAGCTCCAGAGTCAGAGAAGGGAAAGCCCTCCCACAGGAAGTCAGCACTCCTCTCTACATGGCCTTTTAAGGTAAAAAAACTCCCCAAAACTGATCTCACCAGGGAACAGGGCTAAAATAAGTTTAAAGCTACAAAGAAAGCCGAGTGAAAGACTCTAAGTGGAGAAAGACTTTATGAAAAGTTAAACAGAACTAAATTCTGAGCTTCTGAATAAGACCTGGATGGAGAAAAGTCTCCCTGAACAACTTCCCTCTTTTTGTATTATTATGGATTAAAGGTGCAGTGTCACATTTTCATAACATTTCACTATCTGAGCATTTATGACTCAAGACTTTACTTCTGGTCACAGCTGTATCTTTATGACGGAGCTGCTGCTGCATAGAAGGAAACATTCATGCTGTCTGCTGTCCATCTGAGTCATACGGAAGGGGAAGAGTGTGGGAATTAGACCCAGTGCATATCTACCACAGGGGAAAATAATCTGCAGCCTGAAGAAACTGTAAACACAAGACGCATCCACAGACTGAGACATTATAGGAAAGTGCTGAGTATTGTCAGGAGAATTACACAAATTCCTAACTTTTCTATACTATTCAACAATCTTTCCGATTCCAGATTTTCAACAACATTTAGACTTGTTCATGACATGACCAGACACACACACACAGGTGCACACGCAAACAAACGCTGGTTGGTTTACTTAGAATTGCCGTCACGATGTAATTATGTACAAACATTCCCATGTGATGAAAGGAGAGTTTAATATCTCTAAAGATCTCAGACCCTCATGATAATGTTCAAATAGACGACCGAAAGAGAATTTTTAATCCTGACTTTTACATTTCTTTGTGGATGAATGTCCGTCTGATTGACTGGTCGAGCACCAGCCTCTGGCTGCAAATATCAGTGAGTCAGTCATAATGTGGAGCTTAATTACAATAAGTATGTTTTGTAAAAACCTGTTTTCTTTAGCCTCTGTAAATAAAAATAGAATAATGGTTCGAATTGAGTCATCATACTTGGTGGGTGTGTTTCTGTGTGTGTACTCCTGCGACAGACATAATAGTGTGTGACTCCTGCTCCCGGCGCTTCTCACTGCAGGCCACAACAACATGTTAGCTCAACCCTTGATTCCCTCTATTGAATCACCCAAAAACACTGTGTGTGTGTGTGTATGAGAGAGTGTGAGTCCATGCTTAGGCCTCTGCTATCTGGCCTAACATTTGCCTCTTTGACACTTTGACATTGCTCAAAGAGGATGTGTAAATAAAGATCCCTGCGGTTGAATGGCTGTAATGAGAGCCTGTATTCCAACAGTTATTGTGGATGTTTATCACCTCATCGCACTCATTCAGGACATGGGGGCTGAGAGGGTGAGAGGAAGGAGAGGAAAGGAAATATGTACAGCAGACATTTTCTGGTGACAAAGGGGAGGACTTTCTGAACTTAGTTTGTGATATCATAGACGGGAAAAGGAGGCGTTTTCATTTATGAATAAAAGTGTACTATGAACAAGAAGAACTTAACGTCTCATTATAACTTGATAAATAGGTATTTGCAAAACTGCAAAAAAAGTGAGCATGAAGCCTTTTGCTGGACATAACCCCCTGCTGCAGCTGTAAAAAAAAGGATGACAAGAAAGATCCAAAACAGCAAAACTGCAGCCATAAAATCAAAACAATTAGCTGAAACAGGCTATAAAGTCCTGCAGACCTGTGGTGAGCTGCAGAGTTTGGCAGTAATTCTCTGTAGGTATGTTGCTGGAAGCAGCTTCTTCTCACAGCACACGTGAACATACTTCTCAGTAAAACACTGATTAGTGCCCAGCAGCTTCACTAGTGAATAAAGTTTTGCAATTGTCAGGTACATACTATAAAAAAATGAGTTTCGGAGACTGTGAATAGTTTTTTATTGTTTGTATATACAGTATTAAACTATGCGGTGATAAGGCTGTCCCCGTTTTTACAAAGCTGCATTGCTGAGGTCATCTAGATGCTTCACTTAAGAGCCCACTGAGAAAGAATGTATGAAGTTACACCACAGCCATTTTGTTGATAGGCTGCTGAGCTGATAGCGTCCCAGCTCAATGAGCGATGAGGTGCTGCCACTAGCAAAAGAGGTCAAAGATCACTATGTAATTTATCAACTCTCCTACTGGATTGCAAGTGAAAAGTGGCAGGACATCAGGAGGTGAGAAAAAGCTTGTGTGAGAATCATCTGTTGCTGCTAAATCTCACATGAAATGGATCAACATGTTGCAGCTGTTAGCTATTACACATCCACATTTCCTTATCCAGTCTGGTCTGAGTGTGACTCCCTCTTGAATGAACATCACTCTCTTATCTGTGAAGGTTCTCAGTCATCCAGGTCATGGTTGTCTCAAAAAAGGTTTTTCAATAGCAACCGGACTTGTAGGTTTCTTGACGACGTTTCGCCCTTCTATCCAGAGGGCTTTCTCAAGTCTGACTTGAGACCTACAAGTCCGGGTGCTATTGAAAAACTTTTTTGAGATCACTCTCTTAGCAGTTCATCTAAAAACTGCATTTATCATCCACAAACTCTTTCTTTTCATTCTCTCTTTTCTCCCCACACTGGCTTCTTACAAGTCCAAACTCCTGATAATAAAACACTCCTCTATGTGCTGGCCCTGACCAGTCTTCCTGTCCAGTGTGACATGGGCATGACTTTGGACTAATGGTGCCCTGCTGCAACCTGCACATCACTCCACCCAGCCTGGCTTGGAACTAAACCTCCCACCCACGTCAGGAGAGAACAGTAACTCTTCAAGCACATTTATCTCCATTATGCCCCCAGTAGTTATCATACTCCTGTTTATGTTTGTTCTGTGGTGACTACGATTTACTAGTGAAGTATTACAGGACATGATTGTGTGTTTGTGCATGCGTGTGTGTGTATATGTGTGCGTGTGTGTGTATATGTGTGCGTGTGTGTGTGTGTGTGTGTGTGCGTGCGTGTGTGTGTGGTTGGCTGAGATCAAGTCTGTGTCCTTTTGCCTCGCCCACATACTGTTGAACATATGGCTTCATTTAGAGACTAATAGAAGAGGCTGATTTGTCATCAGCAGTATAAACAAATGAGGACACACACACACATTCTGTCTTTATGAAATGTGTATGTATTACAAAAGTCTATATGTTTTCTATTTGTTTAGTGACAGTTCATGAGAGGTGTACCTTATTTTTTCTGACATGAATCATTTCATTGAAGAGACTGAGAAAGAGTAGCACCCTGCATCGATACCTTATCACTGCGTCACACCCATCCTCCATTTGTCCATTGTATGAAACATTGCTGGTTATTATGACCAACAATATTCCCTGCTTCACTTTTTTGCCTCACTGCTTGCACATTTTGTATCAGTTTGTGAGCAGCTCCCTCTTGTGGGTTTATAAAATATCACAATTTGCAACAGGAAGTCACCAAAAAGCCTGATACGGTTGTCTTGTATGATACAAGACAGCCAAATGTAATGAATGTGAGATTTTCTTGGTGTCCCTCCATTTATTTGTCATGGTCGTTTGAACCAGTCCTGACAATACGAGGGTGAAATCAGCATTTGAACCCAGCAACTCTCACGCTGAAGATGTTTCATATGGAAGAAAACACGTTTTTATTCCATTTACAACTGTTAAACTCATATGCGAAAGTTAGACTCACTGAAATGTCCACAATGTATTAATCATTTACAAACTCTGCAAACATGAAAGTAATGTTTGCTCAAATAATCATGATTTTTTTCACAGTAGACCTTTTGACATACCGCAGTAGTAAAGTATTGTACATGCTGGCTCTTTGTTGTTGTTTCTTTCATTTCTTACAGGGGCATAAAGCCACATTAATATTATCACCGCTGGTGAATTTAACAAGTAAAAACAATGTCTGCTGTGAAAAAGGTTTATCCATACATATATTCTGTGTTGTTCTGCTGTTAGCAGCACAAACGGGTTATATTCAACATGAGAATTTTAATCAAACCTTTGTCTAGTTTTTTCTCTCGATGTTTATTAGATGACACTTTCAAAACATTTTGTATGTCAAGGTCTGTTTGGTCTTGTACACTCTGCAACCTTTGCATTGACTTAATCACATGTCACAGTCAGTAGTGGAAACTGTAGCTCTGAGTTTTAAAAGTGTGAAAAGCTACCTTTATGTAATTATTCAGTTCTAACCTCAAATTCCTCTGATGACATGCAGTAAATAAGAATTAAACAATCTAAGTACAAAGTCTGCAATTCGTCTGCAATTCGTCGTCCAAATGTCAGAATAAAAAATGTCTCCTGGTCTTAACTGTAATTTCATTTGTCATTTTAAAACAAACGCAAGAAATAATGGTCGATGTGTCAGTTCCCAGTAAACAAATCTGCCCGTCAGCAGGCTGAGATCACCTGTCAACATCAAAAATAAAACTCTCTTGACTGACGCAGTCTACTGATCAAAGTATCACTGACACTGAGGACCTTCTGTTCTCTCATGTAGGCGGATGGTGTATTGCACAATGGCAAACTAAGCTTTCGCTTTTGTAAATACCAAAGTACACAAATATCAGCGTTACTATTATTATTATTTACTATGTATTTGTATAGCACAAAACTCACATGAGAACGGCATATTTTTTGTACCTGCATCTTAATGTGAAATTTTTTTACACGACAGAGTGCACTGCATTTCCAACATGTCAAGGTTTTATAAGATAACACTAGTAACATTATGCTGTTTTACTTCTGAGCCATATTAAATACAGTTTATCCTGATGTTAGTCTAATGAACCAAGACTATTGTTATCTTTGCTGATAGTTCCTGCCGTTGTTCTGTAATCTGCTGCCTAAAAGACCTCGTCTGGCTCATTGTTTTGGGTATCTGTTCACGTCATTACCTTGGGCCCAACAGTAACATCGGTACAAAGGGAGGATTTGAGTTGGGCTATTAAAATCTACTACAGGTCTCAAATTAAATAAAGTTGTTCATTAAATATAGAAACTGTTACCAGAAACGGCGATAAACAAACATAGTTACAGATATTTGCACATGTTTACCAGAGTTCATTTAGTTATGACTTGCTTCACTGCTTTTTATATTTGTCATGACCTCATACACCTTTGTCTCCATGATGAGGAAGGAGGATTTAGACATAATTTCATTATGTGAATTAAATGAATATTTATGAGCCTGTGGTGAAAAAGAGAAACTAAATTTCAGAAGCATAAGTTAAACATGGAAAAATATTAAATTCAGCTCCAGTCTTAAGCCTGCATTTACAGGAGCTTTCTACAGGGGGCGGCATTGCATTGCTCTTCTGCAGTAAATCATTGCCGTGTGAGGCAGACTAAAGTTATCTTCTGCTGGGGGGAGAGGATGCACCTCAGTGAGGCTCATAAGTTTCAATAACTTATTAGATTGTTTAAAACTGCTTAGCTTGGTAGGAGACAGTTAACCTCCCGGTGTCGAATAAAACGCAGGCTCAGGCACATCCGACGCATTAATAAACAAACAGAGATGTATGGCGGCTTGGTTATCTTCTCAGCTCAGATCTATGTCAAAGCCTTGAATACAATGCACTCATTATGGAGTGTGTGACACAGACTGAATATTGTGTGCTGCCTGGGCATGAAAAAAGGGAAGGTTGTAGCCCTTTGTGAAATGGGTCAGATCTGTCAAGGGGTTAACAGGTGACTATGTCAGCAGAAAGATGGGATTTGATCATTCCCATAGCCTATGAACCCGAAAGAGTTCCAAAAAACATGCTATGGATCTGCAGTGACACTAATTATCTCATGATCCTTTGTCTGGCACTAAATACCAGACATTTGAAGGGTCACGTTAGATGTCATGTGTAGCATTGGGTTGAATTAGCCTCAAAGGAAACTAGCAACCCCTATAAATACATTTCAGTAGAGCAGTGAGCTTTTTGTAGCCCTTTCACGTGTGCTGTTTAAAACTAAGACAGTGTCTGAGATCTAACCACATTCACAAGAAAAGCTTGAGTGTCCGTCACCTCGCCACGTAAAGTCAATGTCCTGGAGTAACCTCTTCTCAGATCAAAGGGGTCGTTGCAGAAAAGACAAGGTTCAACAGGAGCTTCCTAACACGCGTTGCACTGTTATTTTCATACTTAAATTTGTATATGGTTTATGGTTGTTTTTACATGCAAAAGTTCTTCAAATGTCAAAAACACGTCCACCCTGATGATAACAACTGCCCACTAGGACAACCCGAGGAACATATGATGGTGTTAAGTTGCGCTTCTTTTTACTGAGTGTGCAGTTGCAGGCAGACAGCCTCCATATAGGAATGTGTGGTGAATGCATATTTGTGTAAGCCTGTTCTTGTGGGTGTGTCTGAGTGTGTGATGTCATGGCCTCGGATCCGGGTGATCCCTTCTTGCCCAATCAGTGTGAAGCTGCAGGTTTCTAGGGGTGGCGGTCAATAGATGGCTGAAGGATGGGGGGAGGTTAAGCTCCAACTATGACGTGTGGAAGCAACTCCGTGGTTCAGTGAGCAACTGAAGCCAGGACATCGATTAGGTTCATAAGACATGAGCTCTAACAAACGTGGTGTTACGTCAGTATCTTAACAGCTGCCAGGTCAAATGCATCACAAATCGGGGGCCCCAAACCCTTCAGTCCAGAGTGAATCAATTCACTCAATTATCTACATAAACCGATAACGTCTCCTGCTCTTTACTCCAGTACACCGCGTGTCACGTACTCCTGCAACATTAGCCAAATAAACTAAATAATGTTTTGCATGTCAGCAGTGTTTTGGCAAATTTACAGGGCTTCGGCTTAGTTTGGAAGAATTTTTAAATAAACTAAGTGATGTCTTACACATGTCAGTGTATTTAATGTTACTGGTCTCCAGAAAACACTGATGTAGAAGTAACATTTACTCACTTAGGAAAAATGTACAAGCTAAATACATTGGTTTAGTGGTTGTTATTACACATTCTGCCCCTGACATTTGAATATTTTCTTTGTTTTTATTCAGCGTCATTTTGTAAGATACATTTGAATGATTTTGATTGGCAGCAGAGATTCTGTGCATTTCAATGAGGAGCTGTTGGCCCTGTTTCAGCTTTCACTCTATTTTGTTTTCTTAAAAAAATATGTTTGGGGCCCCCGGACTCCTGCATCCCATTATCCTCCTATGCAGGAAATATTTTCATTTCTCAGATACTGTCTACTGCTTATGGAACGCAGCTGAGAATATTTAACAGTAAACTGGAAATTTCAAGGGTTGCAGGTTTGCTAGAGCCTACGTAGGCTGCCGCTGGGCAGGAGGTGGAGCCCACTTAAACAGAAAAAGACACATGTTTTCTACACAATTTAGTGCTTCAATCTTGTTCTGTTATCTATGCCGACAATAATGTATTAAGGATGTGGGATTTATTTATCTGAAGAAAAATCTGTGTTTTAATTCACTTCTGTTTCAGATCAAATGATGTCACATTTCCTTATCGCATTTTATTGTTGCTTTGTTTGGAATGAGCCACAAAAATACCCCTGACACAGTGTGAGTCACACAAATGATTACTTCCTTCTCATATTTAGAACCTTTTTAGCACTTTCCCTATCACACACATACTATAATAAAACACGTGGGCTGCTTTTTCCTGTGAAAATCATCCAGAACATTTATCAAAGTTCAAAATGTTGCATTTACAGGCTATGACGCTATCTATGGGTATTTTTGAGTCTGGCGAAGGCAGAATGTGCCTGTCTATTGCTTTGGCCAAGACTACAATATAACTACTGGGTGAAAGACGTATGCCATTTTGTAGAGATGTTATCTTAGTGCTAAACTGGATGAGAACAGCAGGGAAAAGGGCTAAAGAACGTTCCCTCTGGGATTAACAACATTTTTGGGATCTAGAATAAATGGCTGCTCCGTCCTGTATTTCTTGTCCAGAGTCTTCCTTAATTGTGCAGATAAGTCATGTGTTAGCAAACAAGTCTGAATATGCCTCATACGTCCATGCTGAGTTCTGGCTTGAACTTCCTAACTAGTCACATTCCGGTTTGGAAACAGCTCAGGTGCGAGGCTGCTGAAGTAAGAGATGAAAGGGAAGAAAACGGGAGAAAGAAGTGAGTGAAGAAGTGGTAAGGTAAAGGAAAACAGAACCACGCCAATGAGGAGAACATGGAAGTTCAACATTACTGGCTGCTGCTGCTGTTGGTCAACTGCCATGAATGGATTACAGGTAGTCAACTGTGTGTGTGTGTGTGTGTGTGTGTGTGTGCGAGGCAGAGCTATTTTCCTAAACTTCTCCCTGGATTGTCAATGAGTGCGTGGGATTGTTTGTTGTTTCACTGCGTGGATTTGTATGCTTATGGACGACTCTTGTGGGCTCAGACGTGTTTCAACCTGTCCTCGCAGGAATTCTGCGAGTCTCCACGTGCGAACCGCTGGTGGTGTAGATGAAGAGTTTGGCTTACTTATGACTACTGGGGTAAAGCGGTTTAGTCAAGGTTTAGCTTCACGTTTCACTCAGAAGGAGAGAGCTCAAGCTTTTCCCTGGTCAGTCACTCACGCTCACCTGATAAGTCACACGGTAGACGAGCAGTCAAAATAAAATGACACAAGATTCATAGATTTATTGGCCTACACATCGAGCTTAAATGTTTGAGCCACATGTTCACTACAGAGATGAACAGCTTTCTGAGCGGAACAGTGACGTGATCCGTGTGGCGCTCAGGCCGTTGTCCAGGGATTGTAACGTCTGCCTCTCTCTCAGGAGCTGTGAGTGGCATCAGTCCATACCTAAAGCATTATGAGGGCTTGTCGTACGACAGGGCCGATCTTCACAGGAGGCACATGAGAGCCAGGAGAGCCACACACACAGAGGAAGACACACTGCAGCTAGATTTCAGTGCTTTTCACAGGTGACTTCACGTTGGCTAAATATGTACTATTCAATTTTAAAATTGTCATTGTTATTTACCTGCTACATCTGCATACCTTTCTCAAAACCACATCTGTTTGTGTTTGTGTTTCCTGTCAGAACTTTCCGTCTGCGCCTGAAACGAAATGCAGCAGCATTTCCTCAAAACTTCATGGTCATCAGTGACAAAGGTTCCATAAACGCTGATGTCTCCCACATATACTCGGGGGCACTAGAGGGTGGGTATGAGTCTTAAAAGCCTCCCTGTGTCTGAGAGCCAGTAATTTATCCATTTAATCTGCATTTCCTTCTCATATCTCTGCTCAGTTTTAATCTCCCTGGTCCCTGACCTTGTCTTGCAGGTGAAAAAGGTTCATCCTGCTATGGCTCTGTGCTACAGGGTGAATTTGAGGGAACCATCCACACGGACAACGGGACTTATCACATAGAGCCAGTCCACAGATACACCAGCAGCCAAACAGATTACCACTCCATCATTTACCATGAGGACGACATTGGTATGTTTTCTAAGCACACGTTTAGAACACATTTTCAATATTAGAAGTCTAGTTCTTCTCCTTACTGCCCAGGATAATAAAACAGAACAGACTCTCCTTAACCTCCGCTGCTTTTCCTGGCCACTTGACGATAATGGCAAGAGCACAAAAAGAAATTCCTTGTTACATTAGACCTCCCTCAACAGTTTGACTCACCAGACTCTTGGCAGCCTCACAGGAACACCAACAATTACAGCAAAATACTGCACCTCTTCCCACTTTGCTCATATGTGATCTGTATCTGTACAGTATACGATGATTCCAACTATAGTATAAACACAAGTTACGAGTGATCAGTGAACCAGCTGTGGCCTTAATGCATAGCAAGAGTGGAGTTAGAATGTAACAGCAGAGTCTGCTTAGAGGTCCGAGGGGGTGTTGAGAAGTTGGGCCTCGGCCAAAGAAAACATAAACTGAAGGTGGCGTGACTTTTGTAAGAGGAGGAGTAGGAGAGATGGGGGCTGAAGATGAAGGAGGAGAAAGAGTTTGGGGGAGGTGTACAGTACAGAAGCTGAAGGTTGGGGAAAATAGGGTTGAAGAGAGAAGCGGAGCCTGAAACGGCCTTTGAGACATATTTTACGTACTAAAGATGTAAAAATGAAATATGTCACATCTCAATCATCGCTAAGATCTGTCAACATGTTTTTGTGCAGATGTTGTCTTTCTATCTCTGTCTGTTTCCCTGGCCACATGTGCTCGTCTGCATCAGTTTCCAAGAAAGCGTTTTCTAGGAACTACAGCTTTGATTGTGCCAAAACACCTCCTGTGTTTGTCCGTAAGTCTTCGGAGAGACTGCGACTTCCTCACCCCCCACTGTTTCTTTTACCCTCTTTACAACTGCAGCGAAACTTTGCATCACATGTCGCTGCTGCTGACAACATCCTGTTCACACAGGCCAGCGTATCTGCAGGAAACTGTGAAAGATTTGCCGCACGATATTTCAATTAACAATCAAAGCTTCCACACAAAGTGGTGCATTTGGAAACAAGGGGCTGACGTAATGCTTCTGTGTGCATTTCCACTTCCTGTGCTTGTTGCGTGGGACCAAAAAAGGTTGTCCAAGACTTTCTGTCCATTGTGATGTAGGATGTGGTGAGGTCCATCAGATCTGGGACAGAGGGCGTCCATTTTACATCAGACCAGCTGGTCACATACACCTCACTCGTTAGTCAAAACTGAAAAGGTTTGGTCATTTTGAGGGTCTAATTCAATTCATTAGTAAAAAGTAAATAGCAAATGCTTCACACGATGTGATACAGAGCGGTGAAGTACAAATATCAGCCAGCTGATGTTGTAATGGCAGAATGGAGTGACCAGGTGACTATGTGCTCTCCATCATTAAAAAAGTTAGTGAAGGATAAAATGTCAACTTAAAAACTGTTACGTTAAAACAAATAATAACCAATACACTTCTCAGCAGTGTGTGGAACAGTAACTAAACGACTAACAAATGTCAACAGCACCACACAGGATTCAAATGTTTCATTTCAAAACCAAAGCTGCTGATTTACATAAATAAGTTATGATCAGTCTTTTACCCTACGTTTTGCTGATGATTCGAGCATCTGGTCTACTATAACCTTTGTCGTGTTTACTCAGGGTGTTTGTGCTTGTTTTCTGAGGAAACGTGCCACCATGGGTTTGTTATGCACAGGTTTAGAACACAGCTGACCCTAAATCAGGAACATACCTACAGAAATCCCCCCTTTAATTTGTTATGATCACATCCAGCCCAGATGTGTGTGTGAGGGGGTTCCCCGACGTTGTAATAACGCCTTAGTTCCTTCCCTTAAAGGTTTATTATTAACTTATTGCTTAATATGTTTTTGCTAAGTTATTTTACTGGTACTTAGGGAAACTGCTTCTCTGTCTTTTCTTCTGATAGATTTGAACTACTGCATGTTGGAACATTCACTCGAGTTTTCTCTTATTTTTATGCTGAAAAGTAAAACAGATGTACAGAAAAGAGTTGCAGCAGTGTGACGATATTTGCTTCTGAAGATTTGAACAAGGCACTTTTACTTTACTTTGCAGACAATGTTAGCCAAAGCAACTTGTGTCTTGCTCAAGGACACACCTGCCACCTTCTGCATCCCGGTCTGGTTCTTATCCAATTGAGCCACCGGGTGCTTTGCTCTAATGAGTCAGAGAACAGCAACGATTGGTTGACTCTCTGCTTGGTGCTCATCTTAGCCGAAGCTGCAGACAGTAGTTTTAAGCTCTGTAGAGATTTTATAAATTAGATAAATGGGCAACTTGCAGATTGATCAGGTAAATTTGAGGCCCATCAACCGAGTGAATCACATTGTTTGTAAAAACTCTGGTCAGAAAGATCGTTGACAGCAATGTTTTCTTTCTGTACCTCCTTATACAGGAGGAAACTTATTTGGCGTGTTTAGGACGTGAGACTCTCACCTGGAGAATGACAGATTGTTTTTTCTTACCTTCCATTATTCACAGACGTAACATGTAACTGACGAGCAGCTGGATTCGCACATGGGATTTTGACCAGAACTGCTACTTTTTCTGCAGAAAGAAAGAATAAATGGTCATTTTGAGTAACATTGCCCAAACATATCACATCACTCAGCAGCTCAGAGAACACTGACAAACTGAGAAACGAGAGAGAGGACGAGGGCAAGCGGAACGTCTGGATCTGATTCCATTAGGGGGTTGACACCCAGCATTTAGACTTCCACATCCACGTCCACTCCCACAGCCCGTCCCCATTAATGCCAGTGTGGAGCAAATATCAGGTCTCTCATTGGCTTTTCGTGAGATGGTGTGATCCAATCACGTGTTGTCCGTCTCTCACTGCGGACCTGTGTCAGACGCCGGGAGATGTGGTGGTGGTTTTACACACACACACACACACACACACACAAACACACCCACACCAAACATTGGTTGATTCACACATCACTCATTTCCAAACTGCAAACGACAGGAACTGTACGATGTCATTGTGTCATGAAGGAATTTTAAAGCTTTTATAGTTTTTAAAGTCTTCGCCATACACACGGTTTGTAAATAATCCAATTGTAAACCATTTTCAATGGTTCTGAAGCATTTCCAGCAGTGAAACATTCCTTATTCTATATCTATATGCAGACTGCCCACAGACCCTCGGTGTAAACCTGACACACTTTTTGTAATGGAGTTCTTTCAGCTCTTTTTGTGGAATTCTCTGACTTTTCCATAACACCGTGGTTCGTTTATCCTAATATAACCACCCTGGACTGAAACCCTATGACTGCATCAGTCCAGATCCCACAGGTGTCCGGTCGCTCCATGACTCCCATTCCAGCAGTGATTTGCAAAGTGAGTCAGTTTCTATTACGGCATAGTATCTGAAAATGGTTCATTCCTGAAGCACAGCTTGAATGGAAGCTCAGCTCAGCTGTCTCTTAAATGTGAATCCCAACACAGAAATGTGAGGCATGATGCACACAAGAGAGTTTTATAAAGCACTAACTTTAAGTTTTCAGTTTGATTGTCTCAGTTCCACAACTTACTGTGGTGCAAAACCATAATCTGCTGGGTTTTATGATGTCTTTGGGAATTTAGGCATCAAGTAAGTGAGTAAGTGAGTAAAAAAGTAATTGGCCAAGATATTAGCTTTTAGATTATTCACACCTTTCATTTTTATGTTCTGTGTCTGTGTTTGGGATGTTGTAGCGCTGCCTTCCATGGGATCTCGTCCTGATGGATTCTGTGGTGCAGAACATCTAAACGTCCTTGCCCAAAGCCTCCGAACCGACAAGGTAAAAAACTCCCGACATCACCTCAGTCAGTAATACAAATGCACTTGCATGTACTCGCTTTCTTTTTCTGACCTTTCTCTTAGCGTGCCCACCTCTGCCATAACGTTCATTTATTCAAAACACGCAGCACAGTTACATGCTGCGTGACTAATGTTTGAGACAAAAAGAACTCAGCATGGAGACTCAAAAGTCTCCTCTCTCCGGACCTCGAATATATTTACAGTAGCTGCTGCTGGAGGTCTAAACCCGATAGCCTTGGCTGTCTTGTAATGAAATAAAAATAAACAGTTATAATGGAAACATCTGCCACATTGGTTTGGCTGATCTCCCCCTTGGGTGCCTTTTTTATGGTTTTACCTTTGACCGAGAAGGTTGTGGCCCCTGTATTCATTGTCAACAGTGGATATTGGTGTGGATCCATTTTTAGAAACATACCTGCTGGTGTAGGTCATTTCCACTGTTTGGTTATGAAATGATCTGAACAGATGTTCTTCCCAATGGACCATCCGAGTTGTGTTTCCTGTTTCAACACATTGTCGTTGCCACTGGGACACTGGTACCAGCTCAGTGTCAACAGACTGTGTTTAATGTGTTGCAATGTTCTGATCTGATTCTCACCTTTCCCCACTCACACAATAAGAACATATTGTCCTCCATGCCGAGGTTAAATCACACTTACAATCTGTCCCTGTCTGCCCTCTCCACGTCTCTGCATTTTCATTCACAGGAGGCTCCAGCAAGCCGGTCTAGGAGGACAGTCGATGAGTCAAAGACCAGCTGCCTGCTCCACTTCCATGTTGACCACCTCTACTACCGGAGGTATAAGTCTGTGGAGGCTGTTGTGGCTCAGGTGACTCGTCTTTATTTCTGATTTTGGATATGTGGTGCTCAAATCAGAGTTCACTTCTAAATCCTAAAACTGTCTCTAAACAAAACCAGGAAACCCGTGTGCTAGTAGTGCTGGTTCAGTCAACTTGTTTTTAATGTGTTTACAGTGTTATTTGGCACATGATCACTGTTCTTTCTTGACATTCAGCATGAGCAGAGTTTGAATTGTTTCAAAACACTGACCCAGAAAAACACGATCTCAAGCCCTGAATTTAATGTATATTTAGTAGGTTGCCTTGGTTTCCACTGAGAAATTAAAAATTCCAATATAAAATAAAATTACCAACTGCTGCTGCTCCTGCAAGACTAAAGAAAGGCAACACATACTGTAATTCTGATGGTTTTGCGAAGCTTGAAAATCATTTCAAGAACACAGTGATGCACAACATCTCGACACATGGGGTGTAGACGTTTGGCCAAACAGGCCTCTGTGACAGAACTGTGAGTCCAGAAGCGGGGCTGGTCAGTTGTTCAGATTTTAGAAGAGTGCTCCTTCATAGTAAAATAACTTATTTTTGAACAGTTTCAGTTTTAACGGCATCCTGGTTTCAGATTTGAGTGACAGTCTGGGTAAAAAGTTAGATGCCTGCTGCTGCGTCCTGTATTGCCTCAGTGCCCGAAGCAATGTAACAGTGATTTAAGTGTCTGTGTTGAAGTTTCTCTGTCTGAACAAAGCTTTTGTCATTAGAGTTAAAGGTCACATGAAATGCTATCTTGATGCTGACTTCAGAATGAGACTTTTAGCTTTCGCTGAATTAAAACCAATAAGCAGTATTTATTATTATTATCTGTATTTAATAAGAAAATTACAAAAGCGCAGATGTTTAATCTCATCTACTTATTCTTTTTTGCCTTGTACTCAGCTTTTGATCCAGTTTGAAACATACAGTATGTTCTTAATTAAATCTCTTAGTGGTCAAAGCAAAGTCAGTTAATAAGTATATGTCTGTCTTGAGCTGTTTTCTGTGGCCACACATTGTTATTCTTCGCCTCCTGCTGTCCGTACTCTCATCGCTGCTCTTCAAATTCTTTCCACCATAAACACACACACACACACGCTTGTTGTCCCTGGATAGGCTCCAGGGCTTTGTTGGACCGGGTGTGAAACTACAGTGTAAGTGATGCCGTGATGTGATCTATGAGTGAAGCTAAACAAAATGCTGGTGTCAGTCACTGCTGACCTGGTTTTAATGTCTTCTGCATCTAGGTGAATGAAAAATTCCCACGGAAACGCTCCAGTATAATCATCTCCTGCTGTATAGGCCAACTGAGGATAAACTCAGGCCGCTGCATGTGACTGGTTTGCACGTGTCTCACTGAATTTGTGATGGACTGTGCTACCTAAAACAGCTGAGAGATTATTTTACTTTACTTTGCTTGGCAGATGCTTTTATCCAAAGCATCCTAGCGCTGGGTGTCTGGCTCAGGGACACACCTGGTAGGGTATGGACTAAGAGTCAGACAGGGTTTCAAACCTGCAACCTTCTGCATCCCAGTCTGACGCTTAACCCATTGAGCTACCTGGCCGCTTCTAGCTGATATTACCTGATGTTCATTTATGAATCCATCCATCTAAATATGGTCAAAGATGCATGGTTGTATTGTTGTGATCTGCATAGTCAGCCTCTGTCAACAGGAGATGTTTTTCTCTTTTCTAAGGTTGCCTCCTACATACGAGCAGTGAATGACATTTATGACAACGTGGACTTTGATGGAATCAAGCTGATCAACTTCAAAGTGAAATCCCTCAGTGTAAGATAACAAACAGCACACACACGCGTAGAGTGAGGCGGTTACTCCACATAAGCAGTGACCGTCTATGTCACACGTTTAATTAAAATAATGTAATGGCCTTGACGTTAAAATAAATAGTGATTATGACAACTGGGTGAATCAGAATCAAGCCAGCACTCCAACTCTCAGCCAGAGAGTATTTCAAATATCGCCCCCTCTGTCTGGATGCTGTGTGGGAATGTCTCATTGTTCGTACCCCAGGTTTGATTTAAGAGCATGTCACTTCTCTCTCCAGATAATGACTGAGGAGGATACGAACGATCCGCTGTATCCTCTGTTTATTGGGCCTGAGAAACTGCTGAGTCTGTTCTCTGAGAACAACTGGGGCAACTTCTGTCTGTCGTACCTGCTCACTAACAGAGACTACAGCGGGGTGCTGGGCCTCGCCTGGGAGGGCAAGGCTGGTGAGTCAGGCTCACTGTGTCACAAACACGTGCACTCAAACACACACGTCATGCATAATAATTTAACTAATTACTCAGTGGTTTGAATAATAACCAACTTTAGATATTGACCATTTTTACTTTAGCTCATAGATATTAAAAATGAATAGCAGAACACATAGCTTTAATAATTTCATGACCCAAACATGGGTCAAAACACAGTTTATTATTCTGTGGCCTAAATACATAACTTTAGAGCAATAACCTGAATGTCTGTTTTCTTAACGATTCTCTCAGGTTGGTGTCTGTAGTATTATTGTTGTCAGGAGACATGTAGGAGACATTGTTGTGGTAGGAGGCTCTTCCTGCTTGTTTCTGTGACATTGTTTTTTTGAAGGCTTTCAATTGGCTATACTGAGAGGCGTGAGAGCAGACCACCACGATGGCATGTGATTAGGGAGAGAGAGAAATGCACACGCACACATACATGCATATATATATATATATCTATATATATATATACATGGGACTCACACACACACACACACACACACACACGCACACACACACACACACACACACA
>JAUMHF010000019.1:9201213-9311569 GCA_032359275.1 Microctenopoma steveboyesi | reverse complement strand
CACACACACACACACACACACACACACACACCCACACACACACACACACACACACACACACACACACACACACACACCTCCCAGACGTCTTAGTGACCGCATTCCACAGTGTGGTTGGCATGGCGACATCTCATATGTGTGAGACACACACACACACGGTGGATTCACGGCGGCAGTGACAGAGTTGTAACTTTCTCAGCCTCGTGTGTCAGTGGACAATGTTTGAACTCCATCAACAGACACGCATCTCCAGAACTCACTTCAGCAGCCACAGGACCGTAAACCCACAGATCACGATGCCCCAGCAGCTACAGCAGGGTGCACCCTGCACACACATGCTCACACCCATCTGCCCATCACCTCCCTTAACCTCAACAAGTCGTGTGCTCATACGCCAGAGGTGTGTGGGGGGGTTGGGGCTCAAATGTCTTGAGCTTCTTCCACACAAGTAAAATGCCTCCTCGTCCTCAGACTAACTGAGGAAGTTCAAGCAATGTGTTTGGTGTTGCTGAGGCGTAATGAAATACCAGCAATGGTATGAATATATGTGTATTGTTCAGTGTAAATGACCAGCACTGTTACATCCAGCACTATAAAACACACATATATATATATATATATATATATATATATATATACAGTATATAAAACATTGAATGTGTATCTTTAGATTAGACTCGTGTTTTTTCTGTTGCAGCAGCCACTTCTCAAAATTCTCTGGTAGCATATGATATAACAACTATGATCAACCCTTACTTTAACTGTGTACAACGCACCCATTTTCCATGTCTTTGCCAAACCCTCCTAAATAAAATAATTAATCTTCAGAGCAGAAGTTCAGCAAGGTAATAGATCCATGGCAAATAGTTAAATATTGTAATGGTCTAATGATCAAAAACAGCAACCATCCATTATCTTTTCCTGTTAGCTGTATTACTGGTCCAACACAACGTCTGCGTAAATTTGATTTCTGTTCTGTGAACTGTGTTGCATTCCAGACGGGCCCTTTAATCCCTTTGTTTTCAGTAGGTCATGCTAGTCTAAAAATGCACTAAATAAATCCTGTTCAAATTTTGCAATGTGGAGGTCGCTGGACTCAGGAGGGAGAGAAAGCCATGAGCAGAAGTCACCAGCTGCAGTTACTGTACAGTAAATACAGAAATGACTGCAGCCTGTTTTTAGGTCACTCCGACTCCACGGTTGTGTTTATTCAAAGGACGCCTACTACTGTTTGTTTATTTTTATGAAACCATGCTTCCATCTGTTGCATTTTTTGTTTCATATTCTTCTGTGAGGTTATTTGATCACACAACAAATACGTATTTCAGAGTCTGTGATTCAGTGTGTATGTTTCTCCCTTATGTTTATGTGTGTCACAGTGTGTGAGCGTGCTTCCTCCTGATGAGGAATGTTTACTCAGTGATCTAATAATAGGAGTCTTTCTTTACAGCTACCTTTGGTGCCTGAGAAGAGGAAGGGAGCCCCTCTCTGCCTGTGCTGCCAAAAACTACAGCACAAAGTAGCACTCTTTCTAGGAATGCCAGCTCCTTGAATAGCCTGTTGGGGGGCCACTTTAGGCAAAAAGTGGGTAAAGTTGGAGAAATGCATCCAGAATCCTTAATTAACATGAGTGGGGGAGTCTTTGTCTCGCTTTTAACGTTGTGGGGTACAATTAATTATCCTAATTATTTGTATTTCCTCTTTGCTTCTCTCTAAATCTAAAACTCGATGTGATTTTTTCATTCAAGAACACATCACATGACACCAAGGTATGAACGTGATTACTGAAGGTCACTGAATGCAACCTCACTCACCTGTCACATGGCGGTAGTGTGACCATCTTGCCCTAACCTCTACAGTACCTTCATTGTGTTCTACAGCAGCACAGATAGGGGGCACTTTTGTTTTTGTTTCATGACCTCTACCGTCCTTCACTGTTCCTGGACGTCACACATACGCCCACGTTGTAACAAAAACATGCAGGTGGGAGCTCCAGATGCCCGCGCTTGGTTCCCACAGTGTTCAGTGACCTGATGAACTCGTATTTCTCTGAAACAGGTGCTGAATGTCTAAAACAAACGTGTACCTCATAGGCCTTACCCCAGAAAACATTGTGTAATAGGTGTTACGTAAAATTCATGTGACCACATGGGAACTACGGAGACCTCCGAGCTGAGCCGTACATGGGCACAAACAGTGGGAACCAATGAGGGACAGAGTGGAGAGAAGGAAGGTTACTCCTACCTCCTCCTCCTAGTAGGTGATTGAAGGTCTGGCATAGATCATTACCCTTCTCATAATAACACTAATAATATACTAATGGATACTTTATTAATTTGTATGGACGGGCAGCTGCATTTTTGCTGTCAAATGTTCAGGGTTCATGTCTTGTCCAGGGAACCGTGAGCCAAACCACTAACCTTGGGGATGCAGATAGCTACCCTGTCAACTGTGTGATGGTTAACTCTAGATGCATGTTGCACTGGTTCCTAAAGGTTTCAGTGACAGCTCTGTAAAATAGGGCCATCCTATGTAGGTATCTGTTGTCCTTTGTTGACCTCTGTTGTCTTTTTATTGAGTTTGGATAAGAGATACATCCATCTTGGTTTAGAATATAACTGTTTTTGGTTTAGCATGTTCTGTTCCACAAACACTCGCTGCAAAAAATGTCACTAATTTACAAAAGGGAACTAGATGAAGTCAGGTCTTGGAGGAAAAACACAGCTACCTTTCTCTCTTGCTGGTTTCAGATGGTCCGAAATTCTGCTGCCCGTCTCCTAACAAATACTAGAAAACGTGATCATAAACCTCTCTCCACTGGCTTCCAGTTCGCTTTTGAATTCATTTTAAGTTGTTGATTTTGGTTTTTAAAGCCATAAACGAGCTGGCTTCATCTTATTTAAGTGAACTGTTGCACTTCCACAAACCATCCAGATCACTCAGATCGTTTGCACAGCTTTTGTTAATGGTACCTAGGGCTAAATACAAACGTTGGGGTGGTCGGGCATTTTCTGTATCTGCCCCAAAGCTCTAGAACAGTCTTTTAAATCCCAGCTTGAACATTTTTTGTATACTTTGGCTTTTACTGAACAGTAGAGTTTGATTCTTAACCAACCCCATGTTTTATTGATCCCTCTGTTTTCATCCGTTTTGATTTATTTATTATTTTCTTTTGAACATCTCCGTGTGACAGCTGGCCCTCTGGTTGGCCAGCCGACAAATGATGGCACAGCACAGGCATCGACTCGTGTGAATATGACCATGTGTTTGTAATTGTGGCGATGGCTGTCTAAATGAATGGCCCTAGACCCATAGTCTGTTCAGGCTCTTTGATGTGAAACTGTAGTAAAGTAGATCAGCAGATCTGGTGGCACATCTGTCTGCCCCTCTTGACCTCGGGGCCTCAAAGGTCAGAAGAAGATTATACTCGAGAGTGGAAACATTCTCGATTCAAGGGATTTCCAGTAGCTCAAGGTTTCATCCGGCCTGCAGCTCCCTATTCTGTGGAGTTAACATTTAGTGTGTATTCCTTCCACTCCTCTGTTGTACAATAAATACAGAATGTAAACCACAAGCTATAAAGATCACATCAGAGTGCTTAGACTTTGTTTTTTACAGGGATAGAGGGAGAAGTCAGCAAATGTATTTATCCAGCAGGACATCAACTGAAGATAAGATGAAAGACTGAAACAGGAAACGTTGCTTTCACTGGTTTATGTTCTGGATATTCTCTGTTCACCTCCATGTTTTGTGACTCCTGTCTGTGTCCTTCAGGTAACTGGGGAGGAATATGTTCACAATACACCAGCCTGCGAGACGGCAGGACCTCCACCCTCAACACTGGCTTGGTCACAATTCAGAACTATGGTCAGTTTTTGCCTCCTCAACACGTCCAGTTGACCCTTGCTCACGAGCTCGGCCACAGCCTGGGATCTCCGGTCAGTCGGCATGCTTCGACACTACACCCTCTTCACCTCTTAACAAATACACTTTTACTGCTTTTAGGGTGGTTTATCCCAGCGCAGTAGCAACAGGCAGGTTTAAATGGGCCAGTATATATTTTGTGAAGTAGAATGAGAAACAGGTGTGGGGGGGGGGGGTGGAAATGGAGGGAAAATGTGAGGGCATCTGGTAGTTGGGTCAAGAATGACAGAAGATGAGAGGAACAGAGCAACAATGTGATAATACCAGTAGTGTACATGTGGGTGAGGCCAAACCCATTGTTCTCTTGTGGAAGTTGTAGGTGCTGTGTTTACATTTTTATATAAAACTATTATGAAAGCTTCTGTCATTGGCTGAGACTCCCGGCCATCGGTAATGCTGGTTTTACAACTCCTGGTTAGACAAATCTCTGTGATTTGAATGTTAGACTCACTTCACATGTCCGTGCAAAGGCATACATGGCTGTTTGCGCTGTGCTGGAACAGATTGTCTGTCTGTTAATGATTGACTCATGTGGGCACTGGAGACCTTGGCCTCTATTGACTGGTGTGTTTCAAGCAGACCCTTGGCTCAGCCTCGGTGGAAAGAAGAACAGGAGGAGTGCTGGTTACATGCACATTTATTCTGAAGCTCTTCAAATGTTAAGGCCTCCCCACACTTCATCTACTGCCACCAAAACACAACACACAACTCAAGTATAAACACCTCTGTGCCTGTGTGACAGCTGCTAACGCCTTTCAGCTACAGCTTGAAATGCCAGCAGCATTTTCACCCTGCCCTTTGTTATTCACACTTCCACAGACCAGAGGACCCTCCGAGGCTTTCCTGAGAAGATTAGTTCTGCTACGTCAGACCATGTAGACTTTATAAAACCTGAACTACCTTAGGTTCTCCTGCACAGAAGGCGGGACACCAGGCTGGAGCAGGACAACCTAATGTTATTTAAATGAGTAGGTCTCACTGTATCTGCAACTGTGCACAAAGGAAGTGAAAGATACATTTAAATATTTTTATTACATGTTTCTTTGAATGCTATTAGTTGGTCATTTTTGTACTCGCAGCCTTGAAACAATGGCACCAACAAGTTTTTAAAATTTGTTTAAAACCTTAAAAAAGTTTGTCTACAGATGTCCAACAATACAAAACCAAATAATAATAATAATAATAATGACATACTACTATCGACCCCCTTTTGGAAATTGTTGTTGGACATCTGCCAGACAGCACATATCAGCACAAACCAAACAGAACTGTATTGTAACGTGTTTTGATTCTTACGTCTGTACATCTTGAGATGCCACCAAGAAGCTGAGGCGATACAGACAATGCAGAAAACAACAGAAACATGACTGAAGACTCTAAGTTGACATGATACCAATAAATTGGATGGAGAAGTCTTAGAAAACTACACCAGCATCTGCCCAGCTGTGGTAAAGTGCTCTGCCAAACCCAAAACTGTAAACATACTGATAAATTAGCACTCACTACGTCCATTAAACTAACTGGGAACAGATGCAGAATTCCCACATCAAGACATGTTCTCTTTGCATGTTGTTAAATTTGAGTCCACTTGTTGGTTTTGACTGTTTTCTTGACATCCAGTATATGTTTCACAGCTCAGACTAAAGCAGGAGGAACTCACAGTTTTGTCCTTCATGTCAGTGTGTGTGGAACAAGGCACTCTTCTGTTGTCCCAGGGCCATCGGGTCCCAGTTAAATCTAGTGTATAAGTTTTATATATAACAAATAAAACAAAATGATCTGTCACCGTGTTGACCTCCTGATTCTATCTTCACTTGGGTATTGCGAGGTGAAAATACAGCAGATGTTTCCGTGTATTTACTGTACATTCATCCTATTAAGACGCATGCTACTCATGTTAATTGCTGATACTGCTTCTGCTTCAGCACGATGAGGGCTCGAACTGCGGGGATCTTGGTTCCGATGGAGGTGAAGGCAGGTACCTGATGTTCCCTCATGCCACAGATGAGGTGCGTGAAAACAACGAGAAATTCTCTCCGTGCAGCATCAAACACATCAGCAGGATCCTCAAACTGAAGAAGGACAACTGCTTTGTGGGTAAGTAAGCAAAGATTGCAGAGGGACTTCACGTGCGTTGCTCTTCATTGGGGACAAATGTTTACATGCTTACTGTTTCTCTGCACGTTCAAGGTACAGTAGGACTGTTGATTCCTTATATTTACTTATGTGTTTGCCTGCTGTTTGTTGGGCCGTGCAGTCAGTGATCAGCCCATCTGTGGAAACCAGATTGTAGAGGAAGGCGAGGAGTGTGACGTCGGCCACAACGACAAAGACCCCTGCTGCTACAGCGCCAAAGAGCCTGTAAGATTCCGGTGTCGCCTCAAGCCTGATAAAGTCTGCAGGTAATGTGTCATAAACATACATGGGCCATCAACGTCTGAGCTTGAAGCTCTTAACAACATGCTACATCCGCATTTAACCTTGTTTTGAGACATTATGTTCATGTTGAAAAGCAATTTCTGTCTTGTTGTTGTCTTGCTCTCTGGTTTTCTAGATGTGCCTTTGTTGTGTTTAGCTTGCATGTGTCACCCGGACATTTATGATGTCTTTTCACTCGTGCATCCATCAGTCCCAGTCAAGGCCTGTGCTGCAGTCAGGACTGTGAGTTTAAGCAGGTGGATCAGATGTGTGACGAGGAGACAGATTGTCAAAGAGAGAGCGTGTGCTCAGGCCTCTCTCCATTCTGCCCGGAGCCAAGCGCCAAGGAAAACCTCACCGTCTGCAGCCAGGGCACGCGTGTCTGCCTGAACGGGGTGAGGCGGCCACACTCACGACATCGTGCTGTGACTCAACGCGCTCCGACTCTATTGCCCAACGCTATGACAAAAGAGTCTCCCACTGGCATCAGGTTACCCTGTGAGCACAGATGCACACGTACCAGTATGGTATTTCTGCACCCATTTGAAAGTGACCATGTATGTGGACGTCATCATCTTCTTCATTTGGTGTAGTTCCGTGCCTCCAAGAAATATCAGTGTATGACTCCAAATAAGTGGAATTATGAGCCTTTTCTATTGTCCTCTGAGGAGAAGAGGCAATAACTTAATTCTAGTAATACAGATTCATTTTGTGTTTGGGATATATTCGTCCCCAGGGGTTCTTTAAGTGTGCTACACTCATACTATCTCATCCAAATATAATGGAAAATATTAACTGGGGAAGGCTTTTGAGTAAGGCGTAAAAAAAGAAAAGTGTAGGTGGAGTTCGGTTATAATGTCCAAATTATTCGTGAAGTATTTCATCTGAATAGTATATGGCCAATAACCTTGGCCAAATGTTTGAATTATTGCTAGAATGAAATGAACACAAAGCAAGACACAGACTACTTTTTAAAAGATGAAGTCAGAATCAGCATTTGGTTTACATTTAAATTCAAGCCTCATAGTTTCATAAACTAAATCTCATATTTTTAAACTAAAAACTACACTAACATTGATTATCACCAATTATTAAACTGTCTTGATAAATTTCTCTTATCGGTTTCTTTTTTTCTCTACTTGTATATCCTGATGTATCCTCTGTTTTTTTTTTCCGGAAGGTCTGCACAGAGTCTCTCTGTGTGAAGTACGACCTGGAGCAATGCGACTGTCCTGGAGACTCCATGAAGGAGAAATGCCACATGTGCTGCCAGGAGCCTGGTAATCCTGTACTTTACTAATATAGTGTGTGTTTGTGTCCCATCAAATCCGACTTTACCCTCATAACTAACCATCATACATCAGAGTACAAGGGAAGGTGTTCATTTAAATCATCTTGACTGTTGTTTTGTATGTTATTTTCATATAATTTCTATGTGTCTGTCACAGATAAACCTGAGACATGTGCCAGCACCACGTCCTCCGTGCTGTCTCAGTACTTTCAGAGAAAAGCATTGCCCCTGGTAGGTGGAGCTCCGTGCTCTGCGAAGCGAGGATACTGTGACAAGTTCCGCGTATGTCGCTTGCTGGATGCGGACGGGCCCATCGCCAGGCTGAAGAACTCCTTCCTCCATTTGGATGAATTTGAGGACATAGCAGAATGGATCAAGGTGAAGTTCTACGTATGAGTAGCATATTCAACATATAGAGTTGATGGATGATGCTGAAGCTTACGTGGATCTTATATAAATTCAGTCAAATGACAAAATTTTATTTCTTAGTCAAAGTTTCACCATAACTAAAGTCAGTATTAAAGTGAGTATTAAACATTAAAGGAGGATGATAACAGACAAACTGGCAGGGGACGAATGTTGCTGGGAAAGGTGATTTCAAACTGATCCAGGTGTGTGAGGTGACAAAGAAAAGACAGCAGAGCTAACTAAAGTGAGGGAGAACAGCTGGAAGAGGTCGAGAGTCAGGGCGAGTAACTAATTGGATGTGTTTGTATATGTGTGCAGCAAAGGGCTGAGGGAGGAGCTGGGGACAGAGGCAAAGAACACGTGGCAGAAATAACAAAAAAAACACAATCTCAGGGAAAATAAAAGACAAAATTCATAAGCTCCTGCTATAGTCCGTTTGATGTTGCTGCACAAAGTAGCAGTTGCACCTACAAGGAAGAACATTCAACATGTTTGTTAAGCTTAAAGGAAACACAGTTCATCTCTAATCAGCATATCATTTAAGCATAAACCCAATGTGTTGTCTTACCTTCTTTCAATTCATGACTGGGTTTTGACGATTGATGATTAAGTTATGTGCCGAATGTATGAAATGTATAAAAAAAGTATCATATATTGTTACAGTGGCTCTTCATGTATTAGCTTGATAAATCTGAACAGTAAGTTGTTAAAATGACCTGGTCAATAGTTAATATCAGGTCAAACTAGAGGTTTCAGCATTTCTGTGTTTGAAAAGTGATTATTGAGCATACTGTCTCTGTTTGCACCTCGGGTCTCGTCTCAGCCCACTGTACTTGCCACAGTCTCCTGTAGTGATGTTCAGCTGTCGCCGGTGTATCAGCTATAGCTGCCTTTGAGTATTAGCTTTTTGTGACAGTGTGGAGAATCAGGAATGCCGTTTGAACTTAGGAGCACCTCACAAGTCACTCCTGCTGGTAAAAGAAATTGTCCCTGACTTCAGGAATCATGTGTATTTTCATGACATCTCTGTAAAATGCAGAACGGACAGAGTGAGTCAGGAACAAAACAGGAAAAAGGATGAGAATAAAAAAGATTAAAAGCTAATGAATCAGTCCTGGAACCTACATGTTGTACTATAAGTCTGTGATACAGTTAAATGTCATAAATTCAGAAAGGAATATGAAAACATACACATTACAAACTATTAAAGTGATGGTTAAATAAACTGATCTTACATCATCTTAGGTTTTAAATAGTTGTACTACACATAAATAGCATTAGCATGTGGGTATGTGCAAATATTGTGTAAGTCCTCGGCTTCACAGTCCTCATGCTAACTCTTACAGTTAAGGTCCCAAAAAGCAGAAAGCTTTAAACAAAAACCTTTTTGAGACAGCAGGTAAACAATAATCCAAATCAGTACTAAATCCCTGTGTTTCACTAGAAGCCACATTCATACCGACCTTCTTTATTCTGTGCAGGCTCATTGGTGGGCCATCCTGCTGGTTATCCTGACACTGTCTGGAGTGATGGGCTGCACCGTCTGCCTCTGCAGCCGCACACTGGACACCAGAAACGTGAAGTGATCTCCACCTTTTGGTCGTGGTTTCTTCTGGGAATTCAATTATTATTTTCACGGCACTCAAATTGTATTCAACTGTATTCACCAGGAATATTAAAGTGCTATGTTCAGCTTGGTTCTACATGTTGTGAGACTTACACCTGCTCAGTTGTTGAGTAAAATCTGTCATCTCTTCTCCTTGACTCACATGTCAACTAATGGTGAGTGTTCAACGCACATGTTATGGAAAACATCCCTGTTGCTGCTAATTGTGGCTCCGTCGCTCCCTTCAGTGGGGCCACATAGTGAAGCACCACACACATACAGTGGTTAAAGGTTACCTGTCTCTGCAAAGGCTGATGGCTGGTGATTGTCTTTACCTCCTGTGTCAGTCTCACTGTCGCAGTTAGTGGTCATTTATATGTGACCTTTGACACACATGCTGCCATTCGTGCTCATGTTTCAGTGCATAAAGTTGCAATACACACATTTGTCATGTCAAATAGTAAGAAATAATCCTTGCAGAAGGAGCGAGGTACTGTATCGCAAATTGGTGATATTTTCCTTAACTATTTCAGATTCATGTTTTAAATCTCAAAAGTCAAAGCTCCAGCAATAACTTCAGTAGGACAACTCTGCTGGACGACCATCACATTCTGGCTTTTTTTTTTTGCATTTGTAGAAAAAAAAAACACACATTTCTGGCAAACTTGCCAAAACAAGTAAAAACGCATTAATGTAACAATAAAGTTAGTCAATAAGAGGTTTCACCTCTTCCTCCATCTATACAACGGTGCAGTATGTTTGTTCCAGTCATTATTATATATTATATATATATATTATATTATTATATATGTGTTACTCCTCACATGAAAGCACGTCCTGTTTTGTGACTTCTTCAACAACAGTGTTTATCTGGGGCCCTTTGTTACATTTCAGATGTGCATGTGTTGTATTTGTTATCTTGTCGAAACTCTTCAGATGGTTCTATTTGAATAACCACTCAAGGTTAGAGATACTGTACGTTTTACTGATAACACTGCTGTACTTTAACTCAGGATAAGTGCAGGATTTTTACTTTGAACAGGGTATTTTTAGGTTATTGTTGAGGTGCTTTCACTTCTTTAAAGTTCTCAACAGTGTTTCCACCACTCATAGCTCAACTAAAGCGTGTAGTGATGCATCTGAAGCTGAATTTTACGCAAATAACCTCATGATAAATCTTCTAGGTCACCATGACAAGCAATCACAATGGCGCCTCAGCTGCAAGGACATAAAGAGTTTATTTGGATTAATTGAACCATTCCTACCACTTCTATATCAAAAACAGGTGTTAATTGTTAAAACGTTTGTTCTTTTTGCTTTCATAATATTAAACAGCCTTGAGCTGCTAAATATGAGTGATAACAGTGAACTGTTTTAGGAAGTGAGAATAAAATATCGAGTGCAAAACGACATCTCAGGTGGCAGTTTTGGTTTATTGAAAAGGTGATACCATGAATATTTACAGATATGTACAAAAGATTATAAACGTAGATTTTACTTTTTTCCATCCAGAGGCAAATATATATATAACAGTGTTTGACACTACAAAATCTATTATCTGTATGTTGGTATTTACATTTACTGTGCAAGAAACGTGGTTTAACAATTTTCCCATTTTCAGTGCATAAGAAAACATTTCCACTTTTAAAAAGGAGGTGAAAACGAAATCACAGTACAGATCTCTAAAGGATGAGTTTTGGATATTGTCGATCAAACACAGAAGGAACAGACAGCACACGTACAAGTACCTTACTAAGGCTAAACACAAACAAAACCTGATGCACTTCTGTGAGATAACAGCTTTAAAGTAGCAGGTCAACTTGCAGAAGTGCAGCAGTGAAAATACTGTGGAAGAAAACAACAATAACACTCAGCTGAACAAACAGTAACAACATGCTAACGTTAAGGTAAGTTCGACTTGCAGTAGCTTACTTCTGGCACTGCTTACAATAAGGCACACTGATCCAGGTCCCAAAGTCACATAAAGTGCTGAGAGCCACAGTGGTGAATGCTGTGTAAGTTCATACAATAGTTTAGCAACCACGAAGGTGCACAAATCTACCCTGCTGCATGAAATGGAAGTTGTGCACCACATTGCTGAGGAAGTACTTTTCTGTTTGTTAATTGCACTTTATTGCTCTATTGCCATTTTGGATCATGGCAGTATAAATAACTAGGAGAACACAAATAGAGCGTCAGGAGTGATCAAAGAAGAGAAACAACTCAGAAAGTGCTGCTGCTGGAGACAATGTGTCTGAACTCACCCTAGTTTTAAGCACCACTTATATTACAACGGACAATTAAATACTGGTTCACACAATGAAGGGAAGGAGCACGACTGGTTGGTTGACTCTGAGAGGGTTTGTGTTAGTGACCATTTTTCAAGTACTTGATGACACACACCCCATTGACCAAGAACCGCATCAAACACACTAACGGACTGTTGCTTTGATTACAAATAGAAACTGGTGCAGAAAAAAAAAAACATGTTCTAAAATCTCTGGAGAAACATGTTTATAAAACTATAAGTTGAATTTCAGGAAGCGCATTGACACAAAGACAAACAGAAACACTGCGTTCACTTTCCAAAAACCCAATAAATAGGCTGCACCTGGTTTAAAATGCAGCTGACTTTCACATAACAGGAAAGAGAGAGAGCACATCATGGCCACTCGAGCGTCTTTACACAGGCTCCATGTCTCTTTCGTAATTGGCTTTACAATTTTAGTACCATTTTACAGCATTTTCTGCCTGCGAGCATCTATTTGCTAAGTGCTTTCTCTGTTTGCTGTTCCGGTGTTACTGATGTATTATAATATATTTCATATAATTACATAAATGTATATGTAACATGATTTCCCTCTCCTTCTGAGGAAACTGTCTGCGCGACATTATGCTTCACAGTGGTCGCTTTAAAGATTTCCACAACTATCACGTTAAATCCAGTCATCAGGCCGTTACAGTTACTGTCACCAACACTTTTTACAAAAGATTATACAGTAAAATACACAGTTACTGTTTAAATAGCAAACAGGCATATGCGGATATATATAAGATGGTAGGAGTTCTGTACAATTTGAAAAATAAAATAAGTTACATGTGTAAGAAGTATTTACTAAGTGCTGAAATGGACCGGAGAGCTGAACAGTTGCATCTTTTCTTCAAGGTCAGTGGTTTTGCTGAGTTACTCTACAGATAAAGATAACGCCGTTATTTATGACCATGAACTCTAATAGTGAAAAAGTAGAGTAAACATCTGACTCACTTTTTTGAAGTGCGTTTCCGGTTCTTCCTCCAAGGGTCATTACACTTCACAAAAGTAACCTCCTGAGCTAAACTCTGAGCTTCAGGGTCTTTAACACAGAACACCATCCTGAAAACACAATTAATGTCCATCAGCATCTCGTCCACCGCAGAAAAAAGGGCCCAGGAGAAGAGTTGATACTTATTTCTTCTAGTACTTCTACCAGAAACAGTCTTTCTGTCACACTCTTTAACAGGAGCGGTATAACAAAATAACTTACTTTTGCTGGGTCTCCCCAGCTCGGACGCGGATTTTGTGAACCTCCATGTCGCTGCCCTCTGAGTCACCTGACCACCAAGAGGAAACCATCTTCAACATGCTGGAGGCCGACCAGCCGTTTGTCTCCTCCCAACTAAACTTCAGCATCAACAGGTCACCGATGTCCTTCTCTGTCACCAGCAGGAATGAGTGGGTCTTGTTTGTTGCTATCTTCTCCTTTCTGACCAATCAAATCAGAGAGAACAGGTATCACTTAGCTTTTCCACACAAACACCATAAACACTCCATGATCTCTACCTCACGTTTTCTCTGACTGCTGGGTAACAAGCAGCTTATATAACTCACAGGTCACCGCACGGTAAGGAGGGGTGTGACGTCGGCCACTCACAGTTTAAGCTCCAGGTTTTCTGCCTCTCCGCTGGTTCCATACAGTGAGACGGTGATGGAGGGCTCCATCTCCGAACGGTCCACCTTGCTGGTGAAGTGAATCTTCAGCTGGTAGTGGTAAACTGTGAGAGAGTGGGAGCAGCGACGTGCATGCAGATTACTGTATTCAAGCAGCTTGGATTGAGTTGGTTTAGCTGTTAATACTGACTTCATTGAAACTATCACACAATGACACACAATAAAAAAAAACAAGAGGCTGGTGGCTTCCATATGTTGGTTATTTCAACAAATACCATGAAAAAGCCGAAGCCCCGGTGAGTTTATCCTACTAACAAGAGGATTTCTGTACGCTGGAAATCAAATTCTGCATTAACACATAAAGAGCTCTACAGACTAATCCCTCCTGTAGAGCAGATTCTATCATTCATGCTTGGACATGCATTTTTGTTTACATTGCTTTGGCAGCTAGTTGGAGTCAGAGTCAGTCAGTATAAAAAATGGGTGATGTGCTCCCTCCTTCTTACAATGCTAATTTTGGATTAATTGAATGATGTTAACGAGGACGACAAGGTCTTCAGTCTCAGACATTCATCGTTGTTAGCCTGTAAAGCTAAACATTATCTATGTAGTTGCCATATGTTTTGTATATGTCACCCATGACATAGATGAACGACATTTATCTGTGTCTCTGTGTTTATCTATGTCATGCAGTTGAGCGGCGTGGCTCACTGAGGTGCTGTTTACTTGTTTGGACAAAAATAAGCTGTATGGCAGAGATGAATAAGCTAAAGGCTATGACTCAATACACATTATTGATTTAAAGGATACTTTCATTATTTTGAATGTCTTGACAAGAAGAAAATACAAAATAACCAGCCTTGGCCTTTAATTTCTGTTTGTATGTTTCTAATTTTAGTCACTCCACCTTGTTGTTGCAGTCTTAGTAAATCTTTGATTTGTATTTAAATGTGACTTTGTAAGTAAGAACTGATGGTAAAATGCACTGACCTCTGAAAGGCATGGACGCCCGCGTCCTGGTGTACATCTGAACGTTGCGCAGCCTGCGGACTTTGCTGATGCTGTAGCCCACTGTGTTGCAGCGACTTTTGCGGCAGCTGAGACACATGCCGCGATCAAACATGTCATTGCTGCCACACCTGTAGGCCTTGACAGCTTCTTGCTCATTGAGCAGGGAGTCGATGAACAGGTGGATTGAGCGCTCGTGTTCACACTTCACTGCGTCAGTGATAGCTGAGGAAAAAGTTGTGCTTAACGGTTATTCTAGCTGTGCTGCAGTTTTTAAGTACGTGTTGAGAAAACTGTAACATTGCAGTGATGTCGAACACCTCACATTCCACATTAAAGGGATTTTTACTTCTTACCAAAAATCCCATAGTTAGCGATTTTTTCCAGGGCACCTCTGAGGTTGCAACCAGGCTGGAAGCTTCCTCCGTTGGGATAAATGTCCACATGCCCGACAGGCTGCTGGATCCCAATGCTGAGTCCCAAAGAGCCTCGTGTGAAAGTGTGAAGCACGTCAACGAAGTGAGCGTCGTCAGGAGAGAGGCGTCTGTGGGCGTGCTCGCCCTCGAAGTCAGGACCAGCTGGGTCCAGACCTGCACGCCCGACACAGAGTTTTAACAAGCAATTAACCTATCAGCTCTCCATGAACTGAAATGAAACTGCAGGCTCATAAGATCTATAAATCGTTTATTTACCAGTTATTCTTCCAACTTTATTGTTTACATGACTGCCAGCGAATCCTGCTACGTGAGCCCCAAGGCTGTAGCCAATCAGGTGGATGTTCTCGAGAGGCATGTTGGTGGTCTCCTTTTGAAAGTACATTAACAACTATGTTTAAAATCACTGAGACAAACTCTACCTTACAATGACAAACGGAACATTATTAACACGTAAGACGGAAACTTAATTCCATTATGTATTTATCTAGAGGTTCATTTAATGTAACTCTGTGGATCAGGGTGCATTTCTCTGCATGTTGTCCTTGTATAACTATGCATGTGACAAATAAAGAATCCTGAATCTCTATTGCAACATGCTGTTGAATTGGGACAGTACTATTTTACAATACTGTGTATTAGGACCAGATCTCTAAGGTTTTATTAGTGACTTTCTGCTGTTTTAAGATACAGGTTTGCTAAGTGGAAACCCTATGACCGCTTACTTAACTTACATCACATTTCTATATTTCAAATGGTCATTACAAAGTGTTTATAACTTACTAAGCTTGCCTTCACAGTTGATGAAGAACTGTCTACACCTAAACCTCTGTACTGACGAGTTGAGAAGAATTGTGGAATAAAACCTGGGACGATTTGATTCTACTAACCTCAATCCAGTCAATGAACCGAGCGATCTCCTGTCCCACTGCTTTAGTTTTCTGAGCTGCGACCACATAGTGGTTCTGGGCTGAGGAGAGCCAGTCCACCACAATGACGTTGGCCATCTGCTCTCTCCTGTGAAGCGCTGACACTAGCTTAGCCACCCAGCTTTCAAACATGCCGCTCAACTGTTGAAAGCACAGAAGAAAAAAACATTCTAGGACGTTCATGAAGAATTTGCCCATTTAACATCCTGCAGAACATCTTTAGCACGCTACTTAGTAACCACGGCAGCAACGACAACGTTAGTTATGTGAGTTTGTGGAGACACAGTAGCAACAGAGTTTATGAAACACAACCAGGCATAAGTGTTTCTACCAAAGCAAAGAGAACAAAGCCTTTGCAGACAGAGGCAGGTCACAACAGGCAGAAGCATCCATGCTCACCGTCCACCCATGGATTACTAAGAAGGTCTTGGAGCTGCTGTTGAAGGTGCAGTCTGCCAGGGACTCGTTTTTACCAGGAATGAGGTAGCACAGGTCATCATCGGGATGGGATGGTTGGCGGAGTGAGAATTTGGCAACAGTGTGATGGCTGTCATACTTATCGTCAAACAGGTCTTTCAGGGGGTCGAGGAGGTTACCTGAAAGTCAAAATCCAGGTGACAGTTTACAAATATGAGTAACTTATGAGAATGTTTATTACTATTATTTAGCTCCGAGCTCGAAGACGACTGACTGACTCCAATAAGCGTGGCCCCACAGTAAATGAGCTTCCACCTTAGACCAGATCCGTCCTGAAGGGTAACATGAGTTCACTTGATCAGCTCCATAGAAACCAGCATTGTTCCTGCCACCTCACCCACTATAATCTGTCCAAGTTTCAGTGGTCCTGACACAGTCAGCTGACTCAACTCAGCTGGGGGTTGTGCTGGTTTTCAGGGTGGGGGGTGGGCTGGTGAATGTAGGACAGTGTTTATATGACTAAAGGGCTAGAGCAGTTTAGGAACTACAGTGTAAACAAAAACAACCCTACAGTCCTACAAACAAAGGAATCAGATGCTGTGGCTGCTTTAGACATTTGGACCACTTTGTCCCAAGCTGCTCTGAAAAGGAAAACGTATGTTATCTCTCGCAGCCGATGAGAGATTAGTTGGTAAAAGTCTGTGTTTGTCAAAAAGCACGAAGACACGTGACACACAATATGTTGCACAGACCGTCAATGTCATTCTCAGGGCGAACTTCACACTAAACACAATCAAATCTCCTCATTTCTGTACAAACGTATAAATATGTGCAAAAATATGAGTCGGGTTATGAAGGCAACTCACCAAACACAGAGTCGGCGACTTGTTCTTCCAGGGAGGTGACATGCTGCACAGTTGCATTCAGCACCAGAAAGTACAGGAACTCTACTCGCGAAGTCTTCATCTCTTTAACAATAAACTTGAGCCTCGCAGCAGAAGAGTGTGTAAAATATTCCTGGTAGTAATCCAGTGCGTCCTGTTACGCACGGCGCGCGGATATCTGAACCGCCTCGTAGTGACCGAGTCTTAAATAGCACCTCTGACAGGCTATTGGCTGCTTACCCTCGGGCGGGGAAGGGAGAAATATGTGTATGGTAAATCATTACACCTCCAGCGGGGCTGTTTGGATTATTGCTTTTAATTAGAGCCTCATTATGTTTTTTACTTCATTATATCACACAATAATATAGATGTATGTTAGGGCGATAGTTTAATTGACTATATTCAATTTAGTCTAGCAACTGGCTAGATTATTTATTTGATCATTGGATAACTTGTGATTGATTAATGTATTAGTAACAGATTTATTAAAGATTTATTAGCCTTTATTTCAGAATTTGTTACTACTGAAATTAGAATAGGCCTACATGTTTTTGTGAATACAAAAAAGCTGGTAACAACAATTAAATGACATTTATTCATCACGTTTAATACAAGTAGATATAATAAACTTAAAAGAAGCTTCTAATCAGGAAAAAAAGTTCTTACGTAACCAATAACTTAAAGAGAGAGTGTCATTTAGTGTTTTTCACTAGTTTAATAGCAGAGTACAGTATACATTGGCTGCAGTCGCTCATTAACTTTGAGAGCAGTCTGCTGTCAGTATTTACAGTCAGTTTTCAGATTGCAGCCAAGTCATGTGGATGCCTGCGAGTGTTTTGCACAGACTGACTAACATAAAACATGTCACCGGTCACTTACACGCCCGGTTCCCTGTGACATTCCAGCACACAGGCGGCGTGACTAAGGAGTTTCTGAGGCCCCTTTTCGCTGATTTGCTGTTGTCGTGGAATCAGAAGATAAGACAAAGCAAAACACAGATGACAGCAGACCCAGAGCTGGCTGCATGAAACACACAGTCAGTGTTAGCATGTTGAAAATGTATCATGTTTGGATCTTTAATCATTTTTATTATTATTATTAACTATAATAAGTGTTTTCCTTTGATTTCATGGATGATTATTTGAAGCTAAGCTATTCCTGGTTTCCATTACTTCAAAACGTTGACATTTGACTTCTTGCATAGAGCATTTCACTCAATAACTGGGTAAAAATGCTGTTACATGGCTGCGGGAGGTTACATCCCAGCACTCAGGCAAGAGCAGCTGGCTCTTACAAATGTGTTGCCCAAAACTGCAGCGTGAGATGCCAAGATAAACTGGGCAGGGAGCCGATGAGTTGATGGTTGAAGAGTTACAAGCTTGTTGCCGTGAAGGTCGGCGGAACAATGAAGTTCAAACGTATGTTGACAATTGCAACAAGGCGCTGTGGTAATAATCATCTGGTGTGAGGACTCCAGTATGATAACGTTAGGAACACATACGCTCACTGGCCACTGGACTTGGTATCTAGTGCAGTCTAATACAGGAGCTGTTGTGCTGGGTTACATTACCCAGCTCAGGTGTACCTAATACAGTGGCCAGTGAGTCTAAGTAGTAAATGCAATTACCCCCAACGGGACTGGTAGATGTTTAAATCATTAAAAGAGCGATTAAAGGACTCTTTATAGAGCCAAACTGGTCTGGTTTCACCAGAGAGGCGGCCTAACCAAAGCCCAGACTTAGCCCTACAACACGTGATTGAGAATCGTCACATATTGCTGGGGAGGAAACCCTGATGTTGGTGTGATGTCACAATGTGAATACTCGTTACAGAGCATTTTCTGCTTCATATTTTTAAATGATTTAAAAATGACTTTATTTTCTGTGTGTTGTTGGGGAGATTGACAGGTAAAAACAGAGCAAAGGGACACAACCGGTCTGTGATTATTTGGCTACCCTCTCACGCCCACAATTGGCTTCTTTGCCTAAAACATTAACTTAATTTCCATCCAGTCAGGTCAGTTTGCTGCATCTGGAGCCTCTGCTGAGCTGAATGAAGGCTCTTCACCCAATCATGGTCCAGTGGTCTCTGTATGAAGACAACATTTATTCATTAAACACCCTAAAACAATCTGCAGCTATTTGAGAAACCTCAGTGAAATAAGGGTAATAAAGAATGGGTAATAAAAACTCTTTTTCTATGTCTAACACACACACACCCATAGCAGATGTTGCTGAGGCAGCAGGCCAGCTGTCTTCATGAACTCGACAGCGTTTTCCTCGAAAACCAGTGACTGCATTTGTTTTTGCGCTGCTGCTGCTGCAGTTCAGACGCTGTTCTCCTCATGTTTGCTGGGAAAGACTGTCACGTGTTAACGGGGTGGTGATGAGGCACACAGGGAGTCAGACCTCCACAGCAAAGACTGTCAGTGCCAGCAGAGAGGAAAAGTGGAAACAATACTCCTCCACAATGTTTGGAGACAAATAAATGTCTTAACGTTGAAGAACTTCCAAGACATGTTTCCTAACCTTATTTCTAGGAATGGTCCGTGATCACATGTTGCACATGTCCAGATTCACAAATACAAGTCTAAACCTTCCCTACGGGGGAATTAACCCAACAAAACCATTTTGTGAACAGAAGAAAAATATTTTGCAGTGTATTTTGTGTAGATATTTCCCATAGCTGCAGAGACATTTACACCAAAGGAAAGGAAGACTGGAGCTCGCGCAGATTTTCTAGGTGTTCTTTATTTTCACAATGGATCCCATATTTCTGAGTCTCAAAATCTAAAGAAAAAATGAAAAAGCCAAACCAAACTAAAGACGAGTCAGTTATGATGAAATCTTTAGAGAGAGATAAAATGGAAGTTCAAAGCTGTATCTGTTGCTCACTGTTTCTCGGCTCTATTTTTTCCACAGCAGTGGTTTTTAGGACACAATGGTGCTGACGCTGGCATTCGTTCTGGTCGGGTGATGTTGAAATGTAAACAGAGAGGGTCTAATGTCGCACAAACTGTGTGGACAAGGTCTGTATGAAGGGTGGCCGACAATTTTCTGCTGAATGCTGGGGAGTCGGCAGACAAAGGGATTTAAGACAGTTTTAAAATCACAAAATCAAACAGAATATAAGATGAAATAAAATATAAAAATGAAAATGTTTGGATTTAATGTTTTGTTTGTTTGTTTTTTATTTCTCTACTTCATGTCCCTCTGAGTTTTAGTGTCTTCTACCCAAAAGGGAAAACAAAGCTGAAATGGTACTTTGTGTTGAAGAAAAGCTTGACTGTGTATATATAATATGAATAAAGGAATCAGAGCTGTTTTAGTCTTAAGGGCAAGACTCTGTCTCTTTATATTTACAAAAAGTAACTGGGATTCCTTCAGGATGTCTTTTAGGATTTGGTCAATCCCATAAACAGCTTTCAGCTCTGTAGCAGATTTGCATCTTAATTTTAACCAGGTAGAATTAAAGATAACTTGAATTACACAACATACAACCATTTTTCACTTCATTAACATTCTCCAGCTCTAAACTGTTGCTCGGGGCCTTTTTGAATCTGCTTCAGGGGAGCTAATCCACAAACTCATGGAATCTGAGTCTGTCATAACGTGGATTAGTTCACTGTTACTTAATATGTTTTGAATTTTTAGCAAAGCTGGCTCAATGAAAACAACCAGTTAGAATCCTATACTATTAAAACACGTTGGACTCTAAGTGGCTTCAGCTGTTGGCTAAACTGCAGTAACTTGAATGTTTGACCACAGCCATTAACACAGTTGTAACCCTGCTGGGACAGGTAACATCGAAAACAACCCACTTAAAGACAGCCTGGGAACGTTTGGGTTGGAAAGTGACAAAGCAGAGGAACATTTTGTTAGAAGAAATTTTCTTATTTGATGAATCAACAAAGTGTCTGTGCAGCTGCGTAGTGAAAGCAGCACATCAGAAGCAGCAGTGTAACAAATGGTGAACTGTCAGTGTCCAAACAGGATGTGATCACACACAATGTAGGTCGCCTGTGTTTGAACTCAGAGCAAAATTGTTGTATTGAAACTATGAAAACAGACTTAAAGAGTTAAAAAAGGAAATATGAGTGAAAAGAATCTTGACTGGGCCCTGCAGAAACAAGTAGTGGTTTATGATGAAATGATTTTTCATTAAAAAACCTTTTGATCATGTGTTTACATTTGCACACACATCAATCCAAATAGACGGTGAAGCGAGATACAAAGCTGAGTCAGGAAGAAGTAATTCAAAGCGAACGGCCGCAAAAACAAATGTTTCCGCTTTATGAGACATTAAATAAGCACATCCTGAGACAACAGAGGTTTGAGAGTACGAGGACAGGACGAGAGGCAACAAGTGGCTGCACAAAGGGTTGAGCAGATTCATGGGAATGAAGTCAGTCTGACTTTTATTAAGCTCCTGTTCTCTCAGATCCTCCCACTCGCAGCTGCACTGCACTAACCCTTGTGTTACCCCATTACCTGACCCTCGCCACCCACCTACACACCTGCCCATCATTTATTAAAGCGATTAAACATGTTGTTTTCTTGCTGTTCTTATCAATGGTAAGCTTGAATTTTATTTTTTACTGCTCTGATCCAGCACATGTGCAATTTCAGCAGAATGACAAGCATGTTAAATTCAGAATAGATTAACTTTATCTGTACATCTCATGTTATTGTGAGCTCATTAATACATTATATTAGCATAATCTCAAAATATGGGCATTGATTTTAACTTACCTCTGAGCTGCCAGTTAATCTTAATCTGTACCGTTTCTCCTACGGCACCTGAACCATGACACAGTTAAAACTGTTTATCAAAAAATGGCCATATTTTAACTGACAATGCAGAATTTATGACAATCCAGTGCGAGTGTGGAATGTAAACAGTGTATTCAAACATACCCTTTGGTAACATGATATGACGAAGGGAATGAATTCAACATGTTTCCCAGACTTCAGGGCACATTTTGTGTTCATTCTCTGTGGGTGAGAATTAGATGTGTTTGTTAAAGCTCCACAGGGCCACTTTAACTTTGGATGTTTATGTCAAACGGCTCCTTGTGGGTTTTGTTATATGTGATTTTATATGTGGTGTTTTATTGTACTGAAACACGGCATATCCCATTTAGGAACTTCATAACACTCTCTGGAGTTGGAATCACTCCCGTTCGTTGGCTCGCAGTCAATAAATGAATTCTAAATCAAGCCCATGTGTATCATTTTAAAGTCATAATCAAATACTCTGTAATAATAATGCGATTATTAGACATCTAGTTATTTGACTTGTTCCAGGAGATATGAGCCTCTGGGTCGTTACTGTACACGGTGAAAAGGGATCTTTTGCCATCACTGACATTTCAGCATATTTTTCTAAGCTTTTTACCTTTGTATCCGTATCACATAGAAATCTTGATGGTTTGATCATTCAATTATAATCTAAAAGCAACTTGAGTAGTCTAGAAGATTGGAATATGTGGTTTATGTCTTTATTCAACCATCCTGGGCTCTATTTTTCTACAGTGCACTGCATTTCAGTTCAAAACAGTAAAGGCACTTAAGAGCTGACATAGAGACCAATTTGATCAATCTTCCCAAAGCCTTAAAATCACAAAACGCTTCATTTATAAAAATTACAGACAATGGAAGCCTGCCAAAAATATATTACAGCGTAATATACAAATATATATAAATGTACAATAAATACAATATGGCACTTCTTGAGATGTATTATGGTTATCATGTCGGCCAGACCATGACAAATTACAAAGGCTTGCACTTTTATTTTTAAGCATTTCTGTAATGTTTGACCTTTCAAAATAAGAGTTGTGTTGAGTTAATAAATGAGAAACGCTTGACTTTATCATGGCACTTTAAGGAGCATTTGCCATTATTAGATCATTTAAAAAGTAACCGTGGTTCATTTCCATGAATAAGACAATCAGCAAAACTAAAGAGTACATGTGCCTGTTGGACTGCGCTCTCAATGACCTTAAAATCTAAAATGGCTGCAGGGGACAGAGATCCTTTTAAAGTGACCAGTGACATAATAACCAAAAGTAATCAAAGAACAAGCAAGGCTTCAAGAAAGCAGATAATAAAACATAACTCGTAGTCATATATCTATATCTATATAGATATCTATAAATATAGATATCTATATAGATAGATATTAATAATGATTAAAGGGGTATTTACAAAGACTGCTGTGATTCTCTGTTCAGTAGATACCTAATACTTCTTTTGTCTCTGTCAATTGTTGGTAATTAGTGGTAAGGTTAACACAAACATTAGGAAGATAATTATCAGTAAAAAACAAAACAAAAACAAAACACAAGGATGTGCCTAGATTATGCCTGTCACTGAATCATTTATCCATAATCAATAATTCAAGTTCACAAAGGCAAAGACAGCACACCAGTTCAGGGATTCAAAATGCATTAAATCAGTATAAACAGTACATGTAGGCTACAAAAGCATAAACAAATGATTACAGAAATATGCAGGAAAAGTTACTGAAAATGTGAATTTACTAAATGTGAGCACATGATCACAAAAAAACTGTAACAGTTTTCAGCAGCAGAGACACAGAACTCATGGGCACAATGGTTTCCAGCACAGTGGATGAGGTTGTGTTGTTGATAGCACTGGGAGCTCAGGAAAAACAGGGCGGAATCATAAGGATGCTGCAGTCAGTAAGTGTCCACTTAGTTGCAAAGGCTTTCCCAGTGTCGCTTTGTGCTGTCCATCTTTGGCTACGCGTGAAGAGATGAATGATGTGCCTGGCCTGGGTTTGTTCAAGTGCAACTTCATGGGTCGTTCTGTCCAAAAAGACTCCCCTGCGTTTTCAGCTTGTGCATCCTGAACAGAAGACGAAACGACAGTGAACAAGACAATACCGCTTCAGACAAAAGACAGCACAGCTGCTGTAATCGGTATATGGCAGTAGCAAGTTTAGGCACTATTTAAGTTGAATAGAAATGAACACTGAGAGACTAGATAGAAACTAAAAACTTACAGCTTCCCTTTACGGCTTGCAATGCCTTCCTTTGACTTCACAAACTCAGCATTTTCTCCTCCCCTGATAAGGTGGGCAAACTCTCCTTCCTTTGCACTGAAGATCACTCTGAAACAGGGAAGATTTTTAAAAACAGAAAAGAACAAACGTTTCATCAGGCTTGCACAGAAATGTCACTTGTTCTATTTTCCATTTTTGCTGTGCTGACAACTTACTTGGACTGGGTCTCTCCGGACTTGACGCGCAGTTTCCGAATGTGGAACTGGCTGCTGCTCCACCAGTCGGACCAGCTCAGGATCGAGTCCGTCTCCCAGCGCAGCTTCACGATCATCAGGTCTCCAACGTTAGTGTCGGTGGTGACCAGGAAGGAGATGGTGCTGTTACCATTCATTACCGGCCTGCGGGGTGAACAGAAGAGCGAAGTTCAGTCCTCTGCGTAGGGTTTAAAGGCCTTTAGTGTGTGTCTAAATGCCTCTGTGTTTTTAGTTTTCACATGCTGGATCTTTCTACTGCAATGTCTGAAATATACGTACAGCACGAAGGAAATGTCCTCCTTCTCTCCATGGGTTCCATACAGGGAGAGCTTCATCGGCTGCTCTGTGAAGCTCAGCTGGTCCTTGCTGAATAAATGCAGCTTCACCTGGTAGTGGAAAACTGTGAGAGGGGGTGAGAAAGACAGTTTACCTATGAATAAATAGACTGCGTGCTACGTGTATGTATGTGCTTGCATGACGAGTTTACCTAGGAACAAATCATGTGCTGCCTCTTTGTACTAACAACTGTATTAATGTTTGGTCTGCCTCCCAAGTGGTCGCAGCCAGGCTAAGTACATTCACTAACAGCAGCTCATACTGTACGCGCTGCACTAATCCTCGGGAAATTACACAACGCCACACGGAAACACATTCTTCTGACGTGGGTTTCTTCTTCTTGAAGAAATATTCTGGATGGATATTATAGACATTTTAGGATTATGTCGTTATTCAGACTCTTTACCTTTGTAAGGCATCATTTCACGGGTCTTGAGGAACATTTTGGCACTGCGAGCCGTGCGGACCTTGTTGATGTTATAGCCCAACTTGTTGCAGCGGTTCTTCCTGCAGCTCAGACACAGGCCCTTGTTAAAGGCCTCTTTGGAGTTGCAGCGGTAGGCCATGCTCTGCTGCTGCGTGTTCAGCAGAGAGTCGATGAACAGGTGGATGGAGCGTTCGTGAGAGCATTTCACAAGCTGGTCCATATCTGAAACACACAGAGCACAGGAGATGTGAGAACTCCTCGTCTTTTCTCAGATTACATCATGCAACAGAGAAAATTACTTCCTTATGTGTGGTTCTTTGATACTTCACATGCCAAATTTAGGGTGCTGATCCAGGCGGCATTGCTCAATTTGTTCTGCTTGGCTCAGTTAATAGAGGAGGCAGTGAATCAGCAAAACATCAAGAGCCTTCATTTCAGCGTAAAACAGAACATGTCTGTGAAACGTTGCTGTAAATATATCTGTGCTTGTTATGACTGCAGGCAAACAGATTTAAATGTTTAGTTCCTGAAAGCTGTTTTACATCATTTACAATCGTGTTGTTGCAGATTTTTCATTGTAATGTGGGCAGAGGTTCGTATTTACAGTGCAGCGCACTGCACACAAGGTTGGTACCAGCAGCTGGACTGGCAGGTTCTCCCACACAGACCTAAGAGTATGTTACTCACTCAAACAATCAGCCTATGAATAGTCTATTATTGTTCGATTGATGCAGACATTGAGGTTTGAATTTGTTGCATGTATTTAAGGCCGTGACTACAGTGAATAACAAATAAATGATGCACGTATATTAATAATAATAATATACAAACAACAGGAAATATCTGTAGCACATACTCTGGAGGCCCTTAATCCCTTCCAGTGCAATCCCCATTAAAGTGTTCTGGATGTCACAGCCTGGCTGGAAAGTGCCTCCGTTGGGGTAAATGTCAATGTGGCCCACTGGCCTCTGGATGCCGATGCTGCGGTCTGGGGAGCCCCTGGTGTTTGTATGCAAGACATCCACAAACTGGGCATCGCCTCGCGACAGGGTGCTCTGGTCATCCGCATGCTCAAATGTGGGACCAGCAGGATCGAGACCTGGGTGGAATAGAAAGAGTAAAGGATCGGTTCTCTGCTGAGGACGGCGTGAAGACGGACCACTGGCAACAGCTCAGCGTGTGTTTCAGTGGCCGTACATGTGCGCATCTCTACGCCTCCTGGTTCTCTGTAGGTAACGTAAGCAGATGAAGTTCCTCTGGTGAAATCTCACCTGTGATTCTGCTGATTTTATGGTTGGTGAGGTCTCCGGCAATTCCGGCAACATGTGCTCCCAGACTGTAACCCAACAGATGAATTCTTTCCCACGGCAGCTGCAGCTCTTTCTGAAAGGGAAGCGATGGATGAGATGCTGAAGGTGTGACAGTGATTATCCAAGACATGTGATATTCTAGCCTGCTAAAAATATGCAAGCACTGAACTTGGAAGCTTTTCAATGAAATCACTCACTTGTAGCCAGGTAACAAACTTGGCCACGTCGCGGCCCACTAGTTTTGTGTAGGCTGCAGAGGTCGGGTAGTGCTGGTTGGCGCGGGTCAGCCAGTCCACCACGATCACGTTAGCGCTGGGCTCACGCTCGTACAAAGCAGACACCAGCTTTGGCACCCAGCTCTCAAACATCCCCGTCACCTGCAGTATAACACACGTTTCTGAGGTCAGCATTTCAAGACAGGCGTGATTTATTCAAGAATTAGTTCTGTGTCCTGATGCTGGAGGGCAGCCAGTGTGTCAGCAGATTCACATCTTGTTCCATGAGATGAAATTGTATTTGTTTAATTCCTCAGGTTACATCTGTTTGGCTCACACTCCACATTACCACATCGAGTGGTTTGGGGTTTCTCCAGCATAGTATTTACAGGTGTTCTCTTAGTTTGTTTGTTTGCGTTGTGTAATTTCACTACCACTACTGGTATCACAGAAACAAGAGCGTTTTGTCAACTCCATGAAGCGTGTTCAGATCTGTGCAGATGGAACTTTCAGACTTGACCAAACAGACACTTAAACACACCCATAAGATTAAAGCCAAGCTCTTAATATACCTGTAATTACACTAAAGTGAAGAACAGTGTATTTAGCCTGACGTACCGTCCAGCCGTGTATCACGATGAAGGTCTGCGTTTCTGTATCGAATTCACACTCTTTGATGGTTTCTGGTTCGCCGGCCACAATGTAGCACATGTCATCATCCGGGATGTCCGCCGAGCGCAGGGAGAACTTGGACACGATGTCAGTGTAGTCTGTGATCCATTCAGTGGTGGCCGGTGGAGGGGTGGCGGTGCTGTTTACTGTCACAACACACAAACACACAGTAGGACATTAGGTTGGAGCAGGAATGGCTGAAATGAGACTAAGGGAAAGTAGTATCATTATCCAGACATGAGGTTTTACTGAATATTGACATGCACGAGACAACTCAATCCCACAGAAATGTTTTTCACTTCTTATGTATTAAGTGACCACTACTCTACAGCAACAGGTTTACACAGCAGACCAGTGTCGCCCCCTTTCGTCTCCACTGCCTTTTTACCCACCAAATTAATGAATAAAAATCCAACTGCCTGGATTTCCAAAGTAAAGCTTCGTTTATTAACCCTGAATGAACATTTAAACTTCAGAGTAATTAGTGAGTCCAGTTTTGGGGCCTAAAACGTCTAAGTAATCTGACTTGTGTTGAAGTAGGATTATGATTAAAAGCGACTCCCTTAATAAATTAAATATATTTTATACCGTAGCATCAGAATGACAGTGATGTTCCTCTGACTAAAAACACAAATGTTTTCTCTATTATAGTTCTCTTTTCTTGTCTCCCCCTTCTTCAGACAAAGCCTCGCAGGCAGCAGCAGCAGTTTCTCTTCGTGCACACATGGAGCTGAATGGCAGCCCGTGAAATGAAACGCAGACCTGCAGAGATGAACTCTGAGGCGGGGTTATTCCCGGTCAGCGCGGAGCAGGAGGCATTCACTGAGCTGTTTCCATGCATATGCTGAATTAATAGGAGCTGCGAATGAATCCAGAAACTAAAAGCGCGCAGAACAAACGTAGGAGTCAGTGTGAGGTCGGTCTTACCAAACGCACCAGCGGCGGCTTCTGGGTCGAAAGAAAAAGTTGCAAGAATTTTTCCCAAAATTATCCAAATAGTGAAAACGTTGATATTTTCCTTTCCCATGTTTTTGGGGGTGTTTTATCTAATATGTCCTGAATACAAATGTGGATGCTGGTCGGTGAGTGATATCCAGCCGCGCGCCGCTCACGTGGTGTGGAGCCGCTTATGGTCTGTCACAGACGCGGCTCTGAGGGGAATTTATGGGGGGCTTATTTGAATATCGAGCCGTGATTGGCTGCAGGTTAGAGGGCGGGGTTTAAACTTTGTCCCAGCACTGAAACGCTGAGGAAATCATTCACAATCTGTCCCGCTGAGAAGTTGACTGAGGACACTACGTTTAAATTCCCTGATTAATGTATCGTTAGATAGCAATGAAGTCTGTGGAATCATGTGCATTATATTAATACACATTCATGAAGCATTTCCTTGCAAGGTTAAGGCGTTTGATTTCCACATAAATCTGTTTGTCTGATTGTCTGATTGTCTGTATCCATCTCCCTCTACACATGGTCAAACAATTAATACATTGTTTTAAACCAAATGCACAAAACAAGATGTTATCATCATGTTTGAGTCACATTTCAGATGAATAATATAGATGTCGTTGCTAATGTGAGCTTATAAGTCCTGACAGAAAGAAGTGATGCTGTCTATGCCTATTTCAAACCAGTGTGATAATATCTAATAACCTTTAAACACAGACATGCAGTCTTCCAACTGGACTCACTGGGTCATATTTCATTGTTCTACCATTGCATGAAACAACACCCCCCACGAACGCAGCCTCTTGCATTGTTTTAACATGAAGCAAAAGTCTGTGCAAAAGCCTCCAGGCACGCAGGACATCTCAGACAGATCATCTGGTGCTATGTGGGTGTGTTACAGACCCCCTCTCCCATTGGTGGACCACTGGTGAGGTGCCTGTATCCCAGAAACAACGAGCACAACTGGGTAACAGATGATACCTCTGTGTCTAATCCTACACTATCAAGTCACACAAACTTTATAGCTTTAAAACTTATATCATGTTGTGTAAAATAAAATCAAGATGTTTAGCCATAGAGTGCATACATTATGTTTTTTATGGCCCCTTTGGAGACACGGGGGCCCTAAAGAAGCTGAAACTGCAGGAACAATCGAAAACATGTGTAGCATAGACAGAGGCATGAGAGAAATGTGCCTTGGCCTGTGTGTCTGAGTTTTAGGGTGAACTTTGTGCCAAAACACCTGAGTGAGTATTTTACCATGTTGTACGATCATCAAATCTTGTAGCCTTTATAGTGGAGCACGTTCTCTATTGCCGACCACATGATGTACGATGATTCACAGACGATCATTTCGCTTGTGGAGAACAGCTCTCGTGTCCCCTCTTATGTTCATACATTACAACATGTTATGAGGTATCAGTGATGTCAACCATGTTCTTTGAGCTGTGAAAAAAAGAGTCGGTTCAGTCTCCAGCTCTTCAAACAGAACATTTTGTTTCTATTCAAAAACAGAAAGAATGAAGGGAAACGATTTCCTGTCCTTCCTGAAAGATTTTATTTTCAGCGCAATTAAGCCAAACAAGCATTTCCTCAGGTATCAACTGCTGCACTGTGTTTGCCTTCTCTAAATATAGTCTGCTTCTTTCTTTTCTTTTATCATATATATACTGAGCATGCGTACCTTTATGTGTGTTTGGACGATTGTTAGCAAAGCGCTGCTTATGGTCAGACCAATAGGCCCAACCCAGTGATTAGACATAAGAGAAACTCCCATACTGTGTGTATCTCACTCTGTGATCTCTGGATTTACTGCGGTTACTAGACTTGACCCCAAGGGAGAGGATCGGTGATAAACGACAGACGAGACCTGCTTGAGCATGTTAAATATCCTGTATGTGACACACCCAGAAAACATTGGTAAAATGCTCTTAAGCCTCATTGAAGAGGAGGGTGTATTTCAGGGAGAAGGTATGAAGAGGGATGAAGTCATTCAAATGAGTTTGACTTCCAACCATGAGACCTGCTGAGGAAATTAAAGGATCACTGCAGAGAGAACACGGATTTCCAGCTGGGGAAGAATTCCTTCATTTTCCTGTTGCTGATTTGTCTTGTGAAGCCTTACGAACTTTAGAGGCTTCGCATTCCTCTGTTTGCACTTCTGAGAGATTATGTCGGCTGCAACCTACAAAAGTGCAGAGCAGTGCTGAGTTGTGCAGGATACTTCATGAATCTGCTGTTAGTTCGGCGTCCAGATGGTGTTTCAAAAGAAAATGCAAATATTTAAGTCAGTGATAAATACGCTCAGCTTCCCTGTCTTCTCCGTGTTTCTTGTCCGGACTCTGGTTTAAACATGTGTTTACAGGATTTCAAAGAGCAAGCCTCTGTAGCAAACTCTTCACAGGTGTCACTACAGGCATTACCTGTAGCTGCTGTAACATCCAGGCAGTTGTCCCTGGCAGTGAGATATACAACATATTATTTATGCAGCATTGCAAACACACTCTCACATACACTCCAAGTGGTTGAATCCTATAAACATCAAATTTGATGCCTCAATGAGAAGGTTGGTTCTAAGAAAAACGGAAAACGCGGATTTGGTTTCACAGGCTGATGTGTTCTTGGCCAGGGAAATCACTGGGGCGCCGTATTGTTCAACATGTGGATACAGCGTGCTGCTTCATCCACAGCCTGCAGAGAAGAGATGTGGCAGCTAATCTTCTTGTTTACTGTGTGTTTTCTGATAACTTATAGCATTATTTCCAGTTTCCCCTGTTCCCTTCTCCCAGCACACGTGCATGCCTTCGTGTGTGTTTGTAACTTTGGCAGCATGTGTGTGGTGAGTATGTAGAGAATATTTTATATTTAATGTCCTCATTTCATGCTGAACACCTTGTAGCCCGTGGCAAGGCCACCCTCGTACTGTTTTTCATTGGCTAGTTGACAGAAATCACAGTGTTCCTCATTATCTAAATGTATCCATCTCTTTCAATGCCATTATTACACAGACACAACAGGAGATGAAAAGACCTTCAGGAAATTTAGCTGAGTCCTAAAAAACGTCAAATGAGAAACGTCTTCACCCCGTTTTACTTCGCTTTTCACATATGGAAGCTGTAGCCATAACTGCCCGTTCAGAAATGAAAAGAAAAAGGAAAAAAATGGCAGGTAGTTCACAGTTTTACAAGCGACTTAATAAAGGCCCAGTGAGGCCATAAAGAAGCCACAGAGAGACTTGAGGAAGAGATGTGCGTGTTTGTGTGTGTGTACCGAAGGCTGTATTTTTTTCCTCTGTTCAAGGGTGACATGAAGAGGTTGTGTTATACACTTGTGCCCTCAGTTTAACGAGGAAACTAATTGGTGCATAAATGGTGTGTGAGTTTGTGTTTGTGCGTTGCTCCTGTTCACATCCACAGTGCGCTGTAAATTTAAGTGTTCCCCATTCATGAACCCTTCAGTCCTCACCGTACAGCACGAGCTCAACTGCCGAGTGTTGCTGGAGGAAAGATAATCTACACCTCCTAGAAAGACAGTACAGCACAATACAATGTTATACGTACATTACATTTCATCAGCAGATTATCAGTTCAGTTCCACACTGGACATAAGACTGACCTGGGTGACTGACCCGTGGTGCCCCACTTCCAACCTCCCAGGTTTAGGCTCTGTCAGACTGCAGACACAACAGTTCAGTTTACTTGCTTAGCAGGAGACATGGTTTGTATCATTCCTCTCACGTCTGCTGCCTGGCATGCACTCTGGGTGTCTGTTGATTGACTGGTCAGGATAAGAATTGACTTCCTCCAGCTGAGGCCTACTGCTACATTTGAAATCTGCTGCTGTTGTTTTAATAGAAGTGTATCTGACGTCGAACTAAGTAGATTTGAAAACACATCTGATCTGATCTGGATGCCACCAGCAGAAAAGCTGCATTAACATTATATCACTGGAGTTCTGCAGACCTCCCTGTCTTCCCTGGTCACCATGTAGCTTTGAACTTCACGTCTGTTGAAACATAAAGATGTTTTCTCAGCTTTGTTTTCTCTCAGACGTCCTGTCCAAGGAAGCTCCTGGTGCATCCGTCGGTGGCGGCCTCAGACTAACACACAGAGGAGCTTATGCACATACCATCGACAGCTCCGCCTCAGCTCCCTGCTGCACTGTCTCACATGCACTGCCACTGACTTGGAGATGTATTATCTCGCTGATTACCCGCTGAGTGATACAATGTGAATTCCACCACATTGTCTGTTTCTCACATGCAGGACAGGGGCGTGACTCTGGCTCCGACTGGGTGTTCGCAGGCCTTGTTGGTCAAAGAAGAAGAGCACAGTGAAATGAATTTCACCAGACACATTTACAGTAATGTGAATATCAGACCCATATTTGGTATTGACCACCATGACCTGAAATGAATGAACCTCCATAGAGATGCAGACAGATGTTTTCAGCAACATGACAGGAGTGTGTGAGTTCTAGCTCTTTGTTTTACATCTGGTGTCTTTATCTGTAGTGATGGAGCAGTCACATGGACCTTAGTACAAGCCCCAGTTATATACCTCAACAACCTGTGATGCACAAGTTATGTCCTCTATGCCCCTCTCTTCTTTGTCCATTTTTGTCTTCAGTTGTCATTCATGAGTTTATGTCACATCAATCTATAAATGCAGTAACATTAGTTCATAATTCTGTTTCTTATATAGTGTATCTTGACTAAGGTGGTTCAGCAGTTACACTCGCAGTCAGTTAATCTGTGAAATGGTCTCTTACTTCCTAAATGTATGGTCACATGCCACCCTCTATTGGTGAGAGAGAAACAACAACGAGGGAGCGGATGAAGGGTTTTAGACCAAATGTTCCCTCAGACAGCATTGAGGGTCTAAATATGATGGTTTCTTCAGATGTTTTGACATGAAACAGCGAACATAAGCGCCAGATATGTCATTTCATGGCACTTTATAGTCTGAGACCTTAAGGTAAAAGACCTTACACATTAAATAAATATATACAGAATATGAACAGGATCCATGACAGTTTAGTAAAACTGTCAGGCTTGATATTCTAAACTAATTCAGTTTTAGTGAATCTAAAAAAGTTGTTTTGAGGACACAGTCATGTGTGAAAAACCACACAGTGTGAGATTAGTAACATGCAGTATGTGTTAACAGAAGAAGAAGTTGCTGTCGAAAAAGAGAAACTAAACTTCTGGAAAAGGAACTTGAAGCCCAATATAGATAACACTCGTTGAACTTGGTGAGCTCATTTCTTTTCTTAAATAATAAAAGGAACTTATTCACTTCTTACTAAGCCAGCACTGCCACTGTGAATACTCTTGACCTATGAGTTTGGAGCACACTCATCCAAATTCAAAGTCATTTCCTGTTATGTGGTATGTAATCATGGAAAACCTGGAAACTGTGCTACAGTGCAATTCAAATAAATATATTTACTGATGTCCCTTAAAGCCACCCTCTTCAGTTAACAATCAATTTATTTGAGTAAAGAGCCTTCAGATGGTTTCCTTCAAAACAAATAGGACAATAGTTGTCGACAGGCCACTTTATTAGGCACTGTCCGACTGCCATGATGGCAACTCAGTGTATTTAGGAAGGTTGACATGGTCAAGACGAACCGCTGCAGTTCAAACCGAGCTTCAGAATGGGGAAGAAGGGTGATTTAAGTGACTTTGAACATGGTATGGCTGTTGGTGCATTTGGAGTATTTCAGAACCTGCCGATTTTTTGGGATTGTCCCGCACAGCCATCTCTAGGGTTCACAGAGACTGGTCAGAAAAAGGGAAAAACATTCAGTGAGCGGCAGTTCTGTGGGCGAAAATGCCTTGTTGATGCCAGAGGTCAGAGGAGTGGTTCGAGCTGAGACAACAGTACCTCTAATAACCACTCGTTGCAACCAAGGTATGCAGAAGAGCATCTCTGAACGCACAACACGTCAAACCTTGAGGTAGATGGGCTACAGCAGAAGACCACAGCGGGAGCCAACGATTCAGGCTGGTGGTGGTGAAATGATGGTGGGGGGGGGGCATTTTCTTGGCACACTTTGAGCCCCTTAGTACTAATTGATCATCGTTGCAACGCCACAGCCTACCTGAGTGTTGTTGTTGACCATGTCCATCCCTTTATGACCACAGTGTACACATCTCCTGATGGCTACTTCCAGCAGGATAATGGACCATGACATGAAGCTGGAATCATCTCAGACTGGTTTCTTGAACATGACAATGGGTTCGCTCTACTTAAATGGCCTCCACAGTCACCAGATCTCAATCCAACAGAGAACCTTTGGGATGTGGTGCAGCTGACAAATCTTCAGCAATTGTGTGATATGTCAATATGGACCAATATTTCTGAAGAATGTTTCCACAAAGCATTTGGGCAGTTCTAAAGCAAAAGGGGTCCAACCTGGTACTAGACATGTGTCTAATGGAGTGTGTATATAATGTTTGTCGCATTAATTTCAATTCATTTAAATACAGTAAATATCAGCTTTAATAGACAAGTTGATAATTAAATAGCTGCTCATTGTACTTTCCTATTTTCAAATGTTATTTTAAATGAGAGTCAGAGTCAATTTTACCCTGGGAATATTACAAGCATAGCTCCACTGGACCACTGGAGTGAGTGCAATACTGAAATAAACCCAAGTCAAGAACAGGAAAAAAAATGCTTGTGCAAAGAAATTAAATAAACTACAAACATTTGAGGTTTAAGCTGATGCATGTTTCATGCATCAGGTTTAAGCTGATGCATGAAATATTAAATTTAATCACAGATCTGTGCACACACAAGCTCCAACAGCATTTATTACCATTATTCAACAAACACACAAATCAAATACATACTGTATACAAGAATAAACACTCATAAAAGAGGTCAAGCATGGATAATCAGAATGTGAATGTTTAATTTAAAAACCTGTACTTTAGCAGAAATAATGTACCAACTGTGTTTTTAAAAGATCAAAACGGAGCCTCAAGCCCTGAACAAATAAAATTTAACAGAAATATCTCACAACGCTTCAGTCACACAAACTGAGAACATACAGAAACAGTGGTGAGGTTAGGTCCATAAACTCAGGCATCTATAAAACATCTGCATTTACACCAGGGCTCTGACGTGACTCCTCGCCGCAAACAGTTGTGTTATACAAACAAGGTAAGTAGGACTGAAAGATACACACAAGGAGAAATCACAAAAAAACGAGACCAAAAAAAATCGGAATTATGTGAAAAAGAATTCCAAATTTAAACAAAATATACAAAAAGATCCAAAGGTCACATCCTTTGTGATGTGACCTCCTGAAACAGTCCTGTTGTCTTCATACAGATGTGCGTCAGTAGCGTCGACCGAAGGCTCCACCCTGCATCCCGCTGCCCTGCATTAGCTGGTTCTGTCTGTTAAGAGCTCCAGAGAGAGACTGAGAGGTTCCTGTGTTCATGTAGCCTCCACGGCTGGTGAGGAAAAGTACACAAGTTAAACCACTGGTGGTGGCTGCTATTGCAAGCTTGTCTTAAAAAGAAATGATCTGCTGGTTTCCACCACTGACCCTTGCATTCCTCCTCCACGTGCCATGTGACTCTGGCCTGGGATAGCACCATCTCTACCTGCAATTAAAAAGGAAAATGAATACACACAGACTAAATCAGAGAAGCTTTGTGCCTCCCGTCTTCCCATCCTACAGTATCTTCAAATGACTGCACTTGCAAGTACCTTGCCATGCTCGTTCTCCCTCCATCTTCCGCCCAGAGTCCCAGTCTCGGCCCCCTTCCCTTAAAAAAAATACAATTAAACAGAAGGTTTGTTGCATGTCTCCATCAAGGAAATGTTTTTCATGACATAAGTGCAGTGCGAATCTTACCTGGGGTTGATGCGCTTGTCATAACCGCCACCCCAGGATTCTCGACCATCTCTGCCGTGTCTCTCTGACCTGTCTGAGAAGTGCTGTAGGAAGAAGAAGAAATGGTCACACTCTGTTTTAGTGAAGATTTTAAGCTTTAAGATTGATGCTTCACCACTACAAAATGGCTCCAGGAATTTGTTCACATCTGTGCTTTGTGCATCAATCTGTCAGCCTATATGTAGTCATGAGATCATTCCCAGGCAGAGAAACGTCTGCGTCTCTTACCTGTCCATCTCTTTCTGCACCCATGCCCCGAGCGTTGTCCCGCCTCTCCATTATCATGTCGTCTTGGTAACGTCCCCGGTCTCTATGGTCAAAGTCTTGATAACGGTCCTGACGGCTGAAATCCGAGCGTCCGTAACGGTCATCCATGGCCATGCGCTTTTCAGGCCAATCGTCCTTCCTGAGCAGAATTAGACAACATTCAGAATAAATCAACATCCACTCATCTACGCAGAAGTAATTATTAGCGGTAGCTTTTCAGCGCAAACAGAGGCCTGAAGCAAACCACTGCTCATTATTTACCTGCCGTCTACGTCATATGGCCTCTTGACGGATCGCCGTTCCTGTTCATAGCGCAGCTGCTCCTGCTGTCTTCTCAGCTCATCTCGTTCCCTCATGATCCTCTCCTGCTCGCGCCGCCTCTCATACTCTATTCGTAGCCTCTCCCGCTCCAGGAACTGGCGCTCCATGCGGTCTGCATCGAGGCGCCGTTTCTCTGTCTGGGAATGAGACCATTCGTACAGACAATCAAAAGTGTTTTGAGACACAAAAAAAAATGTGAAAAATTGCTGCAGCAGAAAACGTATACTGCAGGAATGTGGGGAGAAACGAATGAGATATTGTTTTCTATACCTCTACCCAGTGTCTCTTCCGCATCAAGTGCTTCCTTTCTTCCTTTTCCCTGAACAGACGGATGCGCTCACGCTCACGATCTGGGCGGTTGTCACGGTCACTGAAAGAAACAATTTAAAACTCTTCAATGATTTCGATGATGCTATATTTAAGAATATAGCAGGCTGAGACAGCCTCTCTCACTGAACGACCCTTACGTGTATCTGCGTCTCTCAACCTCTCTGATCTCCCGCTCACGTTGTCTCTGTCTCTCGCGCTCTCTCTGCTCTTTAATCTGGTCAAATGACAGAATGTCTTTTGTCTCCTTGCTGGATGACTTGCGGTCTCGGCTCTTAGTGCTCTAGGAAAGTTAAATGAAGATACATTAAGAGTATCAAAGTGTGAAGCGCTATGTAGATTATGTGAATACAATCACATATACTTATAACTGTAGTCAGCACCAGAGGGGTCATAAAGAGGTACGTTTACTTACTCGTTCCTTGCTTTTGGTTTTCACACTGATGACAGGCTCTCCCTTAGACTTGTCCATTACCACAGTCCTCTCATTAAGTCCTGAGAGAAGGAAAAACAACTGATATTATAGAAATACACAGGTAAAAAGTAGTAACTTTTCTCAGTGGTAATAGACAAAGCTGGGAATGACGTCACTTTTCTTACCTTTGCCATCTTTTCCTTCTCCCTCGGACTTTTCATCCTTTCCATCAGTCCTATAAATACGTTTTAACAGTATGAGATCTAGCAGACCTCAAATATCTGGGCTACTTTACCACACATACGAATGAGAGACACTAAGTTGTAACAACCTGTCAAACATGGCAACATATGGGAAGAATCTTACTTTGAGTCAGAGGAGTGTCTCCTGTCAGTGTTTTTGGCGTCATTCTTATCTGCTGGCTTCTTCCCAGCGGGTTCATTTTTAGCCTACAATGTTAAAATAGGAACATTCATGCCCAAGATTCTAACTCTCACCGCTCATAACAAACAATGAAAGTTATTACAGTTATTTTGTAGATATCAGAAGGGGGCTACCATTTCCTTTATCGATGGTAACGGGTCAAAATGTTCAATGAAAACTACATATATACATTTTACATTTACACCGTACACCAATTAAAATAAAAATGAAACGGTAACCCATTTCACAGTAAACCATGGTGAAAATTCAAGCTTCAGCACAGCTGTCACATTATGTCACATTAGTAAGATTTATTGATTTCATAAATTATTAGCTTTGTGTAGTTTACAGTGTATTTATTAAGGAGGGAAATGATTTAAATTGCCCAATTTTCCCATGATGGTGTGATCCGAGCTATTATACATTATGGGATAATACTTATAAATGATCTACCATTATAATTTTGATATTATGCATCATACATTCTTTCCTCTAGAATACAGTCAACATAATACAAAGAAACTAAGTTCTGAGTCGCGGTGGTCATTGTATAACCAATAGCTATGATCCAGTAATAAACTTCATGATTTACCTGCTCCACAGAGATCATCCTGCCATGCAGCTCAGTTCTGTGCAGGTGGCTGATACACTTAGTGGCCTCTTCTGTAGAGGACATGGTCACAAAGCCATAGCAGCGAGCCCCAGGGCTCTTGGCATTGGTCACCACCTTTGCTCCAACAAACTGCATGACACAGAAAATGGGGTGGGGGGGTGGGGGGGGTGGTTGAGACAATCAGAGAATATCAGAAAAATAAAATGATAATTTTTAGACTAAATATATATTGTCAATTAGATCCAGGCCTGTTGACAATGGCGAGCGACAGTTCACACAGACCAACCTTGCCATATTTGCTAAAGAGGGTCTTCAGATCAGTCGCTCTGGTAGTGGAGGAGAGACCACTGACCCACAAATTCCTGCTACTGCTTGCTGCAGCCCCACTTCCAGCGGCTAAACATAAACAAAATGAATTAATGACTACACGTCCCCACATATCACGTCTAAGACCAGAACAGTAAAAGAAATCATTCGCCCACCCTTTTCATCTTTTGACTCCGTCTTGTCATCTTTTTCCTCAGGGCTAGAGACAAAGAAAACAGACTATAAGCCTACAGCAGGGAGGACATCTGGGAACGTTCCTCACATGTAGTCACTCGTGTGTTCTTTATGGTATAACAATACTGAGAGTGATCAGCCCGCCACGTACCATAGTGCGGTGCTTGTGGAGAAATAGAACTACACCCTAAGACAATCTCACCCTATTACTTATTAATGGGTAAGAAAGTGAAACAGGTGAGTGTAACGACATGACAAATGGAAACAGACAAATGCACACAACATTTTTACCTCCAAAAGAGCATCCAAATTTTTCTATCACAAAGGAGCCAATGCAACAGAGATAGCCATTTTGGTTTCTAGTAGACAGAAAGCAACAAACCTCTTTTTCTGATCATCGCCCTCAACAGAGGAGGACCCTTTCACTGCCGAGGCTGAATCCGCAGCAGCTTTCTCTTCTGTCTTCTCATCCTCCTCAACCTTCTTAGACCCCATTTCTGAATCAACAGTTTCACCCACAGTGCCCTGTTCGCTTACACTAACAGCCTGCGAGTTTTGGTTTTCAGTTTCAAATGTCTCTTCTGGGACAGAAGTGTCCACAACCTCTTTGGTCTCCACAACATCTCTGTCGCACTCAATTTCTCCAGAGGCGGCCTTGTCGTGCTTGGCACCAGTGTCGGACACATTGTCTTCCCCTCCAGCGGTGGCGGCTTGCTCTTCTTCAGGACTCGCCTCGTGGCGGTGATCTTCGTTAAGTGGCTCAGATAAACAAGACCCGGCTACTTTGTCATTTTCTACGGATTTAACAGGAATAGAATGGCACAGAGTTTAATCACTTCTGAAACACAGCAATGGTTAACGAGGAACTGGCAAGGCCTGGATTAGGAACGTCATGACCACTGGCTTGTGCTCATAGAACTATAAATTAAAACGATGATGCAGACCCTAGCGAGAGACTGGAAAAAATACCCAAAGGCTGGAGGACAACTGGGCAACTACTGCGACTAACACTTTGGCTCATCTCTCACGTTGAACCACATCACTCAGTTCACCTGATCCAAAGCAGGCCAAGAGTTCAGTGCCGAAGAAAGCCACAAGATCAGCAGTGGAGCAATCCGTCTTCTTTCAGCCTTTGGCATATCCAGTGTCCATTCGTATTGACCAGAACTTCAACTCAAGTCCAGCAACTTCGCGTCCAGCTTATTTCTGAGTCAGTGTTTGTAAAAAGTTTTAACAGTCAGTGAGTCTTGACAAATCTTGTTCTTCGTGGGGCGACCTAGAAACACTGCAATCACCTGCAACAACTCAAACCTCCCTCGCCATTAGCCTTAATTGCTGTCAATGTGCATCAATTTGTTAACCCCCTGATCTTTTATCATCATCGGTAACTTGACCAACGAGGCTTTATTAATCATGGTTAACCAAATTTCAACACAGAGCCAGCAATTTCCTTTGGGCTTCCAGTCTCCCATCCTACTTCAAGTGTTTGCATTCCAAGAACACTGTAAAGAGAAATCCTCCACATTTTCACAAGTCATCTTTTACAGTACCTGTTTCTTCTTTCACATCACTGGCATCTGGATCCTGATCCTAAATAAAAAAAAAACAACATTTAGGAAACTGACTGGTTTCTGATACATTTGGGATAGCATCACAGGAAAGTAGGGAACATACCACATTGACTGATGAACATGTAAAAAAATCCCCCTTTTCTGACATCTCAGACTCGTCCATCTGTTACAACACACAAAGTAACCAAGTGAGTAATCTATCAAGTTAGGTATAGGCAATACAACTCCTAGGCTCGTCTCTCACCCCTGGATCCTTGGCCTCATCCCCTGACTCCAAAGTCCTGTCATCATGCTCTTCATTCATCACTTCTTCTTTATCCTCATGAAAATTCTCCATGTCATCCTCATAATCCTCATCTAGCATTCCATTGTCATTTTCTGTTTCATCCAGTACATTCATGTCAAGGATGTCCATTTCCTGCATGTTCTCATGATCTTCAGGAAGCTCCTCCTAAGAAAGTAGGTGGTGGGGGGTGAATAGTAACTCTTAGTAATCCAAGAGTAACACCCTAAGATCTACAAGCTTGCAAAAGGCAATTTTACAGCCATTACACACGAGCAATTCATTTATCTTTGTAAAAACTCACATGCCCATCATGTGAATCCTCCTCAATGGTACCATCCTCGGGTTCATCATTCTCTTGTCTGGCATCTGCAGCAAACACTTTTGTTTAGATATGGTCTTCATATTGTTAAACACTACGGCCCTATCAGTTCCAAACATTAAATACACTTTATATTTCATTGTTTGTACTAATCTGCCTTGCTCTGGAGTGCGCTATGGACATAAAGCTAAATCAAGAACTCTTCAAAACAGTTGAACAGTGTGCATCTCCGTACTGTGCACCTGCAACTACTCAATGTGAACTTTTAGTTTTGAGTGGATTTCTGAAGAAGAAACGCTACTCTTACTCCGACCACCTACTTGATCATCATTTATTATACCAAAGAGATGCCGTCTAGCGGACAAGATACATTAAAAACTACGTAGGACCATATTTAAATCATAATGAGCTAAATATAAGCAGAGCTTTGTGTGTTATCTTAACACCTTGTGGGTAACTTGTGAAATATTTGTATGAATTCAGATCAGACATTAAAATCTAGTCCACACGTGTCTAATTCAATTCCAATCAGTAATTATTCAATCGTAACTGGACTTCTTTTTGGTAGGTTGAAGCTACAGGAGAAAATCCAGAGGGAGAAATCAAGTTGCCAGGACTAGGTAGTTTCAAATGCATTATGTTGTGAAAAAGTGATTTAATTTGTTATTTTGTGAGATGTTCATTATCTTTATACTAATTTTGTTGTATTATTCAGAAATACCAGAATATGCACATAACTGCATATCTGATTACATCATTTATTAAAAGTAAATCAGACAATACAATCAAACAGTTACTACTTTACTTATTATAACTAGTTGTTAGTTTAGTATATACATTTTACACTTGGAGTAAATGTTTGGATGAGTCCTTTGTACTTCTGCTCGAGTCATGTTTTGAAATAAAGCTATTCTTACTGGAGTACAATGTTTGGCTACAGTAAATGATCTCTCTTTTTCTGGTTAAGGTCAAATTAAAGCCTCTTAAACACCACACTTAACATTATGACTGAGACTTCCAGTTCACGTGAAGGTGCACAGGCACAAAACAGCCCCAGGCGGAGACATGTCCAGCTCGCTTAATAAGCGGACACCGGCGTCTTGGACGTTACCTTTGGCAGCGCGTCTCGGTGTAACGTTAGCCTTCTTGGATGTAGCATCAGGAGCGACGATTATCTCATCAGGGTCGCCACCCTCTTCCTCGATAGCCTGTTTGTTGGGAGCAGAGCAAACACAAGTTTATAGCGCGTAACGTAACAAACACCAGGAGCCTAAAATTAACCTGCGACATGTGAGTGGGGTGGGGGGCGACGGGAATTACCACAGTGGCACAAACGTGGCTAATGCTTCACGTTAGCACACAGACCAGGTCAACGGCTTTCAATGTTAAGCTAGCTAGCCAGCACAATACATACGTCAGTGGATACAGTTAGAGCCAAGCGCAAGCATCCATGTTATGTAATGTGGTAACTCTTATTCAACAGCAGAAAGGTTTTGAGACCTTTTTTAGACGCTCCGAAAGCACGCTCTTGACGCCCGTGGTGTCCAGGTTTCGTTTCTTCAACTCGGCCTTCAGATCGATAACTCGTAGCTCCGACAGCCTGCGAACCTCTGCGCCCTCCGGAACGTCCACGTCTGCTAAGGGGTCAGCCATGATTCTTGTTCACAAAGTCCCTCTTCAATATGAAAACTTCCTTCTGTGCACGGTATTCACTGGCGATGCACAACGACTCTAAGTAGCAGCTTTGCACGAACTACTGCAAAATGGAGACCGCGGCGAGCCGGTTACGTCACAACGCATGCGCTGTGCAGTTATAGCGCAGAGAGCAGTCAATAGGAAAGAATGTATTCCTTTATAAAACGCGCTTTAAATACATAACAGTCAAGAACAACATCGTGTACATTCAGTGATAATTAGCAAAGAATTACTTAACACTCAGAGATGTACACACTGTTATATGATGTCTTTCCTTTACCACACGCAATACATGTAATTAGATCTGCAGTGTCATTACTTGTATTATTAATTGTTATTTATTATAATGCATTCATTTCGTACAATTTTTTTAACATAATGCATACTCTATATAGACAGATTATTGCTAAATGCACCACATATGCCTCAGTTTTGTCTTGGTGAGCTTTACAGAAATGGCTAATTCACTGGCTTTTCCCAATTTTTTTGATATTCTATGTTTATGTTTAGGTCTACCTTACATTAGTGTGTAATAGTCAAATCAAGTTTCAGGGTGCCTAGTAAGACTGAAAATTGTACATGTCACTAAATTTGTAGTTGGAGTCATTGACTTGGCTGAGGGGTAAGCTTTTGCTGGCAGCAAGAGGTTTAGGGGCATCAGATAATTCAGGACTGTCAATCTCTTCTGGTATATTGACTTCCCTGGATGAAGATGAGGAGTCCATGGTAGACGCTTCTCTGCCAATTTGTGCATTATAGGACCATGTATTTGAGGCTGAGTCGACAGAGGCAACGTCCTCAGCAAAGTAGGAGCACTCGGGAACATTGAAAGAGTTGAGACTGAAAGATGAGGAGGCAGACCAGGAACGAGGCGTTCGTGGTTCATGGAGGTTGAGTTTGGAGACCAGTGGCTTCCCAACCGTTACTGGTTGCCTTTCCTGTACCTCGTCATCCATGTTGGAATAGGTGTAATGAAGGCAAATGGTAAATGTAAGCTCCTTCTGTAAACAAAGAAAAAAACGTTGATTGAGTATAACACACATGCTACTCGATGAGGTAGAGGTGCTCTGGAAAACAAAAACCACACATAACTCTAACGTGCATGGTATTAGTCCAGTTGTGGCTAAGTGTTGTGTATATATATATATATATATATATATATATATATATATGTATCATACCACGTTTCCTGTCCACTCTATGGCTAAAATTGTAGTGCATTGAGTGCACATACTGTGAACATGTATACGGTTTCTTCAAGGAAAGAAAAGAAAATCTAATGACAAGGTTCTGACCCTGAGCCTTTGCAGGCTGCGGATGCGTGTGTAAAGACTGGGGACCTCAGGTGAAGGGAGATTTTCCTTTATCAATAATAAACTGCCTGCTTCAAGCAGAGTCTCCTGGTTGCTCTTCTTCAGATCAATGTCCACATCCTGCCAAGAAGAAAGATGGAACACGCTATGAAGGTTTGTATAGTAGTTACATTAGATTTGTGTGTGTGCTTCAAGCATCTACTATAGCAATATAATTCCTGCATAAATATATAGGGTATCATGACACACTGAGGAATTCCAGGTCACATGTGTGAATAAATGCCTTTGCCCGTCTTTAAAATCACAAATCTGCACAAGTAATATTCAACTAACAAACCTCAGGGAAGTCGGTTAGTTGAGCAGAACAGGAAATGATTTCTTTGGGCTTCTCAAGTATGCGAGTGTAGATGACCATGACGTTAGAGAACTCGGCTGCAAAGCCAAGCTGAACGGTTACACCACAGTCAAACTGCAGGTAATGGCTTTTAGGTAGATCTATGCAGGAATGAAATTTTAATTAGACATACTTTACTCCAATATGAACATGCAGATTTCATGAAAACATGGTAAAACTTTTGCCATGTTTAATCATTAGGGTTGCTTTCTGTGGAAAGAGTACCATGAGCAACAGCCCACTGCAGGTTGCGCGCTGAGTAGGAAGCAGAGCATTCAGTGGTCTGTATCTGGTCGGTGAGAGAGCGCCGTTCAGACAGATTACTGCGTAGCTCCAGAGCCTGCCTCCCACGAGTGATTGCACAACGACCCATGTCTGGAAAGAGTAAAAAAATGTTTAATGCACAGCAAGCATTTACGCAATCTGTGACTGAGTAACACTGAATTATTGTAGGACTAGAACTCAGTTAGTGATGCTGCAGCAACACTACTATACAGCATGAGTGATTGGCCAGAACATTCAACATTAAAACATCACAAGTATGTCTGGGTTAAGAAAATGCAAAAATTCACTGCAGTAATGCATCAGAAACACAGAACTGTTCCGTTCGTTTGCTACAGGAATATGATACCAATAAAATCACCAATGCTTTGATAAAACTGGATATTCAACATATATTTCGTAGCAGACATGTTGACTGTCATAGAACGAAAAGGTGGAACTAATAGCGATAATGACAGGTCCACCTTAATGTTCCTGTAAACCCGGTCAGTAAGCCAGTTTGCAACATCAGAATAAAATGTGTGTGATGTTTGGTTGCACAGAATCAGATACGGATCAAATACAGTAAAACATATAAGACGACAAGCAGAGGCAGAAATGATGATGTACATGTAGCAATCTGAATTTTCTAATCTCAGCACAAACAGAGAAACACTGCACTGGGTGAGAAGAAACATTGAAAACAATATTACTAGAGAACACACAGCCACGCGTGGTATTCTTACACTACATGACATAACTATTCAGCTATCTGGGTGCTCTGTGCTTATCTATCTTTTCAGATATATGACATGATTTATTATGGGAAACTCTGGTGTACCACATACAAACAGTTATCTACTTAGACAGTCCAGTCACGTAGATGGTTCAATATCAGAATGAGATTTCATATCTTCCTGTGTGCTCTACATACCTTCAGCCACTCGGTCGAGCATGACTGTGACCTTCTCATCTTCACAAACTCGCTTTTTGAGGAAGTTTATGAAGATGCCATTGGACACATCCTCCCTCTTTACTTCAAATGCTTCTGCATCTACACATCTAAACAAAACAATGTGAGTGGCACGAGTTTTCCATAGTTTATACGGAATGTATTTCTTCTTTCTAAACTCCTTCAAAGACTGATGCCAACAGAGTTTGAAAATGTATGAGTTAGTGGACTGTCAACTTACGTGGCATAACCAAACACTATATTTGCGGTCACCTTCATCAGTCCGGGTTGTACAATGATATCGTCGTTTGGGTTTCTAGAAAAGAAATACCTTGAAGCTTAATAAGCACAGCAAATGGTCAAAGCTTTTAAGCACCACTAATCTGAGGCGTCAGTTTATTCATATATATCACATGTCATTTGCACTGTACCTTTTGCGACACATGTCCAGCAGGAATATGTTGAGTCCCGTCTCTTTCTCCTGCATCCTGGTGAGTATATTCTGTACGCACAAACAGTGCTCTGACGTGTAGGAATCTGGCGCATCGATAGGAACCATGAAACTGTTACCATAGTTCTCATAGCCATGGCCAGCAAAGTAAAGTAGGCCTGCACAAGGACGCAGAGTACAAAAAATACAAGTACAAATGTTTGGCAGATACATAAAGGTTGACACAGGTGCTTGATCAGATTCTATTTGGTTTTTTAAAAAGCATTTAGTTAGTGTTAGACTTTGTTTAAAAAGCTTTTTCTTAAAATAAATCAGCATTAGATCTTACATGGCTGTAGAGCCATTTACAGCCTCTGAAATAGTCACTGACCGGTATATGAGCATATTGAACAGGTGGACAAGAGACAAACCATAGACTCCTTTATCAAGCAGCAGTAGGAACTCAGTAACAGCGCTGTGCATCTCCTGCCAGTTGAGATCGAGTAGAGAAACCACCTTGAAGTCCATTTGTCTGAGGAAGTTGGTCAGTTCATGGACGTCAGCAATGGGGGCACACAGCTGAGTGTGGTTGAGGTAGTTCATGTTGCCAATCAGAAGTGCGACTTTGTCCGTTGCTGTAAAAGGTATGGCGTCAGCAATATAATCATTTTCTAATGTACATATGTATGTATGTACTGAAAGGACTATTTGGTTGTATTTAGTTTTTTATATTTATTTGGGCACAAATCACCATAGAATCGCTTGGCTGACAGAGGCTGATTGGGTATCTCTTCTAGGGGATGCATTCCTGGTACAGTGACTGGCCTGTGGACTTCCTGTGTGTCTGGCAACACCAGTAGAAAGAACAAACATTTAAGTATGTCTGATGACTCTCACATGATAATTATTTCCATTTCATTTTCTTTTATGCTTTTTCCCTGCTGCACATACAAAAACAGGAACAAGGAGTTTGTTGAAATGTTCCAGAGATAGGAACTAAAAAATGACTGTCTTTCTTTTAATTCCTCCTTCTAACATTGCATTAGAAAATAATACCTAGGCCACGATCAACTTCAACCCAGGAAGCATCAGCAATGGAACTAGGACCTTCATAAAAGTGCAAAACAGGAAGTTGTTCACCACACAGTTTTTCACAGAATTTTGTTCAACAATGACATTAACGCAGTGTCAGAATTAATTTTCTCATCAATACATTTACATTCTGAATTCATTGCACATTAATCAACAGAACTTTAAATGTGACAGTTTCGCCAAACAGGTCCTCAGCAAGATGTAACATAGCTATTAAAATCATACAGAAAAATATAACAAGGAGGAGTAAAATAAATAGCTTACAGGACCAAAGCAGGCATGAAGGGCATCTACAAAGCAACAGCAGCTACAATGAGCGCAGACAATTAAGACATGGAAATACAAAATCACAATACATTACAGGTGACCTAAAACCTAAAACCACAGACCGATACATCGATTGAAGCCAGGCAAATAAGAGCAGACAAGGCAAGCATGCAGCGACTACATTTGATGAAAAATCTGTAAAACGTCTACAATCAAGCAATTAGAGCCACTTTTTATAGAAGAATTTTCTAAAACTGGGAAGCCTCTTTCTGAGACACTTCTTTTGAAAATTAGAGTGGTGCCGGTCCATTAATCATTTTGAATATTAGACAAATTCTTGCAAGATTTTCCCAGCACCATACGTAGAAAGAATATTAAACAAATGTTAGATGCTTGATTATGAACAGTTTTGTATTATATATATATATTAATGTACATATATCAATGTATCATCAGCCTCCATTTGAACATGTGCTGCACTGCTTGCTTATGCTAATGCATAGGCTGAAAATAAGGGGCACCTTAAATAGAGCCCTACTTTCACATTCACACAATGTTCTTAACAGATTGCTTTATTTTTTCAGTTGCTGCACACAGTAGCAGAATAACAATTCAAGCTTAAAGCCTGTTATCTATGTAGAAAATGTAAATTAAGTATCTGAATCTTACCAATTCTGACTTCTGCTGTATCACTCCAAGACTCGTGATACAAATTTAACACCTTACATCTGTACTGTCCTCTGTGTGCCGTGGTTACACATGGGATCTGCAGAGTACAGGAAAAAGCCACACACAGATCAAATTACACTGTGTTTGGATTAAAACGAGGTTTGCTTGTAACATTCAAACATTCAAAATCATGTCAAATTCTTCAGCTGGTGACCATTATAGACCACTGATACTTGATACAGGTACTTATTTCCTGGCTTTGTTACATTCAGTAGGTAAGCAGCTCACAGCAGTCTATACAAAATAAAATACCTTGACTGAGCATGTGATGTGTTGTGGCATGAGCACCATGTTGTGGTACCACTTGTACTGGGCAGGAGGATTGGCCACTGCTTTGCACTCCAGTACCAAAGTGTCACCCTCAGAAACAGCTTGGGATTGAGGCTGGTGGATGATCCGCAGCCCACTCACTGAGCCTGGAAACAGACTGCTGCTGCAGCCTTCGGAGACAGAGGACATAACATTGACATGAGATGAAATAAAACAAAGAAAAAGGAGTGAGAGGGAAGAGGTTCGAATACCTGGACTAGATCCTGCAGAGGTAACCACGCTCACATGAGTCCACTGGGAAAAGATGCAGTTTTCTCCAAGGTTGACTCTACAGATGTAATGACCCTGGTGCACTAGAGACAGTGGACACAAAACTAGCTCTGATGTATTCCCTGTGTCATCCAAAATCTACAATACAAAAATGATCATTAAATACCACACACAACAATCATAGCTGTTTTTTGATAATGACAACCTGACTAATTGTGTCATTATCATTGCATTAACACCTATATCATGGAATTGTGTTAAATTTAACTAAAATGTTATATAAATCTAGAACATACAAGGCAGGGTTTGACCTGAAATATTATTGTACTGACCTCCTCTTTTCCTCTGAACCACTGGTAGCTGAGTCCAGGTGGACCGACAGCTCTACAGGTCAGTACAACCCTGCTTCCAGATATGGCCTGCTGAGACTGTGGCTGCACTGTAATCTGAATCATCTCTGCCACTACCAAACACACATAACGAACAATCATAGGCGCAGACATACACCCAGAACACATTTAGACATGTAGCATCAGAACACAGTTAGGAAGCTTTAACAAATTGAGATTAATTTCTATCTTTGGCATTGCAGCTAACTTGAGGGCTGAGATAATGACAGATTTACAGGGCTAGGGCTAAACTATTCAAAGAATGGGTCCCTGGATTTTATAGTATTATGGTTTCTGCTTTACTTGTAGTGGCGAGGTACTGCACAGCTTCCTGGTGAGCCATCTTTCTCAGGCATTGGAGCAGAAAGTCCAGCGAGCAGGATCGATCAGCGAGCCAAGCCAGGAGCGTGCGTCCCGAGCTGCCTTGAGGCTTCAACACCTGGAGTGAGCAGTTAGTCAGCTCACTTTCACTGCGGAGAGGGGGTTCAATGACAAGTCTTAGTTGCACTCAAGTCTTTACAGCCTCACCCCCCCCTCCCAACTTCAATTTACATATAGGGGATTTTCACATACTTCTGTAGCCTGTGTTGGTATTGTAAGCTAATGCAAAGGTAATATGAACTCGAAATAAGCTTGTGGCAGCTGTAAATGAGGAAGTTGACTAAAAAATCATTATATATATTCAGGAGGATGAGGACCAGGAAACACACAACATTACTATTTGTAATAGTAGTGACGCTTGACAAAATATCTAAGTGAATTTCGTATTTTTGTATTGATTTATCTATGTGTCTGTTTTATTGGGAAACTCGATGTATTACTTGATTTTATTTAACTAAATGCATCTTTAAAATGTAACTCTTTTGTGTGTAAATGTTGTTTACATTCTTTAGGTTGTTGTTGTTGTTAGATTGTTGAAATACATTATACACTAAATCATCTAGTAATAATTAGTATATAATATACATAAAATATGACCGCTGTAATAAAGGCTTGAATATAAACGTTTGATGATTATTAAAAATAAAAAGAATTGTTTCGACGTGCCAAATCCTTTCCGTGATGCCTTCAGTGTCTCACCTGTAGTGGAATTTCGAGTGCTCGGCCATATTGGCCGTATTGGCCAGCTGCCTCCATCCGCAGGTGGAGTTGTCCAGCATCAGTGACAGCCTGTTCATGGCCTCCTCGCTCAGAGCACCAACACTCATTTTCCACTCGCCCATCTTCCCGTGTCGCCGCTACCAGTCTGAGGTACCCACTGGACGGAGGAGGACATAAAACACACACTTCACTGGACTCCTCTAGCGTCAGCTAATCATCACCTGTCTTTGTGGCGTTGGACATTTGGTTCGGGCTGTGACCTACAGTTGCTGAACAACAACATAACAATAAAATCTCCCACTTGTTCGCCCACATGCCCCCAAAACTACACAACTAGCAGGTTGGAAACCCAGATTTGGGTTTTGAGCTTTGAGCAAACCGCTTGTAGTTTTACGGCACTGTGATTAATCCTGTTGAGGTCAAACAGAAAGCGAACAGAACATGTCCAAAACGAAACTAGCTAAAAGTTGTATTTCCACCAATAATCACGGAGGAGTCTACTGAGAGCTGCGCTGCCACTTTCTGCTTCCGCCACGAACCTAACGAAGCATTTTACAGACAGAAAACATCGGACTTACAGAGCTGGTGGTTCGTAGCCTGCGATCAAACCCAGACGAGCAGAAAGTGCCGTGAGCGTCTTTTGGAGGAAACACACGTATGATGCATTTTACCACCTCGCCACTCACATCCAGTCTTACACCACTTTAGTTCCTCGGTTGATTCGCTTCTCATTTCGGTTCCTCATTTCTGCCATCCCCTGTCGGCCCGGGGCATTTGCATGAAACGTTGTCGGGGCAACGGCACTTTGTGGAACAAAAGTATTATATTTACAACCTGGCAACCCAATTTGTTTTCCAATCACTTTCACAGCTGGCCTTAATATTTTATGTAAGTAATTCATTGAGCACCGACTAATCTGTTAATTTCAGCCTTGTGGTACAAGCCTTGGTTGGTGGGGTTAATTAATAAACGTAGTATGTACAGTGTAGTGCTGCTGATGTGCACATTTAAGTACATAAAGTAATAAATAATGTAATAAAAATAAAACACAATATATAAGACATGCAACAGAGTACAAACACAGGACCATATGTTATCATTTATTCCATGTCCTCATCATAGGACGAGGTTGTACATTCCAGGACCTACCATCTATTTGTTACATACCTACTACTTGATATATTCTGGTCTTTTCATTTTCCCCTCACCCTAACTGGTTTCTCCTGTTAAAGGTAGTATCCACTCCACGGTCGCTCAGTGCTCGCTCAAGTGGCATTGTTGGATTTCCCATTGTAAGATCTGGACCTTAAAGTGTCAAGGACCTTGAGCTTATTCTGTTGTCATTTAGAGATATACGAATAAGACTTAACTGAGCCAAATAGGATATGTATTCATATTTATTTAGTGAAAAAAGATAAACTATCAACAGCAGGCCATTTTTCTTCAGATGCAGACATAAAACATGAGCAGTCTACTGTAACATACACAGTAAATGGAGGAGGACCTTAACACAGTGTAGCAGTGTTGTAAATAACCAAAGTAAATCTGACCTACAACAACAGAGTGAAACTGAATCACATCCTGTGAAGCTCAGACCATTTTGTCAACTTCTGTTTCCAATGCTGAGGATAAGCAACCTTCCTTCTTTGACTGATGTTGTTCAGCATCTGGGTAACAGATTTCATGTCATCAAGAGGCTGATCATGCTGTATACTTTCAAATAATCAGTTGGGAAAGTGGAAAGAACAGTGTCTACGTTGACATGGGCTCTGAACATCCAGTATGTCAACATTATGGTAATTCAGCCCACAAAGTCTGAAGCGCATCACTGTTCAGGAAGAGAAATGCCCACTGTCAGTCCAGTCAAGGCCTAAAACTTCTTTCCTTTACGTAGTCTGTTGAAACGCCACATGTTTTCCTTCCTCAGACGCCTCCAGTACTCCCAGGTGGATGATTCCAGCTCGTGCAGCTTTTTGGCTGCTCCCAGGTTCAGCTTGAATAACCTGGGTACAGTGGAAAAACATTGTACATCTCAGGGAGCTGATACAGTACATCACCATGCAGAAAAATGTAAGATGCACCATAAGACAAATGATTAACACATCTTTTCAAAGGAAAGAGAGAGTCATAAATAAAAAGGAATGAGTCCTCACCAGTCTGGATATTCCTCTGGAGACTTCAGCTTGGGGTCTTCTCCTTGTTTGAAGATATTAACCCCCACTGCATAAGATGTAAGCTTGACAGGGTCTTTACACACCTCTGGGCCATTCAGATCATCTTTCATTGCGCCTTTACCTTTTCCTTTGGCCACTGGATGACGAAGAATAATCACAGATTATTTTCTATCAGTATCAACATGATGATGTTATTGGGTGAGTGTCTGTCTGTACATGTGCGCAACGCAACACAATCATCAGTACCGCAAACTGCACCTAACACCTGTGAAACAGCTTGACTAACTAAATCACCTTGATAAAAATATGACTTACAGGGGGACTGTTGCATTAGACTATGTTAGGATAAAGTCATTAAGTTGCTGAAGATGTCTCTTTACTCACCCACTTTCTTCGCATATCCACACGCCTGTATCCTGTTTAACACGTGTGGTCTCCAGAGTGCTGCCGTGGAGTTGGTCGTGATGCATTTTGTTAACGTCGCTATCCTAAACACAACGTGAGCGGACATCGTTAGGTTTGGGCTACTTAGAGGCGAAGCTGACCATGCTACTGTTTGACATTCATAGTTCCTTCAACTTCCGCTTTCTGCTTTTTCCTTTGGTTCTGTAAAATAATCGGTACTGCCCCCAAGTGGACGGGAAGACGCTTTGCAACAAGAATGCAGGAAATAACCGCTTGTTTTTTGGGGGGTGTTTTTTTTACACCTTTTATTGAAAGAACAGGACAATTATAAAAAGCAAATATAAAATAATAATAATAATAATAATAATACTGTACGAGGGGGGCAAATTAATCATACATATAGTGCACATACATATATAGTACATATATATATTTGTACATACAAACAAATAGCTAGAGTAAACCAAAAAATACAAACTAAAAAGAGTTCACTTAAAAAGTTTGAGTAAAGTACAACAGTTAACAGTTTTCTTAGCCTTTGTGTTTTCAAAAAAAAAAAGAATTGAAGAATAGTACTGTTCAACCTCTTTCAAAAAAGTGATGAATTTGGACTTCTTGTTACTAAATCTGCATTTGTGAACATTAAATTTAGTCAGAAGGATCAATGGGTTAGAAATATATATTTGAGGTGAGAAAGTGAGAGGTACAAGAGAACCAAAAAGTACATCCTTCCAAAATAAAACAACATTTTCAGCGATATTGGAGACAATATAGTAACAGAAGTCAGATCAAAATAATTTCACAGATGGACAATGCCAGAATAAATGGACAGAAGTCTCAGGGGATTTACAGCAAAATGTGCAATCTGCATCAATATATTTTAAAAAACTTTTACAGTAAGTGTAAATTCTATAAATAAGTTTTAAAAAATACCTCTTTGACTTTGTTAGCTAACATATAGCAATTTAGTAAAAGCCAGACTTCTCCCAAGACAACCCATCCACAAACCGATTTCAGTAGGCGAACAGAGGTTAAATATTCGCTGGTGTCAATTTCAATTAAATCCGACAGGTGACAGAACTGATGTTTGTTCTACCTTAACATTACAAAACAGAGGAAGACGGGTGCTTACATTTACTGAGACATCTGGCAGGACGTACAAATTTTAATATGCATCAAATAAAGCAATAAAAAGATCTGCATTTGATTATCTGGGAGCTTCATTTATGGCTCAGATCACGTGTAATAAAATCAAATATTATGCAGACAAAGGCATGTAATGTGTATATCAGAGTAAGAGAAAACTGAAAACAGAGCAGGGACATAGTATATGTAATGGGCTGACTTTCTGTGCCTTTCTGGTTAATGTGTGGTCTGGACACTGATTTAAGTCTTTTGCAAGAGAAAGGTGTGAGTGACACAAAAAGTTGAGCGGGAACTCACCAGAGAATCCACAGACCTAGATGTGGGATAAATGGATTTGGAATAAAGATTGATCACAGGTGGAATCTCTGCTTTTACAACAGAGCAGTTAGCAATAATTGGGACATTGTGGTGGATCGAGGGTGCACTAGGAAAGGTTACTAGTCTTGATTTGACAGCTTCAGTTATGGCCCTAAAAGTGAGGAAATCAAAAGTTCGAATTCACTGTACTAATGAGATTATATATGTCTTGTGAGAAATGTGATGTGAAGTAAAATTATGTGGGTTACCTGGGCTTCAGGGGATAGAAGTGAAGGGGTAGACATTATTTTTCTTTTTGACCTGACTCAGAGTCATTTGTGTATCACGAAGAGATGACACTAAATAAATCATCATTTGCCCGTTACAGGAAAACCTCCCACTTGGTGCTGTGAGTGTCACAATCCTGGAACAATCAAGGTGTTTTCCCACAATATAGCAAACATACAAATGAATTGAATGAAAAATACACTGCCAGACCTAAAACGGTTTAGTATATATTAAGTATGTATTTAGCCAAAAAGACGACGACGATCTGCTCACAAAAGCAAATACACACTACATAGATAATTACCAAATCAATAAAATAAATATGTAGCGCGGCTGAACTAGTAACGTCCTGTGGGGGGCGCCAATACGCGCGTCCACACTGTCAGCAGCAACAAATTAAGAAGAAGAAGAAGAAGAATCAAGACCGTTTCTGGAAAATATGTCGGACTACTCCACGGTACAGAAGAGTGCCTTGAAAATTAAAGGCATAGGAAATATTTCTGCTGGAAAAAAGTAAGTAATGGACATTTTATAAAGATGGGACAGCGTTAATGAAGAACATACACCTTAAAATAATTGGTGAAATAAATTCCCTTACGCTCATGTAGCTAGGTCAATGTTAGCCTAATTCCCGATAAACATCGTAACACCAAACAACAACAATACATTGTTCGGTGTTAATTCCATACTTATAGACATTATGAGAACACTATAAAAATATAGTGTTTGTTTTTCAGCTAAATCGTTCTTACATAGCAGTTAACTGGAAAACCAATGGCCACAGCAGTGTTTTTTGCTACAAATAGCTAGCACCCTAGCATTAGCTAGAACCAAGCAACATTTGTTATGGGTCAAACAAAATGTTTACTACTGTTTTTTAGGAAGAAGAAGAAGGACAAAGAGAGTAAACAACGCTTGGAGCAGGTTGTGACCAGTCAAAACGACGAAGAGGTGCAAACTAAGAAAGCATACATGGACAAAAGGACACCAGCACAGATTGCCTTCGACAAGATGCAGGAGAAGAGGGTAAGATAGTTTTCTCCAGCTAAAACTACAGTCATTATTCAAATATTTGAGGCAATAGAAGTAGTAATACGAGCTATTTGTAAAAACTAATATTTAGTATCTCTTTGGTTTGAGGAGAATAGGAACTGAAATCCACAAGGCTAGTTGTCCTTTGAATATTGCTTTTCATTTACATGGTAAATAAAGTTTGCCTCACAACTGTCAATGCTGCAATTGACTATGTAGATAGATAGATAGATGAAAATACCATATGTGGGTGGATTAATAACGTATGTGCTGTTTTGAACCTTTCAGTTCTGCCACAGTGCTGACTTTTTGAACTTCAGCTGGAAGGCAATGGCCATTCACGTTTAATTTAAATGAGTAATGCCAACCTGAAATAGTCTCAAAATAAACGTATTATTATTAGCCTAGCAGTTAGGTCAATGTTTTATAGTCTAGGATTATTATTGTGGCAATGTTTATCAACCCATTACCAGTCAAAGGTCAAGGTTTATTAATTGAAACAGTCAATGTTGCAATTTTGTGTATTGTAAGAAGCATGAAAATGGTCTTTTGCTTACGTAATGGTTAAGGTGATCAACTGTCTACTGCTCAAGACACAGGTGTATATTTCCAGTTATGGCAGGCAATGTCAGCAGGTTGTTACTATTACATATCTTACGTTATTTAGTTACTATATACAGACACAGAAAGGCAAAGTCCAGTCCTTAAGTTTATGAGCATTTGGATTGTTTGATTATAGTGGTTAACACTATTATGTTAGTGATGTTTACAGTACGACAGTAAAAGTGTTAATGTACCTGTCTAATTGCTTATTTCTCTTTATTCTCTTAAAGCAAATGGAGAGGATTTTGAACAAGGCATCAAAAACGCACAAACTGAGAGTTGAGGTAAGTTCTGTCAGACCCTATGTAGCACCATTCAGACTATGTTTTTTAGGTATGTGATACATGAAACTGATCAATACTTCATATATTGATATATTGTCCACCATTATTATTCCTTTCTGTCTCTATTATAACTGGCTATTTAAATTATATTTTTCATCACCATCACACATAGTCGCATACAACATTTAATTTCTTTCTGAAGAGTGAGCAGCTGTCACATGCCTCTGGGATTTATAACGTTTTTTGAGTCTTTAAACATATATTTTTTTGTTTCTGTCTCAGGATTTCAATCGTCACCTGGACAACCTGACCGAGCATTATGATATTCCTAAGGTCAGCTGGACCAAGTAGAAGAGGAGCAACTGTTCAATTTGTTTTATTCCCTGCTTGTACAAAAATCTGTCACAATGTCACATTTTTAAATGTGTTATTAGTTTTATGTTTTTTTTAGTTAACTTGTGCTTAGCTGCAATCTGTTATTTTGCTGTATACAATAAAGGATGTGAGTAAACAGATCTTTATCTATAGATTTGACTTACAGTACATTGTATATACTTTGGTTTGACCATGACCTCAGCTGATAATCTGTAAAGTGTTAGTAAGATAACTTAGGACAAAATGTCAAATCAGAATATACTTGCTTTTTAATTACTTTTTGTTTTGTAGTGCAGCTCTACACAAATGACACATTGTAAACCAAAAAGGTTAATGATATGGCACAGTGTGAACAAATACATTGCATTAAAGTTACCAACCAATAACCAAAGAAAGAAAGAAATTTAAATTGACTTTAAATAGAAAATACCAACCAAGTAGCAATTGGATCACTGTCAGTTAAACACTAGCATGCAGAACAGAGGAAGAGGCTGCATTAGGCAACAGTAATGGATTCTGGAAATCTTTATTAAAAGATCTTCAGGAGTCAGTAAGTTTTGTTCTTTTCTGATTTAGTGAGAATGCCCGCCTTACATTTGAAGGCTTCTTCACTGTATTCTATTTCTGGTGATAAGAGTTCACTTTGGCCCCAGCATCTCACTTGGCTTCACCCACTGGTCGAACTGCTCCTCGGTCAGGTATCCCAGCTCCACAGCCACAGCCTTCAGTGTCGAGCCTTTTTTGTGAGCCGTCTTGGCGATGGCGGCAGCTTTGTCATAACCGATGTGTGGGTTTAGTGCAGTGACCAGCATGAGCGACTCATTCATGAGCTTGTTGATTCTCTCAGTGTTGGCCTGGATGCCCACCACACAGTTGTTGGTAAAAGAGACAGATGCGTCGCCCAGTAACCGTGCAGAGTTCAGCACGTTCTTGATCATCATGGGCTTGAAGACGTTGAGTTCAAAGTGTCCGTTGCTACCGCCAATGGTGACTGCAACATGGTTTCCCATCACCTGGGCTGCGACCATGGTCATTGCCTCACACTGGGTGGGGTTCACCTTGCCTGGCATGATGCTGCTTCCTGGTTCATTCTCTGGTAAGATGAGCTCCCCCAGGCCAGAGCGGGGCCCTGACCCCAGGAAACGAACGTCGTTGGCAATCTTCATCATACTGACAGCCACTGTGTTCAGCGCGCCACTGAGCTCTACCAGGGCATCATGGGCGGCCAGAGCTTCGAACTTGTTAGGAGCTGTGACGAATGGCAGGCCTGTGAGAGAAGCAACCGTGGAAGCTACTTTCTCAGCAAAACCAACGCGGGTGTTGAGTCCTGTCCCTACTGCGGTGCCTCCTGCTGCGAGCTCATACACCCTGGGCATAGCAGCCTTCACTCTCTCTATGCTGTACTTCACCTGCTGGACGTAACCTCCGAACTCCTGGCCCAGTGAAAGTGGCACAGCATCCTGAGTGTGCGTGCGTCCAATCTTGATGATATCTTTGAACTCTTCAGCCTTGGCTGCGAGAGCATCGTGCAGAGTCTGCAGGCCGGGCAGGAGAACCTGGTGAACCTCTGTGGCTGCAGCAATGTGCATAGCAGTGGGGAAGGTGTCGTTGGAGCTTTGACTTTTATTGACATGGTCGTTAGGGTGGACAGGATTTTTGGAGCCCAGTTTCCCTCCCAGTATCTCAATAGCTCTGTTGCTGATCACCTCATTAACGTTCATGTTGGTCTGAGTGCCTGATCCAGTCTGCCATACTACCAGAGGGAAATGGTCGTCCAGTTTACCAGCGGATACCTCGTCGGCAGCCTTGATGATTGCATCTGCTATTTTAGGGTCGAGGCCGTAGTCCTTGTTTACTTCAGCGGCCGCTTTCTTCAAAATACCAAAGGCCTTGACCACTTGGACCGGCATTCTCTCACTCGGTCCTCCTATCTTGAAGTTCATGGTGGATCTGACAGTCTGGGCACCGTAGTACTTGTCAGCCGGAACCTTGAGTTCACCAAACGTGTCCCGCTCAATCCTGAATTCTGAACCGGCCATTCTGGATGTGCAGATGAGCAGTTTGGAGCTCACGCTGTGCCTTTGCAAAAGCAGGAGGTTGCAGTTAAACTGCTGGACGCGTCTCAGAGACCGAAACATGGCTCCGCATTAGAGGTGAATCCGGGGGGAGGTCAACGCTGCCTTCCACATTGTAATCTGCCATTGGGCAAAGGGGGAATTGGTCGCAGGTCAGCCAATAGTGAGGCGAGGAAGGCGGGATTTCCGCGCAGCTCGTCGTATCGACTGCGAACGATCAGGGAGCTGCATCCGGATCAGTGAAGCTCAACACAACACGGACCGATTGTTTTTCTGCTGTGATGTTGACCGAGAATTTAGTATGTAAAATAAAAGTCAGTAATTTGACATACTCTTAATACGATGCTTGGTAGTCGTTTAGACACACTCGTATATTTTATGTTTTGTTATTTTATATTAATTGTATATAATGTTTACAGTATGTGTAACAGCTTTTCAAATTGCTGTTAAAAGAAGATATAGTAGTATATTTTTATGATTACATTTCTTGGGAAAATACGATTATAAACAATACGATCATACACAATACCAAAATCCCTTTTCATCATCTAGTAATATAGTTATACACCTTTAGTGTTGGTGGACTTTTCTGGCCAGAATAGGTTTGTTTCATTGTCTATGGTACTAGTGACAAGGTAAATGTTATTGTCTTTATCTTCATGAAGGAAATATTTAAACATATTACTTATTTTTATTCAAAATGTATATGACAGTTCTACTTTGTAGATGTGATTTCCTAATGCAGCTAATGAATTATGATGCATTATGCATAGCCAGTTAAACTTCGTGTATTGATAATTAATAATCTATGATGTTTTTAAGGTTTATATTAGTTCAACCTTTACCAATGATGCGGTTTTTTATTTCTATTTCCCACAACAGAGGCCTTTGTCTAGTTTTACTAATTACTAACAGGTTTTTCTACAAATGTATTCTTTTTTTCACCTCTAATTTATTGTTTTTGTGTTTCTAAAACAAATGTGAAATGATATTGTAATAGCTATTTTCCTCTATTAAAATTTTTAATTTTAGTATGTTTTCACTTTAAGTAATTGTTAAAGCGTGTGCTTGGAATTAAGTTGAAGAATTTTGATCTTTTATGTGCAAGTAATGGCACTTTTACTTGAGTTTGTGCACTTTTGCTATTCAAGATATAGATTGTAGAAATGCTTTTATTTTGAAGTTGCAGAATGAACCTTCACCGGAAGTAGCTCCTGTGCTACTGCTAGCTTCTCTTCGCCGTCTCTTCTCGCGGTAACGTTAGTATACTGTTAGCTTGCTAGCTAACCCCATCGTTTCCAGGTTTCGTGTCGACCTGAAAACAGCAAACGAAGAGAGACACTGAAAGCCTACGCAGGCCAATATTCTTCTAATCCTGACTGCATAAAGGAGCGGGACAATGCCACACAACTTCCAACCCGGAGACTTGGTCTTCGCTAAAATGAAGGGATACCCCCACTGGCCAGCTAGGGTAAGCAAGTAACGTTAACAGCAGCCGGAGGGGCGGAGGAGGGGTGGGCTGCTCAGCCTGGGACGCTGGAGAAGGTTCTCTGTGTATCTTCGTTACTGTCTAACACAGATTTCTACCACACAGATAATTAACTTCATTTATGTTGTGCTGACAGTTCAACTTCCAGGCCTACAGTCAGTGTGCAAGCAGCACCATTTGCATGAATTGCTGTTGGCCTAATCTACATAATATTACAGACGTTCACGTAGAGGTAGAGCTAACGTTATTTTAAAGATGACGTTTGAGATACCTGAAAATGTTCCTATATATGAAGCTGGTGTTAAAGAACAGGTTAATATGCACCATGCAGTTAACATTAGATGAAATCAATAATGTTTTCCAGAGGTAACCAATCAGTCAGTACATGCTGCCATCGTGTTTGCTTCAGATGTTCATGGAAAACTTGTTTCATATTTTGTGTTTGCCATTTTTTTAGTTAGCAAGTTTTGCATATTTTTTTAGATCGAAGATGTGGCTGATGGAGCAGTGAAACCACCCCCCAATAAAATCCCTATTTTCTTCTTTGGGACACATGAAACGTGAGTACAGTGCTGTAGCTTCAGTCAGTTCTTCTTGTACTGTGTGTGCAGAAGTGTTTAGTCAAGTAAATGCAGTTCAATTCTTTTTTTATTAGTTTGATGACAAGTATCTGTTCACAAAACTGGTTGATATTGGTTGACTGTATCACAACAGGTTTTTTGTTATGCATGGATGAAATGGCCAATTTTAAATGTAGGAACCGACTCCTGTTACTTACCTTCATTTGCTATTTGTGAGCGCAATGATGTGAGAGAACAACAAGAAACAGATTACTGCTTTTGTCACACATCACAACTCTTTTGATTATTTCTTAAAGCTGTGTTGTTCACTGACAGTGCACCGGTAACCTCTGATTTGTGTCAGTTTTAATGTGCAGTATGTTTTTCTAAGAGATGTGTTGACATGTTTGATCCTTGGACACAACACTGGTATCACCATCTGTTTGTCAAGATGGCACCTGCATTATGTAGAACCATCACTAGGTGGCACAATATACTTTTGTAAAAGTTCTTTATTGCCAATGTAATAATAACACTGATTTGGTTTTAGTTTGATGGTTCAGTTTAAGTAGTTCTATTGTTCACATTTTTTTAAATCGCTGTTTCACAGCGCATTCCTTGCAGCGAAAGACCTTTTTGCTTATGACAAGTACAAAGAACGCTATGGAAAGCCCAACAAGAGGAAAGGATTCAATGAAGGTTTATGGGAAATTCAGAACAATCCTCATGCATCCTACAGCGCCCCGCCTGTAGTAAGTCACCCTCATATAAATCCTGAAGCATTCCTAATCCAACATTACCTCATAGTGCGTCTTTGGCACATCTATTGCTCTGTATTTATTTATTTCACAGTTTAATATAAACTGTCAGTTTAACGTATTTTTAACATGCTTTGTAGATTACAGTCTGTTTCACTGACAAATTTGTCCGCAGCCACCAAGCTCATCTGACAGTGAGGGAAACAACGCGGAAGGAGGAAGTGACGAGGACGACGATGAAGAAGAGGCCACAGTCCCTCAGAAAGCAGACTCGGGGAGTGAGGTTGACTCAGATTCTGGGAGTGAAGACAGAGGACGAGGAGGTGGAGGAGTGAAGCGAAAGCCACCAGCTCCCAAGGTAATGGTGCAACTATGTGGTTCCTTAATGACAATATATTGTGTTATTGATGTGAATACAAAAATTGAAATCTTGGTCACAGTTAATGGTACAAAAGGATGCACTTTGCAATACAAGCAAGGTAGCAAATAACACTGCTAATTATCAATGACTGCCTTTTTATATCAGGAGTGGTTGCACCAATGACTAAAGCATAATTAAAACCTGATTAATGAAACACATCTGCATGGCTTACATCAGACAATTTTAGAATTAGTTCAGGTTAACTGCATTTTTCTGTTTGCATGATATTTTAGCGGCCACCTCCTCCAAAAAAGGCTCGAGGATCATCCAGTGACCGAGATGAAGAGGAGAGTGGGTCCCCCTCTGAGTCAGATCCCACACCTTCAGAGTCTGACTCTGGAAAGAACAGTGACCAGGTACACACACGCACAGTGTGTGATTTTTGGTTGTTCCGAAACTAAACATTGTATAAAAATTAATTACACCTGCTTTTCCAACAGGATTTTACTCCAGAGAAGAAAACTGGTGGAAGAGGTGGAAAGAAAGCAGGAGGAAGAGGCAAGAAAAAGGTGAACCGTCTGGTCTCTTACGCAGCAAGAACTTTGAAAACTTCTTGTGAGGGTAGTTTTAATTTCTCACTCCATCCTTCTTCTATATGGTACAGAAGGCCTCATCTGAGTCAGATTCAGACTCAGTATCGGAATCAGAGAAGAAGGTAGTGGACAGTGACTCAGAGGACGAGAAGCCTCGACCTGCTCTGTCTGGCTCAGGATCCCAGTCTGACTCCAAGTCTGAGTCAGACTCGGATCCACCCCCTCGGAAGGGTCCACAGGCTCGCAAGAAAGGTAAAGTATACTTTGAGCAGAATCATAGGCTTGCATTAGACAATTTTAGAATTAGTTCAGTTGTCTGATAGCACTCTGTTGTCTGATATTAAAGAAAATGTTACATGTTTTTTTTCTTTTTCTTTTGCCAATCCACAGAAAAACCTGCTCCAAAACCTCGTGCACGGAAGCCCAAACCTGCTCCAACAAAACAAGCAGCTACATCATCCTCTGATAGCGACAGGTAAGGCAGCGCTAAGGCTTTTGTTTTTCAACACACCCCACATGGAGATAATATGTTTAGTTCTGTTTGGCATATTAGCCTAGGTTGGCCATATAAAAGTTGCCCTTTTCCCTGCATTGACAGCGAACCTGACCGCATAAGTGAGTGGAAAAAACGAGACGAAGAACGACGGCGAGAGCTGGAGGAAAGGAGGAAAAAGGAGGAAGCAGAAGAGATCCGACGGCTACGTGAGAAAGAGAAGGAGGAAGATAAGAAAAGAAAAGAAGACAAAGATAAAGGTAAAAAAGGAAGTGACAGTGACAGCAGCAGTAGCCCAGACGAAGGTGTAGATGATCATCCACTGAAGAAGTCCAAGAAACCTCCTCCACCCCCCATTCCTGCGCCTTCTGACTCTGATTCTGAGCCGCTAGCCGAGGTAAAGATTTAGTATGTCTTTGTAAAGTAGATGTGCAAGAGAGGCTTAATGCTGTAATAATAATGATGCGTTTGTCATTGAAAGGCGAAGGAACCTAAAAAAACTGACAGCCATAAGAAGGCACGGATAAAGAAGGAGAAGGAGAGAAAAGAAAGAAAGGAGAAGGAACTAAAAGAGAAGAAGGCCAGACGGTCAGAGGAGAAGTCTAGAGCGAGGTGAGTCCACAATGGAGAACAGACGACAGTATGCAGAACTCATTGGGAGAATGTCATTAAAACTCAATGTGCACAGATCTCACAGTTCCCTCTTTCTCAGGTCCAAGCCCGAAAAACCCAAACGCAAACCCGAGAGACCACCAGAGAAAAAAGTGGAGAAAAAAAAAGGTCAGAGTCTAGTACAGACACATTAACGCTCAGAAACATGATTTGAAAAAGCTAAAATTGTGCTGGACACTGGACATGTTTACTAAATGGTCAGTTAATTGATTTATTTCAATGGCTTATGATTCATTACAGCAAATTTACTTTGTTTTCCTTTTGCAGAATCATCGCCGGAGGAAAGACTACAGAAACTCCATACAGACATAAAGTTTGCACTCAAAGTGGACAACCCAGTAAGTGACAATCAATTAAATGCTGTTCCTCTTATAGAAGCAGATCTTCATACGGTGTGTTTGTGTGTTTTGTAGGACATAGATAGGTGTTTACAAGCCCTGGAAGAGCTCGAGGCTGTGCCTGTCACCAGCCAGATCCTTCACAAGAACGCTGAAGTTATTGCCACACTGAAGAAGGTGCGAGGTCTTGTTCTATTTGTATGTTTACAAACTTGTACTGCTGGCAGGGATAACCCGGATATAATCCACATAAGCTAAACAAAGGAAAACATATATAATACCTATAATTACCTCATACAAGCAGCTACTGTTTTTTTTCCTCTGTGTTCTTGACAATCTAGATCCGCCGGTATAAAGCCAGCGCTGCAGTCATGGAAAAAGCTACTGACGTCTACAACAAGTTAAAACTTCGCTTTGTGGGCAAGACAGAGATGCCGGCTAAACCTAAAACAGAAGACAACGAACCAGAAGATAAGGAGACAGAAAACATAGGTTCTAGTACATCTTTTCTTTTATCTCGTCATGATTTTAATTCCAGTATTCTATGTTTTGAATACATTTGGTGTGCTTTTAGGTCACAACACTTATCTAAACATTAAATATTCCTAAAGTGAGTTCAGGAAATGGCAAACAGTTCATGTAATTGATTTTCATTTTTCAGACATGGTGTACCTTTCATTGGTTCGCACTGCATGCTGATGTTTATGTAAATTTGCTTTTTCTAGACTCCACTCCAGTGAACGGAGAATCCGAACAGAAAAATGATGATATGTCAGTAGACGAAAAACCCAAATCACCTGCCCAGGAGGATAATAATGACAATACAGCCTCAAACAGGTGAACATCCCATGTGACACAGTATACAGTGTTTTTACTGTACTTCCTTTTATGACCGTTTGTGACTTATATATCAAACAGTAAAAAGACCAGAGTCTCTGTTTAGGTTTAAACTTTTTCACTCAACACTGGCAGATGTTTGCTAACCGTGACTTGCACGAGTTTAATATGCATGTTAGCATTATTTCAGCAAAGCAGAAGTAGATGTGACTCAGTGTGTTCCTTCTCCTTAGACGGAGCCCAGAGAGCCCCGCTGAACAACAAACACACACCTATGAAGAAGCGGACAACTCCATCTCTGCAGAGACAGAACCGCCTGCTGTAGAAAGCTGAAAGATGTTTAACCACCAACGCAGTGGACCAAGTGCTAAAAGCTAGTGGCCTCTTTGTTTGACATCATGCAGTGCTTCTGGGCCAACAACACTGCAAGACACACACACACACACACACACACACACAGCATCTCCTACACTATCTGTTACGTCAGCATTGATGTTTTGGACATTTTGTACTATATTGATATCAAACCAGAAGACCCTATTGCTCACGTTGTTTGGTCAATTATTTATCACAGCAGAAAGGAAAACAAATTAGTGAGATAGTTTGTGGCGCTGCACAAACCCTTTTTGTTTCACAAATGACTTTTTCTTTTTATACAACAGTTGGCTGACCTGGATCCTCACCCCAAACCACCGCTTCTTCCGGCTACTTTGTTCTTTCTACCATTTGAACTCTCAGTCTTTGTATATTGATTGGTTACATTTTTAGCACTTCTAACCAGAATTTAGAAATGTCAGGGGTAGTTTGAAATGAAACTTTAATAATTCTTGTGGGGAAAGCAGTGCTGTTTATTTTCCTGTTTGATTTTGCCCACCACTTAAATCTGTTGGGTTCATTTTTTTTATAAAGCCTAAAAAACATCACAAAAGCCTCTTGTCTGTGTGTATGGCATTGTGAGAGTGGTAACGTACTATTTGTGTGTCTTTTATGGTAAGTATTTTTTAATTATTTGGTCAGGTTAATCCAGTCTGAAATGTAAAGCCATGAATTTGAGTCACTTAAAACTGTTTTCAAACCGAGGTCCACCTACTTTTTATAGCCTTGTTTTCAGATATTTGCATCTACAGTTTGTCTAAAATAATAATTGCTGTGGAGTTACACATCTTGCACTCGTTTCCCTAGTGTCTGCTTTCATTACTTGCATAATAAATGGATTAACTGTACAGATCAAAACCCTCAAAGGCTATTACGATCTCATGTAGCTGCAGCCTATTTTGACGTTTTCCTGTCATATGCATACAACAGGTGTTTTTAGTGTTATGTAAATTGGTAAAGCATTTCTATCACCTAGTTGAGACTTGAATAAAAATCTCAGCATGGCTTTTGTTTCTATGTCATTTTGTGTTGTGTAAAACATGCTTTGAATAGTTAATTCTGTTCTTCCAGTAACAGCATCACTACTTTTGGTTGTTTATTGTGAAAATGCTTCTTGGCAGAATGTGGAGGAAAACAAATCTGGAAACCTCAGACTGACATCGCTACATACCGTTTATACTATATTGGTTTGCTGAGATTTAGAAACTGACGGTTTGATTCAACAGTCTTCTTTTCCGGACAGGCGGAGACTAGACCTTTAATTCCTTTGATTCCCACATGATAGCCTCCCGTAATACTCAGTCAGCTGACTGGAGACGCCATTTTGTCAGCCATTTCCTACACTTGTCGGCTGCCAGCGTCTCTGCACAGCACGGGACGCACCGTCTGGCCTCGCATCCGTCTCCCCGGGCTTGGTAAACAGCAGCGGATCCTGCACACACGGTACCCGGGTGGATGAGAGACAGCCTAACGGGTCGGTCGGCACCCACTAGACCTGTGTAAGGCTATTTGCTCCATAAGGCAGCAGCGGTACAACTCTCGGATAGACATGGCTTTGAAGATTGTCAAAGGGAGCATCGATCGGATGTTCGATAAAAACCTTCAGGATTTAGTACGTGGCATCAGGAATCACAAGGAAGATGAGGTAAAACGACTACCGAGCAAACACTACAGCCTGGATCATTTTAAACCGCATGTTCATTGATGGTTTTTAAGTGAACACGTATTACCGTTATCGCTGACCAGCTAGCTAACGTTAATGGCTAACGCTAAAGTAAATGAACGTTAGGGAGGCTGGTCAGCTAACGTTAGCCCTGTCTCTTACCCTCCAGCTAACGATTAAACGCCTGTTTTCAGCGACTAATGATGCAGGCTGGATGTCATTTGAACAACTGCCGAATAACAGGCTAAGGAATGGTGCGCTTACTAACTTTATAGTAAAGTACATGCCAGGAAAGGAGCTCGTTATAGCGTGAGAAGTGTCTCTGACAGCTAGCTTACCTAGCAAGCTTTCAGGGGAAGCAACTGAATAGCCACCATCACGATGACTTTTCTGAGTCACACCAGTGTGCAGCTGATGTGTGCAATCATACCACCAAATACTGCTAACTGTCGATTACTGGCCTTTCGTGAGTTATGTGGGGACAAGGTCTTACATGCGTACTATTTGTCACTTATTGGAGTTGAGGACACCAACTTATCATGTAACTCATGGTTCACTTCATGCTTTAAGAAAATGCAGATACGATCATCCTGGATGTTGATAGAAAAAACGCATACAAGAATCGCTGGTCGCAGGTGAAGTCATCTCTGTAACAGCTTTGTGGCTGATGACAGACTCACCACAGCAGCGGGCCAGGGTGGGATGGGCCGTTAGAGGGAACTGTTTGGAACAGCCACGTCTCCATCTCTCACACCAGCCTCCCCCTCCTCTTATAGGCTCCGTGTTGGCTATTTCTAACTTTGTTCCCACTGTAAAATGCCAGGGTTGTGGCTGCACAGACCTATGGTGTTGTTCACACCTGTCTTAAGTCAGTACAGGTCAGTTGAGACATGTCGGGATAGCATACCAAGCCTCAGGGCAACATTTGGCTTTGATTTCGTTCATGACATGGCAGATCTAGCAGAGAAGTCATTTAAATACAGGTATATAAAACATCCTTCCATTTGTTATATATATATATATAAAAGCAAGCTGTCAGATTACATATATGGTGTTGCAGGCTGTCAGTGTTTGATCTGTGGTCGAAGCAGTTCGTCAGAGGTAACTCAACCTGGGCAGTCTAGATAAGGTGGTGGTGGTTGCCCAGTCAACAGTGAACAGTTTACTAAAATATTAATGCGCTGTATGCGTGTGTGTTGACTTTTTCCTGACCAGCCTATACACTGTGTTTTTCCACATGTCTTTGAACAGTTCATTCATTCACTCTTCCTTACATGCCTTTGGAATATCAGGCATATAGAAGAAATATGTGAAGATGTAACTAAAGGAGACAACTAAGAAAGAATGTGGCTGTAGTAGTAGTTAGAATCAGCTAATACTCAGCCTAACCGGCCTTTCACTATATCTCCAGCTCAGCTTGCGGTTCTGGGAGAAAGGTTGCCAGTGTTTACCCAGTGACAACTATGTCAGTTATGTCAAGGGGTTTATGAATTGGTCATTGAAGGAGAGTGAGCTGGAGAAGCACTATGTGTGTCTGGTGATAGAGAGTTGAATGCCTCCCAGCCCGCCCTGCAGCTCTGCTAACCACAGTTTCTCCAGGAGCAGCAGAGCTCAGTCTCCCCCACCCCCTGTCCACCCCTACGTCCTTCTGTCACTGTTCTGTCTCATGACTGCGCACACATGACCAACACACTCCCACACTGCACATAGCCGTATGCATTTGTCTTGCAGGCTTGCTTATCTCAACAATAGTGGAATATAGGTCTAGCTAGGGGTCTAATTGGGCTGGCCATCTATTGCTGAATGAATATAGCACACATTTATTTAGGCAGGAAATGCTGGAATGTTGAAATAGTTTATTGGATGCAAGAGCTGTTAAATCACGTATTACCTCTTATGTGTAAATAAAATGCAAATTAATAAAATTAAAAAATTTTTTTTATATTTACATTTGTTTGCTTGCTTCTTCTCTAGTTGTCTTTTTCATTGAACTAAGTAACTAAAACAGATTCCTGTGTAAATACACAAATGTACACAATGGCAAATAGAGAAGTTTTGATCTAATGTAGCATAGTTGGGTCTTTTGGTCACTGTTGACCTGTTTCATAAATGATGACTGTTTCATAGGCAAGTGACAGTTTTAGTCATCGTTTATGACCTAAAGACTTGTGTTTTTATGAGCCCACAGCATTATAAAAGATGCATTATAATTTATAACGTTTAGAACAACAGACTAAACAGGACTGGTGCTTAGTAGCGGCCTGCTTCTCTGGATATCACTCCACTAATTCGATCTGGTGTCTGTTTGTCCTCTCCTTTGTCTGCCCTCAGGCCAAGTACATCTCCACATGCATCGATGAGATCAAACAGGAGCTCAAGCAGGACAACATTGCTGTCAAAGCCAATGCTGTGTGCAAACTCACTTACGTAAGTAACTACATGAATTAAACCACCTAAACTCTCTGTTTATACACTAAGCTTACATATAAGGTTAATGGTGGAGCAGCTCACCTGACATTGGATGCCTAGCTACCTGCCTGAAGAGGTACCGGTCATACAAGTCAGGAGAATAAACCAGATGTTCGCCACTTAGCAGTCCATATTGTACAGTTTGCAGGGTAATAACTTAGGAACACACCCACCAATTCTGGTGACTGAGCAATACTACAAAAGCATCATATAGCAAAATCCTCAGGGGCTAGTGGATCTTAGACAAGACCACAGCGACCATCACAATGTCAGACAAAAAAAGGTCTTAAGTATGAAGTATTTAACATGATCCATGTCTAAAGAAGCTAACTTAGCTGCATGAGTGCCTGGCTGCACAATGAACTTGCTAATGGAAGGGGACCGACAGGCCTCTGGTAGAGGACCCAGGCTTGAAGGAAAATGACATGGAAAAATGACAATGAAATGGGACTTTTTTAAAACATCTATAGTACTACTCGTACATAATGTCTTAAGTAAGCTTGAGTTTTTAATTTGGCATCTTACAGTTTGCTCAGTTTTATATTCTGCATATTTTGTAGACGTACACACAGAGACCTGTCTCACTAAAATAATAATAATTAATACTACTAATCACCGTGTGGACAGGCAGCTGCATTTAGTGCCAAGGGTTCAGGGGCTTTGGGAGTCAAACCACCAACCCTGGGTTCTGCAGATGGCTTCCCCACCAACTGTCCACTGTCGCCTCTTTATATAGATCAAGGAATCGCCGAATATAGAAAGAAACTCCACACTTGCATCATTCTATTCGAACAGCATAAAGCCAAATCGGAGCCCATTATTTAATCCAGGCCTTAACCAGAGGCAAATTGGGTTAGATACTAACTTGTACACTTGCAGAACTGAGGTACAGGGGTACTTGTGAAAATATTTTGCCTGTTGAGCTGAAAATTTGTCTCTGCACTCCAAAATAGCCAGTAGGCAGCACTTATTGAGAAGAGTGTGCAGTTATTGTTTCATTGAAAGCATTCTATTTATATCCTAGGTCTGCATTTAGGTTTAGATAGGTTATTGCGATTGGCATCTGTACCCATGTTGAGAGCTTCCAGCTCGAATCTATGCAGGACAGGGACAGCTTAGAGTGCATCTTCTCCTTTTAACTACCCTCTCTGTGAACTGTCTTTTCTGTATTACAGCTTCAGATGCTGGGCTACGATGTCAGCTGGGCTGCTTTCAACATCGTGGAAGTCATGAGCTCGTCCAAGTTCACATACAAGGTATGACCTGTAGAATAATGACAAGTTATAGACAGACAGATATTTCTGAAACAGTAGAAATACTATAAATCTGTTGTAGTTGCCCTGTGGCCTTGAAGACATCCAACGCTAGTGTCAACCAAAGATTCAAAAGAAATGGACTAAGTTAGTATCCACATAGATACAACAATCAGTCACAGCTGATTTTTTTGTACTGCATACAGCAGGTGAGCCTCTATTGAACTGCTGCAGGTTGAATGCTCGTAGTAATAGAATTGTAGTGAAATGTGCAGTATGTAGTTACACGGTTAATGTGCAGCACGTGCGTAATTCTCTCTGGTCACTTTTTTTCCTGCAGAGGATTGGCTACCTGGCAGCCTCACAGTGCTTCCACGAGAGCACCGATGTCATCATGCTGACAACCAATCAGATCCGAAAGGTTGTTTAGGCTTTTGTTCTTTCTATCTGAGTATTTCTGAATATAACATCAATATCTGACTCTTGGAATCCGTATTGTACTTTTCTCTTTTGTTCTAGGATCTCAGCAGTCCTAACCAGTATGACACAGGTGTTGCCCTTACTGGCCTTTCTTGTTTTGTGACCCCTGACCTAGCTCGTGACCTGGCCAATGATATCATGACACTGGTAAGTCATAGTGACTATGTCAAGAGGTTTAGAAAGGGCCAACACTCTTCAGTTTCTATCTGTTCACTGTTCATTTTTTCCTCCTTAAATCCTCCATCTTCCCTTTACGTAGTAGGTAAAGTGTAATATATTTTATATTGTTCTCCCACCATAGATGTCCCACACTAAGCCCTACATTAGAAAGAAAGCAGTGCTGATAATGTACAAGGTGTTTCTGAAGTACCCAGAGTCCTTGCGCCCTGCTTTTCCCAGACTGAAGGAGAAACTGGAGGACCCAGATCCAGGTATGACAAAATGTACTAGGTTGTAACTTGGTTGGGTTTTGACTGTGGCTTTTGCTTTGGGTCGATACCTTTTAATCTCAAGGGAAGTAGCTAAGTCAAAGACTTACTCGCTGCCATGGAGTAGGAGTTCTCTGTCACCTGAACCCCGTAAATTATTCAGCAATTAAGAATATAGAGATTAACAGCTCGTTTTGGATTCTGCCAGGCAGTGTTCTATGCATTCAACTTTTGTCTTTGTTTTTTATACCATTTTATTATGAGTTCATGTAAACATGAAACAACTTTTGCATTAAAGCTATATTTCTTGATTATGCGTGTTCAGTCTAATGCGTTTTCTCCTCTTCAGGCGTCCAGTCAGCAGCAGTAAATGTTATCTGTGAGCTGGCCCGGCGAAATCCCAAGAACTACCTGTCTCTGGCCCCACTCTTCTTCAAACTTATGACCTCATCTACTAATAACTGGGTTCTCATTAAGATCATTAAGCTAGTAAGTCAGTGGGATACGGAAACAAAAGGAGATTCAGTTGTAATTATATAAATACATCATGCATTTACATGTTGTTCCAACCATGAATAAATAGCAAAATATAATATACTGTTGATACGCGCAGTATTGCGCCAATAATTCAAGGATAAATCCCTCAGAATACAGTAAAGTGATGGTTTCTCTAAAAGCATTGTCCATCCAGAGATGAATTTACAGCAGTTTCATATCATGCCACCTATTGTGTCTTTTACAGTTTGGTGCACTTACACCACTCGAACCACGATTGGGGAAGAAGCTGATAGAACCTCTTACAAACTTAATTCACAGGTGAGACTCAGTTCCCCAGCTGTACTCTTTTTCAAAGATATTGAAGACAGCAATGTGATAAATAGATAATACACAATAACACTGTCATCCCTTTCTACTTCTTTTCTACTTCTTTTTCCTTTCCCACAGTACTTCGGCCATGTCTCTGCTGTACGAATGTGTCAACACTGTGATTGCAGGTCAGTATTGTGGGTTGGGTAGTGGTGTCAGTCATCATAAAAATGACTCGTTTTAGTATCCGTATTCACTTTTAGTCCTGAAAAATGCAAAAATAAGTTTTTGTTTTTGTCTCATACTGCAGTGTTGATCTCCTTGTCCTCTGGGATGCCCAACCACAGTGCTAGTATCCAGGTAAGTGTCTGAGTTCTACATCTCCATCGGCACTTATGTGGTTATATGTTGATTTTAACCCTTTCCACTCCAGTTGAACCACAGTGCATGCTATCAGCAGTTTCCTTCTGTCTGCAAGTCTGTCTGTTCTAACATGGTGTTCAGTACAGTGCAGCTAGTAAGACTCATACAGCTCATCATACTGATGCACACATTTTACACCATCACACATATGCGCATCTATTTTGCCTTTTTGTTTATCTAATTTATGAAGACTGGAACTGGTGTGGTAAGGTTTATGGTATTTTCAATGCTTCTCCGGTTCTCCCCCACACTCTTTTCTCTCTCTCCTGTTCTCAGCTCTGTGTGCAGAAACTGCGAATCCTGATAGAAGACTCGGACCAGAACTGTGAGCCCTCTGTCAATGCCTGCAGTGTGTCATTTTCTCATTGTCTGCGTGTTTCTGTCTGTGGAACAGCCTGCCCTTTTTAGACGACAATAATGTAGATTCCCTGACTCCGGATAACTCGAACACCATTACCTTTTCACTTTCAATTACACTCAGAATGGGAGATGCATGCGGCCTGTTTTTTGCAGTTTTTCTCTGAACATATGAGTCAATCTGATGAAAAAAGGAAATTGCCAAAAAAGGCCCGGCCCTATAAAAATACTTTCCCTAATACACTGGCAATGCTGCATCCAGCTGTTCGAGTTATCTGCATCTCCCATATATATTACTACCTATTGTGGAGTAGACCAACGGTAGATCTGTGGGTTTAATAGAGTAGACTGTGAACCTGTAGTGAAATGTTGTCTTTTTCCATTTTGGTTGAAACATAAAGTCATAAACTGATGAATACAGGGGTGAACAAGCACACCTTTACTGAGATTTGAAAATACCTCAGTGATAAAGTAAGTAGAGAAAAGTGAGGAATATAAGACTGTCCCAGCCCATTCGGAAAGCCTGAGGAAAGAAGAGGGTATGTTAGATTATATCACATTTAAGTTAAATTTAGATGTCAAATTGACAATGTATTTCATTTTCTGTAGTTTACTGAAATAGTAAAACTAATTTAGCTGTTTACATAATGAGCAAAAACCCATTGTGGCAACATAGTCTTCTAGATATACGTTTACCCCTCCTCACATTTCCTTCAGCAGTTCTGCGTTTGTCAGTGATACAAAGATGCACACAGTTTAGGTTTCCCTGAACTGCTCCTACTATTTTTCCATAGTGGGAGTAGATGTCGAAGTTGTAGTGAGGCCATTTCTTTGGCAATTCCTGCCGTGCATTCAGGGCAGTGGCCAACCCCTCCCCAAACCCCACACGCATGCACGCACACATTGATCAAAGAACCTGAGAGGCATTTGTCTCAACAGAAGCTCGCGATTCAACAAATTTCTGAATCTGAAGAATATTTAGGATCAGTTGCCAGAAATAGAACGGAGGCTAAAGCAGAACCAATTCACCAGGTTAAATATGTGTGTTGTCCTGTGTGTGTGTGTTTGTGTGTCTTTTCCATTGTTAGTTTTTTTTTCTCCTTTTCCTTCCAATATTTAGTTTGTTATTTCCATATATAATTTTGTGTATTGTTTCATGGAACATGAGTCATTTATCACTCACTGTATTTACATATGTTTGCATACCTATAGAGTGGAGATTTTTAGTAGTCTAGTTTGTTAGTCTGTTCTGGCTTTCCAAAAAAGTAAATTTCCCACAGTCAGATATTGTATTTGTTAATTATTTGCAGTCATAAATGAGTATGAATAATTAGCTTTATGAGTAAGAGTAAATACAAGAAAGCATGATATTAACAAACAGTGCTTGTGTAACACAAGTGTACAAAGAGCATATGAATGTGTATTTAAATGCATTAAGTCCATATGTGTGTATGTGTTTATTTAGTGAAGTACTTGGGCCTGCTTGCTATGTCAAAGATCTTGAAAACCCACCCGAAGTCAGTGCAGTCTCACAAGGACCTCATCCTGCAGTGTCTGGATGACAAGGACGAATCCATCCGCCTAAGAGCTCTGGATTTGCTCTATGGCATGGTACGGAGCAGAATGTCTCAATTTACACTGCAACAGTTATTTTTTTAATTAATATAATAGCAATTAGGGTTAGGGTTGGGGGTAGGGTTAGGGTTAGGTCCACCCGCTGCGTGGTGTGTTTTACAGATATAACTTGATTTGTACAGTTCAGTTAAATTTTTACCTGGCAGTGAGACACTAACCAGTTGGTTAACCATTGCCAGAAAATGTAGATGCCATCAATAAGAAGTTTTTAGCTATAGGTGTCAATACAAATTGGATATATGCAGTTACTTAGTGTCTAAACTTAATCTGGGCATAAATATTACATGTAAGTTCTAAAGTTATTCTGAGGAATTTATGGCTTGTTCTGTCTTGCAAAGAAAAATGTGTTTTTGTTATTTGTTATTGAAAGTGGAGAATTGATCCACTGGTGTTTGCTGTCTCCAGGTATCTAAAAAGAACTTGATGGAGATTGTAAAGAAGCTGATGCTGCATGTGGACAAAGCAGAAGGAACAACCTACAGAGACGAGCTGCTCACCAAGATCATTGACATCTGCAGCCAGAGCAACTACCAATACATCACTAACTTTGAATGGTCAGCTTCACTCGACACCAGCACCGAGTCTGATTTGACTCAAACTTGGTTTCAAATTCAGTAGCATTATAAACCGCCCCCTCCATATGTGCTTGATAGGTACATCAGTATCCTGGTGGAGCTGACCCGATTAGAGGGCACACGACACGGTCACCTTATTGCCTCTCAGATGCTGGATGTTGCTATTCGAGTCAAAGCCATTCGGGCTTTCGCTGTTGCCCAGATGGCCACTCTGCTGGATAATGCACACCTGCTGACCGGCAACATGCAGCGAAACGGCATCTGTGAAGTTTTGTATGCCGCAGCTTGGATTTGTGGGGAATTCTCAGAGTATGTTGATTGAACTGCAATTTTGTCTCAATTGGGCCAAAATGTATAGACGCACAACGTGCACATTTCCTCTATGCTAGACATTACAAACTGGGAATAACAGAAAGTGATATCCACTTCTTCTTCAGACACCTTGAGAATCCCACGCAGACGCTTGAGGCCATGCTGCGGCCTAAGGTGGCCACCTTACCAGGCCACATCCAGGCAGTGTATGTGCAGAATGCAGCCAAGCTTTTTGCCACTGTGCTAAAGAGCCAGGAGGGGAACACGGACAGTACAGCTGCACAAGAAACCATCCAACTGATGATAGACAGACTGCCTGTGTTCGTCCAGAGCGCCAACCTAGAGGTGCAGGAAAGGGTAAGATAAAGAAAGACCTTTCATTTGCTAAACTAAAATAGTTATTTGAACCTTTGACTCTGTACGCCTTATCTATGCTAATTCATGTGTTTGTCTGATCCTCTGTCACATCTGCAGGCATCATGCATCCTGCAGCTTGTCAAGTACATCCAGAAACTGCAGCAGAAGGACGTAGAAGTAGCAGAGGAGGTCAGCGCCCTGTTTGCTGGAGAACTAAACCCTGTAGCCCCCAAGGCACAGAAGAAAGTGCCAGTTCCTGAAGGGTGAGTTGTCTCAGTAGACACAGCTGTTAAAAATTATACCATAGTGTGATTGCATTTCTGATCTAAATCTACATTTGCTCTTGAGTCTTGAACTGTGGATTGTTTGTTTGTGTAGTCTGGACTTAGACGCATGGATCAATGAGCCTCCATCTGAGAGTGAATCTGAGGATGAGCAGCCCAAGGCTATTTTTACCAAGGAAGAGCCCAAACACTCCCGTCCCCGTCACACAGAGGTGGACGAGAAGGAGCTGGCAAGGGTAAGGTGGTCAATGATCACAACTCTGCTGAATTTTATTGTTTTAGAAGTAGTTCAGAGCTACAATATTTTATATTTTAAAATTATTTTTGTTTGTAATGTGAAAGTTTCCAGTTTTCTAGTTGTAGTCTGTGTGTCCTGTTATATTGTTTCAACCTAATGCCACATATAATTTGAAATAGCCAAGATGTTTATATTAAGTCCAAAAAATAGACATCTGTTTGTCTTTAAGCATGCATCCCTGATCTCCAAGGTAATGGAATCAGTATTGACTTTTCTCAGAGTTCGGCTTTCGTTTAATCTGGTTTTGCCTTTCTGCTATAACGGTATCGGGTAGTTATTTTATTGATTAATTTAATGTTGCTCTTTTTCCACCACTCCCAGAGGAGAGAAGCCAGAAAGCAGGAACAAGCCAACAACCCCTTCTACATCAAATCCTCCCCATCCTCTCAGAAGGTACATTTCATTTAAGGACATTTCTGTTTGATCCACCTGACTTCTTTAATTGAAGAATAATTAATTCAGAATTGACAAATTACATATAAATGTTAAATGTTTACAGTAAAAATGAAATGAGTTATTTTTTGTGCAGGTTTACCAGGACTCCCCTGGAGTTGAGCACATCCCAGTGGTGCAGATTGACCTCAGTGTGCCTCTCAAAGTCCCAGGTGGGCCTCACTGTCCTAACACAAGATGCTAATTTGTCTTTACTTTTAAGCTTAAGTCAGAATGGCCTAATTATTCCATTCTCTTATTCTCACAATCATGCTAGTATAATGCAGATAATGAAATGGTTCCGGCCTGTTGATTACCTAATGCCAGTGTGCCTCCTTTTAGAATGCACCTGTTGCTTTCTCCTGTCCCACAGGTCTGCCTATGTCTGACCAGTATGTCAAAATGGAGGAGGAGCGACGGCAGAAAGATAGGGCAGATAAGAAGAAGAAGGAGAAGAAGAAAAGGAAAGAAAAGCGCAGTGGACGAGGGAAGAAACACGATTCTGGCCCGGAGAGCGAGGAGGACATCACACCTGCACATATGGTCGACATAGTTACAGAGGAGATGCCTGAGGTACGCTGGGGCATAGCCGAGTATTTGTGAAAACTTGGCATAAAAGCATTGCTGTAAATTATTTACATTCTCCTTCCAGTTTTCTTCGGTATCTCAGTATCTATTTTCAAATTTGTGTGCAACACAGTAAATTACCCTAACTTTTTCATGTCATCGCCTCAGAATGCCTTACCTAGTGATGATGATGACAAAGACCCCAACGACCCTCACAAAGCCCTGGACATTGACCTGGATAAGTGAGTCCACACTATGTATACCCTCAATCTAAAAGCACATTTTAGTGCATTTTTATTTGTGGAAAAGCTGACAGACGATTGTATGATTCGTTGTTAGTCTGGATATTTCCTTGTATCAAGTAAAACTGCGTTTATTTTCTTGAGCTTCCTGGCCACCGTGTCACAGGCAATGTGACTTGGCCCTTTCGCCTTCCATGACTCCTTCTTATGGCTTTCTGCTTCCTCTTTTCTATGCCTTCACATACCCATTACTGCCTCTCTGTATGGCAGCTTGATGGAAATGGCTGGGCGAAGGTGAGTACCATCCCAGCCGCAGGTCCTGTGCTGTGACTGCACATGCTTTAGCTCTCTTTCTGTTCCTCCAAATAGCTGTCTTGCTCTTCTCACTGATGTAGTTATCCTGTCTTGCTTTTTACTATCCTTGCCTTGGACTGTTCAGTATCTACTTCATTGTTCTTCTCTTCTGTCCTTGTATTTTAACCATCTGTTGCCCAGTAGTAGCTTTTGACCTAGTATATAGTATGCCTTTTCTGTTATGTTGCTCTAAGCTTGACTATATCGACAGCTATGTATCTACGCAAACTTCCTTTTTAATAGTTCCGACCTTTTAGAATTTGATAAGCATGACACAGTTTTATGTACAAACACCATTTCCTACTGGGCCGCTGCTGATGTTCTCTTGGTCTCTTTCATCACCTTCTTAATGCAACCGGCTCTTAAAAGCATGTCAATACTTACTTTTTGTTTTAAAAAAAATTTAATCCATCATGCGTTTAAGAAAATCTATCTGAGGCGCTGGGTCTCCCCAGCTGTCTTTTTACATAGATACTCTTTTTCTGTCCTCGGTGGAAATGACAAGGATGCTCTTAGAGCTGTGCTTTATTTTTAAAGTATAGAACTCACCTTTACTTTACTTTACTTTGCTTGGCAGACGCTTTTATCCAAAGCGACTTACAGGGAGCTGGCGCTGTGTGTCTGGCTCAGGGACACACCTGGTAGGGATGGACTAGGAGTCAGACTGGGGTTCGAACCTGCGACCTTCTACATCCCAGTCTGACACTCAACCCATTGAGCTACCAGGCCACCCACCTTTACGCCATGAAATTAAGACAAGAAAAGATATCTATTAGATTTAGCAGATATCTTGACGAAACTGCCTGTAGTGCGTACATTTCAATCTCACACCATTCTTTTCTTCAGTACCTATATGGTTTGATTGTCAGATGACTGGTAGATTCTATTTTTTTAATATTACTATAGACATATTGTTACTGTGGCACAGGTTTAGTGGGCTTCTTTTAGATTGTACCCAGCAGGGGGCTGCAGTGTGCAGTGCTGCCAAAAGGTATTTGAATCAAAGAAGTTAAATTATTCAGGACATTAAAAAATGTATGTTACACAAAGATAATAAATACCAGTTATGTATTTATTTATTTTATTTGTTTATTTATTAAGAGTAAAAAAAGCTGTCTGAACCTGCCTGGCCAAATGTGAAAAAGTCACCAAGTCCTGATTATTGCCAGATCTGCTCAATCAAGAAAGCACATTAAAATATTTTAAGAAGCATCATCATCGACACATCGTGCTGCAAACAAATATTTTATAGATTGAACTTATAAGTCTGGCTTACAAGGCCACTTTAAGTCTTTAGGACTCTGTTGCTATTAACCACAAATGGAGAAAACGGAACAGTGACGAACCTTTCCAGGAGTTGCCAGCCTATTAAAATTTCTATAATAGCACAATAACAGCTCAGCCAGCAGGTCATGAAAGCAACATTAAAGTTCGTTTGATGATCTGAGTTATTTAAGTCATGAAAAATATGCATCCTTACTGATTACAGGGGCAGGCTTGGTTAAACATGCTGACGGCTATTATCTGTTTAATTTGGAGTAGTTTGTTATTGTACTTTCTTTTCTATCTGGGAATGTTCGGTGCTTCCATGTCTATCAGAACAATGGCTTAACCTTGCTAAGCTTTGAATGATGTGACTGCTGCAAGGTGCACATTATGTTCATGATGGATAAGTGTACCTCCAAGCCCTGATCACTTTTTCTTTAAAAAAGAAACGGTTTAACAAAGTAGGACCATAATCATTTCATATGTTCTCTTTTAGGCAAAGCTGAAATGTGTATTTGTATGCTTTTGTTTGTCCAGGCCTCTTGCAGATAGTGAGAAGCTACCAGTCAGGTCACACCGTGCAGCAGAAACTCTAAAAAGCCCGGCAGAAGATGGAGAAGCACAAAGTGCCTCCATAGCAGAGCCCAAGAAGAAAAGCAGCAAAGACAAGAAAGAAAAGAAGAAGGAAAAGGAAAGAGATAGGAAGGTGCGTTTTTAATGAGGGTGTCTTACTTAAAACCTGTAATTCACATTTATGGAGGAGTTTGAGCAGGAGGACAACAACAAAAAGCTGCCAACCACTCTGACGTGATGAACCAATGGTTGTGCTTTTTACCCTCACTGTGGCAGGGGACTGAATTTATTCTCCTGTTTTTGCAGAAGAGCAAAGAAGAGAAGAAGAAGAAGAAACATAAGCACGAAGAAAAGGAGAAGGACCTAATGGGGCCTCAGGCAGACGAGCCTGTAGTGCAGTCAGATGAAACAAGGGAGGCCCCACCGCCTACTTCCACCAGTGCTGAGGTATGCATTTACCACTGGGGTGGAGCAAGGCTGTTTCCTAACTAGCAACACAGTTTGTATCTAATAATTATTTTGTTGCCAAAACCTAAAATTGCTCAAGAATACCACTATACTTAGTGTACAAGTTGTGCAAAAACGTATATCTTTGATCATTTTCACAGACTCAACACTTCCATTGCATCTTCCCAGCCTCTCTTTCAGTGAGCTGTGTTGATCAAGTTTCAGAGTGTACATTCTCCTGCCAAATACTTGATTTATTCATGAAATAGAACAGTGTAATCTCTGTATCCATTTTCATGAATAGTACTAAGATACAGAACCTTTTTGACCCTCACCCCTCTCACCGCCTCGCACTCCTCTCCCCCCCCTTCCTCTTCTAGGTTTCGGATCTGGATTTCTGGCTCTCAAACGCTCCAGTGCCCTCTAACACCCAGGTTGAGTCACCCCCCTCTCTCTCCTTCTTGCCATCTCCTCAGTTAACACATTCCTCTGTCATAATTCTATGTGTTTTTTTTTATCAATTTACATTGATTTTTACTGTGCATTCTCCCTCCACCGCCTCTTGATATGGATCAGTTATTTTCCCCCCTTTCTATCCTCTTACTTCATCTTTTTGATACGACTTCCTCTCCTTCACAGGTCACATAACACCTTCCTTTCACATTCTCCAGTCTCCCACTGTTTTCTAGCATGTGTGTGTACACGGTATATAGGTGTGTGTATGTGTATGTTAGTCTCGCGGTGCCAGTAATTCTTTTCCTCAGCATTTGTTTTGCTTGATGGGTGTCATGTCAGGTTTAAGTGTACAGTGGTTGGTGACGTTATTGTTGTTTGGTTGTTTCAAGTTGGTAGAAGTCACCTGACAGTACATGGACTGTTGGCTGGAGTCTCTGCTGGTTACAAAGACTGTAAAGATGGATAAAACAATATAGCCTGCTAGCCTTCACAATGTTTCCAGTGCTCCATTAGAATCGTAGTCAACTGACCACTGGGCAGATGGATGTGAGATCTGTGTCAGTCCTTTCTTATTATTTCTCAACAAAAAGGCAGCTTTCTTAGCACAGACATTATTTTGCTATCCTCACATGTCATCGGTCATATTGGGTGTGTTGAGGTCTGCATGGCATTCTAACATTTCAACTGAGGATTGTCGTAGACACTCCTTAATGTGTTTCTGGCAGACATTCTTTGTATTTGCTAAAACTCTAAACGGCAGCAGCCAGGCTGTCCCTGATCTGTGAGCGTCAGCTTGAGTGGCCGGTTAATAGTCAGTTATGAACATAGGACTAGTCTCTCAAGCAAGCTAATTGTGATTGATTTAACCAATCCGATCATGAATGACTTGAGAGAACTCACTAACTTCACTTATCTCTGTTAACACAGAAGAAACACTATTGTAGTTGTTACCTGATTTGCCTTTCTGTGTGTGTGTGTGTGAGCAGGAAACAGCAACAGTAGCAGCAGCAGCAGAAGCAGCCCCCGTCCCCATAGAGACCTCCGGCACAGTGCCAGACTCTGAGCCTGATGAGCCCAAAGACACAGAGACAGAGGAGACCGTGAGTCACCACTGATAAAACACTAATTGCAAAGTAGAAAGTTTGGCTGCAGAGCAAAACATCCCAGTTCACAGTGATTTGGCAGAATGCAGAACAGAAGCAGCTGTTTGTGTAAATGATGTAGTGGAGATCTGTCAGTTCTACTCATATGTTTCATTATTAGGTCAACTTTTTCTAGTTCTAATAATTCGTTTCTTCTTTGTGGTGTTTTGATGTTTAGAAATCTTCTAAACACAAGAAGAAGAAACAGAAAAAGGAGAAAGAAGAGAAAGAAAAGAAAAAGAAGAAGCATCATCACCATCTTCACCACAGTGATGGAGCTGGAGAGGAGTCTGTCCAGAATGGCACTGTAGAGGATGAAGAACCTCTTCCGGTCTGTGTTTGTCATCAGCATTTAACAGCCAATGAAAACATTTGCCGCAGACATGTTGTTTGTAACAATCCTTTGTGTTGTCTTTGAAAGAAAGAATCATTTCCCAGTTAAAGTAGAAAGTAAAGTAGCTTCTTTCCATTTGGTCTGTATAGGCAGTAGAATTTCTCATTGCTCTGATCTGTGTCTTCCTACCTCTCAATGCCTTAACCCACTGACGGCTTCAGGCACACACAGTGCCTTGCTAGTGATGCATCAACTTGGTAGACGCAGCTCCTGTTGCCTAGTTAGCATACAGAGTGATCGAGAACGCCTGATCTGACCTGCGCTCTTCTCTTCTTTCAGCCCATGTCCAATTACTGCCTGCTGGCTGAGAACTCCTACATAAAGATGGTGAGTGATGGCGAGTGGGATGCTGTGAAAAGAGAATTTTTTACCACTGGTCCATTTTATGGCATTATATTGATCATATTGACACTAGATTTAGGAAGGTAATTTTCTTTATGTACAGCTGTTTACATTACCATTACAAATAAAATTAGTCCCCCTAGAACTTGTATTTATCTATCTATCTATCTATCTATCTATCATCTGTCACGGTAATTAAAAATCTAAATCGGCTTGTTCCAGTGAGAAGTAGCCTCACTATTCTTTTTAAGCAACACACACACACAGTCATCTAAAGAGGAAAACCCGCCTGTGTCACTTGAATAATAAACCTAGCATGTACACCCGTAAGCAACTACTTGTCACCCAGTGTTGGCACTGGTTTATCTGTGTGATTTAATCGTGCTCACTTTCCTTCATTTGTTCTAGAGGAGGAAAATAAAAAGGTTTGTGTTCATAGTATTGATAGAAAGTTATCTAAAAAAAACAATTAAGCAGATCTCTCCTATTCTCTTCCTCTCTAAAGATGATGGAGGATTCTGATGAGGTATTTGGTCTGTTCTGCAAATCACAGAACATCATTAAAACTATTTTCTAGATGTGTTCCTCTGTTTTTGTTCTTCTCAGACTGACCTCTTTGGCAGACGTTGCTTCTGAGAATGATTCTGTTCTTGTGACTTTGCTAACACTGGTTTCTTGGAAACTGTTGTGTGCTGGGTTGATGAATCAGATTTGCTGTGTATTTTCAGATTTTTCTTGGTCCATTTTAAAAACATAAGAGGGAGAATTATGTGTGCACATTCATTCACCCATTTTATTCTCTCGCTAAGGTGTGTGACATCCAGGGAAACCTGCAGGATGGCAGTCAGGTGGTAGTGTCTGTTATATTTGAAAACAAGTGCGACAGCTTCATCAAATCCATGGAGTTCAACGTCTTAGATTCTCTCAACTCCAAGCTGCAAAGGCCAGAGGGGTCGGGTCCACATGATGGCCTCATCGTCCCCTTCCAGCTTCCCCCTGGTCAGTGATGATGAGCACAAAGCTTATTTTTTGTAGTTTGAGTTATGAGACTGATTATGTAACTAAAAGATGCTCCTTTTCAGGAGTGTCCAATGAGGCACGGTTTGTCTTCACCATGCAGAGCATTGTGATGCCACAGAAACTGAAGGGAACACTCACCTTCATAGTAAAGGTCAGTAAGGAAATACACATGCAGTCAACCAGGTGACGTTATCTGGAAATTGAGTCATGGCAACTGGACTTGTTTTGTGTTAGGTCAAAATGTTTCACCACTCAGTCGAGTAGCTTCTGCAGTGTGAAGAAACTTGGTAGGAGACCTGAAATGTATCCTTGAGTTTGGTTTCCCTTCACACCTGGCTTAACAGGCCTATTTAGGCAGCTGTGTGGTGTAGGAATATGAACTGCACTGAGATGAGGAGGAAAACTGTCTCTGGGTTTCATTTTGGTCACCGACCCTTCATCCAGATGCCATTCAGATGGAAAAAATGTCACTTATTGCCTTTTTGTTGCCGTGTTCCTACAGAATGAGGATTCCTCCACACATGAGAAACTGGACTTCAAACTGCACTTTACCTGCACCTCCTACCTAATCACTACTCCTTGCTACAGGTTGGTGATTTAAAATTTCAAGCACCAGAGGAAAAGCCTCTGGGTCACTGAGAAGCATATGATTTATCTTCTGATAACTCTGATTGTTTGCACTAATATTCTCTTTAGAACAATCGATCTATAAACTGACTTGTTTCTGTTGACAGTGATGCATTTGCAAAGCTGCTGGAGTCAGGGGACCTGAAGTGCAGCTCTGTCAGACTGGAGGGAGTTAACATGCCCTTCCACCATCTACTGGCCAGAATCTGCTTCCACCACCACTTCTCTGGTAAACATGTTATTTATTTGCCTCAAGTGAATGACTTCTCCAAGAACATTATTACAGATTATTGCATTACTCTACCCCGAGGCCACTGTAATACATCGTTTGCAAGGAAATTATGACCATCATAGGAAAGTATCTGAAAATCAGTTTAGTCTATTTCTGTGATGTTGTTCAGTCTAGTAAATTGTCTTATTTACCAGGAAAACCTTGTTATTATCTAAGGAGCACACTACATGATCACATGTAGGTGATCTGCCAGGGCTGACACTTTTTTGTGTGTGTGTGTGTTTTATTAGTTGTTGAGAGGATCGACTCCTGTGCCTCCATGTACAGCAGGTCTATCCAGGGTCACCATGTCTGTCTGTTGGTCAAAACTGTAAGTGAACCACACGTCTGCTCGGCATCACCTGTTTTCAGCTGTTTTTGTGTTGCAGTCTATGTGAATGTCTTTCGCTCTACTCTCATTTCTCCCAGTCTGGACAAACCGTATGCATTGACGCTAAATGTGATGAGCCGACGCTGCTCGGGAATGTGCTGGATGAGATCAAGCAGACCTTCTCTCAATGCTGATTGTGTCTGACAGCCCCAGGATTCCCCACACCACTCCTGCCACCCTCAACTGCCCCCACCCTCCACGCTAAATCAAAACATGATCATGTTACAAAACACTTTGACCGTCATTTGAGGATTGCCCCATTTATTAGTCCTCAGATCCGCAAGATTTTTCCTTACCATCTACTTCAGCATCCTACACTGTTGTGCACTGTGCACTCTGAGCTCAGTGGGTCACTCCCCGACACTTGTTGTTTTCCAGAGTCACTGTGTACATAATCTGTCTTTTCTGCAACGCACTTTCATTTTTACTTCCTGGTTTTCAGCTGCCTAAAACCACCCTTTTCCACCTTGCCCCTGACTGAGCTTTCGTTTCTGGATGCCCTGCATCCTCTGCTCTTTCCTGTGAACTTTTCCATCCTCCACTCTGTCTGCATTTGAGTCTTTGACAGTCATGTAATGTTACCAACTGGACCTTTGCTGTTGATGGTTGAGATGTGTTTTTACTGTTTTGAATTTTTTTTGTCTTTTGGTATGTTTTTGTTTGTTGTTTTCGTCTGAAGTCTGTCTGCGTCTTTGTCTTCCCTCCTTATTTCTGCTCACTAAACATCAGTAGATGTGCTGCTCATCTGTGTAGTCCTGGAAATACCATGTGACTGACTCTTTTTCAGACTGACAAATTGTAAGAAGTGGCACCACTGACCTGGTGCCTGGACACTGGATGACTGCTGGGAGAATAATGCAGAGATTAAACCAAAGCTACATATAAGGCATGGGTTTTAAAGTTGTACCAGAGCTCTTGCCCCACTTGCCTTTTGCCAAGACTCAGAGCAGATCTGCTAGTGTTAGTTTAACAAAATCCTTGTGTAGCACTATGGGTGATTTGTACAGTAGATTAATGGTTTTGCTCTGTGCCTTAGCCCTGCAGTCTGACCTACTCCAGCACTTCACGAGTCTTATAAAGCCTCACACCCTCCAGTGTGTATCTGCTCCCTGATCAGCTGTTCTAAGTTGCTGTTTGACCATCCAAAATGTTATCGTACAGAAATTGAAGACGCAAGGATATAAAGTTAAAAGAAACAAACTGGCACGAGTGTAGCGTGATGTGAGGTTTCCATATCAGCACAGGGCAGTTCGCTGTCAGGTCAGTGCCACTTAACTCAGCTGGCTCCTCAATGCATAGTTAGTTGTATACTAGATATTATGGTGTTGTAATTAATCAGAAGCATATTGTTATTCTAACAAAGCCGCTATGGTGCTAAACACACACACTCAAATTAATCATGGAATAATCTGGTATGAATAGGGCCATATTAAATTACTGTCCTGGCTCCTTTCTCGGAAAAATCCAAACCAGGCCTAGCTTAAGGATGACACTGTTACATGATCAACCGCTACCAATTATTGAAACCAGTTGGTCTGTATGTCTGAGACTGTAAAGTGGTCAGTAGTTCTAGTTTCCTCTCCATCAGCAACGTAGCTTCCACTGTAATGAAGCATGCACTCTGTCATCAGCACAGTTTTTTTCTGTATTCGTATGAAATCGTGAAACATTTGCGCCAGTGCCACTTTGTCATTCGCATTACAGTAGCTGCATCTGTCATGCAGATGGCGTGCACCTAGACAAACTCCCAATGTTTGCTTTCTCCTCAGAAACTGCCTTGCTACTACTTTATGCATTGACATGTCATGATGAACATACAATGCCATTTTTAAAAGAAATGGCCTCCACTTAGAAGTCTCTTCGAGGCACTTGATGTTTTAATTTGTGTTATTCATAGTCTGAAGTCACTACCCAGTTTAGCAACACTCAGCTTAGTAGTAGCAAGATTAAAAACTGACTCGGTAGCGTTTCTGTTCATAGATACTGGTAAGCCCTTTCACATCTGTCTGCTGTTGTTGATAACTACAATAATGATGTTTGTGACCTAAAGGTCAAGTGAGCCATTCTGCGATATCTTCTGTCAAATACTCGTGTCTGAATACAAAGTTGATCAGCTGTATATCCAGAATGTCAATAGAAATTAAGTGTGTATGTAGTCCATGTTCATGAAAATGACAACAAAACTCCTTCCCAAATCATACATTAATCTGATTCTGGTCATTTTTCTTGTGCATACCATTTGGTTAAAAATTTGTATATTGCATGATTAGGAATGCACTTTTTATTTTAATTTTTTTTGTTCCATGCACATGCTTACCCAAACAAAATCTTGTCATTCCATCTTGTCGTTCTTTTCTTTGTAGGTTTTTTTTTAATGACGTTTGCTCAACCATTCTCTTTTTTTGATGGTATTGTGTTTTTATCTATTGTAAGTTCAGACAATTAAAGTGATATAATTGAATGTTTTAAATTATTAAACACAGGAAGGAAGGGGATTCTGTTTGGCGTCATGAGGCTCTGAGGAATAAGTTGAGCAGAACAGGTTCTATGAAGTGGTGTACTGAGAGGAAACCCACTGTCTTAATTCTCTGTTGGTTCAGTAGTGAGTCCTGTTTGGCTCGTGACATTGAAATATACCCTGATATGACTTGTGATTTTCTGAAATTCCTGTCTTTTTGTTTCTCCATACTCAATTCTCCAGCTGTATAATGCAAAAATGTTTTAAAGGGGAAAGCATAAATTATCTACATTCCCTTTAAAGAAAAATAAAGGCTGTATAAAGCTGCTGTAGTCTTTTATTTTTATTTGTTTGGTTCTTCTTGTTTTTAGGGAAGGGTAATGACGCATCCACACGTTTATTTATACCGTTATATTTTTACCTAAGAAAGCAAACATCAAAAAACATTTGACTAATACACCTAACCTAGGAAAAGGGTAATGATTTGAACTCCAGGTCCCAGAAAGCCTTGCTTGGCAGCAGAAGTAATCGAGACCTCCTTACTGACTGACAGGGAACAGCTGAGTTGAATAAAGTCAGCTCACAAGCCACGGATTTTTGTTGGATTGTTTCATGTAGAAGTAATCTGAACGCAAAGGTCGCTCAGCCGACCTCATGTTACCGCTGCTAGCAGACGGGTTAGCATTCGTTAGCATCACCGCAAAGTTAACGGGCTAAAAAACGTTTCCTGTGTAGCCGCTCAAAGTAAAACACCCACTCAAAGCGTTGTGTATTTTCTTCAAATACCGTGTCTTTTGGGACTGACATGAGATACATTTGTATAATGTTTTAAAAAAAAGAGGCTAATTTTTGTTCTAGCTACATTAACGCTCTGCAGCGTGAAAACCAACAGTAAAGTATTTTAAAAGTAGTGCTTGCATGATACTGATATGTATACAACGTGAATAATACAAAATTAATAATTTAAAGTAGCTAGCTGTTGTATATATAACGCAAAAGTCGTATCATATGTTCATGCAGCCACAGTTTATGGTAAAAACATGAAAATGCGCTGTATTTCGAAAGCTGAAACCGGAAGTCGAGTACATAGTTCATGCCTTGATAACAGTAGCTAGCTTTAGGTGGTTGTTAATAACTGGGGCTCCACGGGACTGCTCACTAGAGAGGACGGCGTCTTAGCTCCGACCAAATAGATTACGGACCAGTCGCGATTTTCAGCCCCTGTTTGGGAAGCGTACAAACGGAGAGTAACGTTAAGGCGTTTCAGCGTGAAACAGCCTCGCACCTCTGCTGATAGCCATTGTTTGTAGCGAGCTAGGTTAGCTTTGTCCTCCTTCGCAGTCACTGCTGTGGTGGGTTGCCGATATATTTATACTAATCGGTGTGGAATATGGCTCAGCATGGACATTATGTAGCCAGTTCCCAAAAAGCACTAATGCTGGAGATGAAAAGTCTCCAAGATGAGCCAGTCGAAGGGTTCAAAATAACTTTAGTGGACGAGTCGGACATGTACAACTGGGAAGTAGCGATATTCGGACCCCCAAATACTCACTACGAGGGTGGTTATTTTAAGGTGAGTAGCTAATGTAAGCTAGCTGTGGATCCATTGTTCGTTGGTGGGTTTAACCACTGAGTTATTTAAGTAATTTTCCTATAGATAAATAGGATTCAGCTCCTCGTTTAACCATATGTAACCGCTTTAAACCACGGCAGGTAACGCTAACGGCCAATAACGTTGACCTGGCTAGCGTTAAGGAACAGTTGTTTGTGTTTACTGTGACGAAACGGTAACAACAAAACTTTCCTTTTTCGTTCTACTGTGAAATTCACTTCAATCGAGATTGTTAGTGCAGGCTAGTATCCACTCCAACTTTCTGCCTTTGGCTTGTTTGTCTGTAAAGTACATATCCATGAATGCTGGTCATGGTGGCAGTCAGCACATAATCACGTTGGACAGAGTTACTTTTGTGTTAACATTAAACAAAAGCTTGTTAGCATAACCGCCATGCGCTTTAGCTGTTACTGAGATTTAAACCACGTTTACTGAGTCATCTCACTTTTTATTGGCCTATTTATTTTTTCATTCCACGTTTGGTTGACTTTAATATTAATTCAGATGTGTCATTATGTTAAACTCGATAAAACCCATCCGTGGTGCGTAGATTATTTTTAAAAACCGTAGAAGCTCACTCATTTTATTTATTTCCTACTATACTTCCTCCCTTGAGAGGAAAGATGTGTTGTTTCCTCTTTATTATAATTTGTGCTACTGACAAAAAGCACTGATAGTCCAGAAAAAACAGACAAATCTGATGTGTGTTTGTTTTTTACTCTGGCTCATAACTTACAGTTATGACACTGTGTGTTCTGACCCATAGCCTGTTAACTTCTGTTTGTCCTTGTTTTTGGCCTAAATGTTAGTGAGCTACATTCTCTAACTCACTTTAAGTCTGACTATAAGCCATTTACCCACTGGAAACAAAGAATAGAAAAGAACAGAGCCCCAACTTTATTAAAAACTGAAGCACAGTTTCTAAAGCACTGACAAGATACCTGTACAACTGATTAATCCCGTTAAACAATTTGATTTATTGCGTTATCTGGTTTGCTGAAATAACACTCTGCAAACTTGGCCTACATAGATATTTTATTGTACATATTATATATATTATTTATATGTATTATTATACATTGTATAAAGCGGTTCCTGTCTTGTTAGGAACACGAATAGTATGTTTCTGAAATAAAATACTACTTTTAATCCTACTATAGAAGTAAAAAAATATATATAATTCAAGTGTACATGGTGTTTTTGCAAGAGCTTTTTGTTATGGGCTAATAATACTAAATCCAGCATTAACCATAGACGTCGCTATAGCAACTAAAACATAATCTATCAGTAATGGGTCCCACGGCTCAGATTATCTGTGTCATATCACTCAATTTCTACAGTGTTTTGTCACTCCAGTTGTTCTTTTTCAAGCCTGCGCTCACACACAGGGCCCCAGCCAGGCTACCATAGACAGTGTTCAGTGCATCTGTGTGTGGGTGCTGTGTACAGGATTCCTTTGTCGGGCCAGGAATGCACAGCCTGCCTGTGAAATCCACCGCATGGCTGTGACTCATTGTTTTGTGCTAGGTTTCCATCTAACCAGTTTACCATATTCTAACGAAAATTGAATAAAAAAACACACTATTATGACCAGTTTACCCAAACAAACAAGTAGTTATGCCATGCTACAGCTGTCTCTTCACTGGAAACAGGGCACTTAATACCGTCACACAAAACCTGGCTGAGTCAGGTGTCGGTTTCACATGGGTGTTGCTCTTAAAGAGTCACACCATGGTGAATATACCATGACTGTCAGCACACGGCGGAGTGAAACATGTGTCATTAAAACAGCATCAGATATTCACCTGGATGACCAATACTTGAGTAAACACACCATCACTTGAGCATAATAAATTGATCATTGACCTGTTTCATTCACTGTAGGCCATAATCTTGAAATTCATTACTTGTTTCTGAGGACCGTCTAAGCTGAAGGTCCTTTGTGTGTTTGCTTCTGCTTTGCCATGTGACATATTATCCAGGTTCTGAGTGGGTGATAATTACTGTCAGAGGACAGGTGAGATCCATAGACCCTAGACCGCCAGGATCTTCAGGCGTGTATGAAGCAGATCATGAGCTCCCCACCCCTTTGTGTGTTTGGACAGAAGTCCTTGGACAGAAACCGTTCTTATGGTGATGCTGTGTGTAGTGACACGAGGCTGCCCTACACTGCACAGCTGTAGAGACACCTGGGAATTTTGATGGGCGACCATGTATGAAGTGCTGCAGCTAAAGCACCTGTTAGCATTCTTCATTTTTGTTGCTTGTAATGATATATTAAATAGAGTCTCAGTAAGTGATACTGTGACACAAAATCCTTTTCCACATCAGTAAAATGTTTTTTACTGTGGCAAACTTGAAAAAGAAAGATATTACTTATTGGGTTTGATCTAGCCCTGTCTGGTTTTAAATTATGACAAACTCAGCTGAATGAAGACGTTGACTCTGTGGTTGTGACGGCCTTCCTTCTTCTTTGAGTGCATGGTTTTATATTTTTACCGGCTTCATGCTAGTCTTGCAGAGACAGCGGAGGGGAAGGTATGAACAAGAGGACCCAACCCGGCTGCAGGGCTGCTTGGTTGGGCCAGGCTTGGCTGAGCTGCCAGCGTCATGTTTCTTCCCTCTGGCTACAGACAGAGAAACAGGAGCACTGTAGAGGAAAAAGGGGGGGTACAGAAACTGTCCGTTCAAGAGCAGGCAGAGCCTTGGCTTACACTGGTGCCCCATTGAAAGGACAGCCTGCTGTGAGTAGAGGTGAGTGTGGGGCCCCAGTAGACGGTTATAACAGTCTTCTGCACCCCTGGCCCTGTTTTATTGTTCATTTCCTATTTAGACCACCAGTTCGACAAACTCACCTCTAATACATGTATAGGCTGAATATTTGACGTCTTGTAGTCATCGGGGAATCGGTTTTCATTTGTAAGACAAATCCAGCAAATCCCATCTCTCCTCTACATCCTTCTCCTAAGTTGAACTAATGAGGCTGCGGCCTGTTGGGTATAAACATGAGTGTGTGTATATGTGGCTATGGAATTTACTCCACACAAGGACTGTTTTTTCTGTGTGTGTGTGTGTGGGGGGGGGGGGGGGTTGTGTAATAAAGTCTATAGAGAAGGTGCACTGGGAGAACCGAATGATTTGCTCAGTTCAGGGTCTTTACATTGACCTGGTTTACTTTTTCTTACAGTCTTTTTCCGCAGAGTGGTACACTCACTGTCATTAGTTTTTTAGGTCACAATCCAAGAAAGATTTTTCATAGAAAAAGTAAATTAATTTTAATTCCTGTAACACGTTTTTATGGGTCTGTTTTTTGGTGAGAAGCAGAAAATTGGCTCAACAGCTCAGATGAGCTGTTCAGGGTGAATTGCCTTTTGACTCTGGATGCTTTTAATTCTGTGCTTAATCTAATTACGAAGCATGACATGCAAGCCCGTAGTAGCGTATTACAACAAATTTACTCTGCCAGCACTTTGTGACTAGCAGAGATCTTGAGCAGCCATATCTGAAGCAAGCACTCATTTTCAGTACCTGTAAGTGCATGGTCTGTAAATGTTGCAGAGGCTGAGTGAGGATCACAGTGAATGTTAAAGGCTAAAGTGCGAGTATTTAAGGACCGGAACACGCATATGAATTTGATCAAAAGAGAACCTAACAGAGAGCGATCTTTTGAAATGGTAAAGAGAAACCTTGTTGTGTTCTTCTGTCTAGTTGGTGCTGACTAAGTAGTAGAAGCAGTGACCCAACCAAGAAGACTCTGCGTGTAGGCCAGCTCTGTCACACTTCTATAAATTGCCTATCCCCTTTTTCTTCCACCCATTCAGTGTTTGGTGTCGCCTCAACTCTCTGCCCTTTGATTTTTTTTTTTGGTTAAGTACAGTTGTACACCACATTGTTTGTGTTTTATGTTCTCCGGTAAAGTACTGCTAAAACCACAAAGTAGCCACTTCCATCCAATTTCAAAAAACACATTTTCGGAGCCTTAAATCTTAACGGTTTGGATTGCCTGTATTTGCAAATAGTTTGGGACAATGTAGGAAAACAGTTTTAAGCCGCATGGTAAGCTGCTCATAACATCTTACCAGAATCAATGCTTGTGCTTACATTAATGCATATAGTAACCTTCATGTGGTACTTGTGGCTTGCATCTGGATTCACAGAATTGTTTTGAATGAAGCTATTTTCTAGGAAGTGCTGATGCAAATATCTCCCAGCAGCAGGCTACACGGACACATAAGATGTGTATGTGTATATATACACATATATATACACGTGTGTGTGTGTATATATATGTGTGTGTATATATATATATATATATAATATATTGAGCTGGGCTCAGACCACTTGACATGATGTTAAACAGAGTGAACATTACCACGTGTACATAATAACTTTTCCTTTGCCCAGTTCTCAGTCAGTTGACCGATATTATCTTGATGCCTGTTTGTTTTGGAAAACAAACAAGCTGCCTTGGGTGCAACCAAACCCCCATCTCTGTCTCTCGGGCCGGCCAATCTGTAATTTGGCAGGGTCCGACAGAACCTGGGATTTTGTCGTTCTTTTTTCTCTAGATGGACCAAGCATCAGGCTGTATCAGGGATTCCCTCCAGTCAGGATTTGTATAATGAGATCAGATTCAATCTGTGGGTTTCTATTTAGGATCACCAACTATTGTCTTGTAGAGTTGGTCTGTACGTGCGGACACACACTTTATTGACTGCAGACCTTGAAATACAGCTGTGACAGTTGATGACAGCACATTTGGTGAAAACAGGTTACACTTGTAGTGTTTGTTCTGCAAACAGGTTTGAACACTGCAGCTCGGTCAAAGAGGGCTAAAAGCTTATAGAATTATTTAGAGCACAGCCCCCCCCTATTTCACATGAAATCCCTCACCTACCTTCCTCCTCCCTGGACCCCCCCCCTCCCCCGCCCATCGGTCATCGGTTCACTGTAGCGAGGACCAGCTGACCGTGCTAGTCAGCGTGTGTGAGTGTGAGAGAGACGAGGGGGAGGATCCGCAGAAGGTTTCATGCTGCGTCTAGCATCATTAGTGTAGATGGCAGTATAACTGTTTTTATATCACTAGCCCCCGTCATCCACTGGTGTTTCTCTAAGCTCCACACACTCAGCACTTCACTTATTATATTACACAGCCCTCTGTGCTTAACCAACTCAAAGGGTTTAATGTGAATATACAGAATAGTATTTTTATAGTTTGACAGTTTTCACTGTAGAAGCTGATCAACATGATGCTAGAGATCTTAATTTGGCTGTTAGTTGTTGACACCAGTGCGGCAAAACAGAAGTCTCTGTGTAGAATAGCATTCAGAATGAGTAAAAGTATGACTAGAAGGAGCATAGTGTCACCCATTAGTTCCTTACTACATTTTAACCAGTAAGCTAAATTGTTCTTTCAAATAGCAATAGTTTGGATGGAAGTAGTTGAGACTTGTCCGTTGGCAAAAGAGAAATGTAGATAAACCGCTTGCTTCTCACTTGCGAATGTGTTTTTCACCTTCAGGCTCGAATCAAGTTCCCCGTTGACTACCCATACTCTCCGCCTGCTTTCCGCTTTCTCACAAAAATGTGGCATCCCAACATTTATGAGGTAACTATGACTAGTACTCATTCTGTGGTTCCCAACAGTTATTAATACACCAGTGAGTTGTTGAAGTGTGTATGTGTATATCTGTCTAATCTATCGTTGAGGCATGAAAACCCTAATGTATAACTGTCTCTATGTAACAACTACAATATTGTCTCAAAACCTTGGTATATTCTCTTGTCCTTAGAATGGGGATGTGTGTATCTCTATTTTACACCCACCCGTGGATGACCCACAAAGTGGTGAGCTGCCTTCAGAGCGATGGAACCCCACACAGAATGTCAGGTAGGCATCGTGGAACGTTCTCCTGCAGAACAACACACAACCCAGGTTAAGCCAGGTTTGTTTGTGTTCTTGGTGCATTCCTAAATGGAATTGTGTTAATTTATTTATTTTAGAAAGTAGAACTGACGCAGACCAAGCATTCGTCCCTCAGCCAATTGATCAGCTTTTATTTTTAAATTGTTTTGTTTAATTGTTGATATTTCCACTGGAAACGTGTCTGTTTAAAACCTCTTCAGCTCCAGTGGACCTGGAAAAGTGGAAGGTTTTAAATCAATTTTGCACCACCGTTTTCGACCAAAAACAAGTCGTTAGTGATTAACATAGCATGCAACATGTTGTGTGGAAGTTTTAGACCTATTCCAGATGCAAACCTCATAGCTGCATTTAAGTGAGTCTACATATTTGGCCCTCTGCAGACCTGGAGGCTCAGAAACTAATTGATCTGCTGGAATCACTTATATGAAACATGTTTTGGTGACATTTACTGTGTTCTACAAGGTGATCAACATCTTAGTCGGTCATAATAATTGATTCACAAAAACAGTGGTTAATAGAATGGAGGGCTAAGGTCAGCTGATGTAGCTGAACAACAACTGGAGGTTAACCTTCATCCAGAACCATCTGTCTATCTTTATCCACTTGCCCTTCTTTCCTTTTTGGTACCAGTCTTTGTCTTTTGTCTTGTCTTACTTCCATCTTCTCTTCCCCACCCCCTGTTCCGCCCTTCCACCTCCTCCTCCCTCTTCCTGTGTTTCTTGCCTTCTATTTTAATCTCTTTCTCTCTCTCTCACTTTGTCATCGTGTTGACGTCTCGTTTCAGGACCATCCTGCTAAGTGTGATCTCTTTGCTGAATGAGCCCAACACCTTCTCTCCCGCTAATGTGGACGCGTCCGTCATGTACCGCAAGTGGAGGGACAGCAAGGGCAAGGACAGAGAATACATAGAGATCATCAGGTACCGTGCAGTTCTTTTCACACTTTGAATGGGAGCTCGTCAGTTTAGCAGGTACACAGTGTTACCCACTCTGCATTTTCTGATTTTTCCGTCTCACAGGAAGCAGGTGCTGGCCACCAAAGCTGATGCAGAGCGGGATGGCGTCAAGGTTCCCATCACATTGGATGAGTACTGTGTCCGCACCCAAGCCCCCCCCACAGATGACGGCTCGAACCTCTTATACGATGACTACTATGATGACGAGGAGCTGGAGGACGACGATGAGGATGACAATGAGGACTGTTGCTATGATGAAGATGACTCGGGCACCGAGGACTCATGACCACGCCTCACCCATGACCAGTCCCTGCCCTCACCCCCAACATCTTTCCTTTCTTTCATGGACTGAACTTTTAATTTCCTGCCTCCCCCCCCAGAATTCTTCCCTTTGATCCTTCATCATCTTCATGTAGCACACGAACCCCTGTCCACCTCCTGTCACATGTGCAGCCACAGTATGTACACTAAAACCTGATGCATCAAAAAGAAAGCAACAGTGTTTTTTTTTATGCTGTCTGAGAACGACTCTCGTACACACGACAGACATACACACAGCACGCACACAGCAGAAGAACTTGTAGGAGTAGAAATCTTCTGCTTGCCTGCACTAATAATTGGTATTTTTTCTAAACTATCTTGGCTCCATGACCTCAGGCGTTGAGAGGAACAAAGCCTTTTTAGATTCTGTTAATCATTTGGCAGAAGAATGGTGACATCAAGCCTTTCCTTACGTCAGGAGCAGGAGGTAGTGTAATGTCACAGGTCAGATCAGAGGAAAACAAGCAGATAGTATCTCCAAAATAGTGTGTGTGTGTTTTGGTCTATAGTCCGCTCCACCTCTGAGCCACATGTGTGATCTCCAGCTAGCAGACCGTTTCAAGCCCTGTCGTGCTTCACCTCTGACCTTTTGAGCCCTCGGCCTTGTGCTGCTTCAAACAGGAAAATGAATATCCATATAAAAAAAGCCGCTCATGCTCCCTTGTGCCTTCCCTCGCTCGCTGTGATCACAGATTAGAATGACTCGTGGGACAGACTTGTCAAGCAAACCAGGCAAAGGTGGAACATGAAGGAAATATTCAGGCTCACAAGGTCTCGGGTGGGGACACCGTGTAAACAGCGCCCCCCCCCAGATGCAACAAGGTCCAACTTATTTATAGCGGCACCTGTCAGATTTGTTGGAGGTGTGACTGTGACTGGGAAAGGTAAGACCCAACAGCTGAAAGGAAGAGTGGAATGCAGCTCAGAATCCCATAAACGTCCTCCACCTACTGCCACACAGCCTTCGACACATAAGCACATGCTACTAGTGGCCTGTATGCATCAACAAACAGCTAGTTTGGCCTGCCGCTGCTCCTGAAATCCCATGTACTGTATTTAAAGAAATCTATGCAGTCAGTGCTTGAACCTACTTAATATGCAGTGCTTTAAACGTGGTAGCAGAGCTGAGCCTTTCAACAGTCTCGCCTGAGTTTCACAGCAACTCCGTACCTGAGATGACTTCGAGCTGGCTGTGTCCTTGATTGCAAATGGACGAGCGTTGCTGTATCCGTTTTTAAGTTTGCTGATGGTTTGTTATTCTAAACTAGAGTAGCACAAGTCCTCAGATTGTACACTGGCCTTCAAAGGTCTGTGTCTACAGGCAGCCCCCCACCGGGCCCCCACTGTTGCGGTGGACAACTGCCATCTTGACTCACCTGAATTATTGAACCCCGTTACCTCGGAGGAGATCAGGTAGCAGTGTGAGTGATTCAGAGGAAAGGCGGCAGCCCCACGTGGTGTTGTTTTTCAGAGCATACTGTCAGAGAGCCTTTCCTAACTGCCAGGAAGTGCTTTGTTGCACACCCAAAAACACATCACCGTCACCCAGAGGTATTTCTGATTAAATTCTCAGCTTTGCTGTAGTCTTGTTTCTGTTGTGTATGAATATTTGCTGATTGTTTTTAAGATGTGTGGAGGAGCTGAAGCACAGAAATGGGAAGGCAGTAGGATGGGGTTGATCCCTGAGCATGAACAGGAGAATGTGGTTCTTAACTAGCATGCTGTTAATGATGTGTTTGTGATTTTTAGATCAGATAAAAGGGTCGGGATTGTGTCCGAGCACAAAGGTTATCAATTGTATCTAAAACTGTTGCATTGAGTGACTGGGCTGAGGGTTGTCTGTTTAGTTTGGCTTTTTATTTTACCGTTTTCATTTTTTTTTTTTCAAATTGTGGTGTGAGCTGCAATGTTTTCTATATTTTATGTAATAAGTGCTCAGAATATTGACCTAATGGTTTGAATACCCAAGACGTTTCATGAATTCACGCAAGCTACACACGATGAAAACACAACACCGTACAGTAATCATTGTAGCTTTTTACCAAGCCCTGAGTGCTCACAAATTATTTGTCCATACTCAGTAATTGACCGTTACACAGCTTGTTTTAATGTATCTGGGTTGTGTTTTTTTTTTGTCAAACTAGTACTTTTATTGTCTTTTTTTTTCCTCTCCACTCGTCCCCACCTCCCAGTTCTCTGAGCTCGGATTGGAGGAGGCATCACTGAGGGACAAACCCAGCCGCTAATTACATAATACAAGAAGAACCTCAGGAAAAAAAACAAACTACCAACAAATACTTTTCCAACTGAGTGAACCTGACCCCAGGGAGTCTGACTTTTTGGCCTCAAAGGACTGTTTACAATCTCCAACTTGATATGCACATGTGGATTCTTTGCGATCACTTAAATGTTTTTTTCTCTTGTTTATATTTTCTTTTTTTTCTTATGGTTTGTAAATCTATTTAAATTCTGAAATAAAGATCTTTATTAGATATTGGCTTTTTATTGGAGTAGGAGGGTTAATTGGCTCTGAGTGAGGGTTTTCAAGGTCTCATCGGTTTTTCCTTGGTCTCCGCTCTTTTATAGACGCTGAAGGCATGAGTAAATGAAATTTAAATGTAAGTGAGCGACTGGCTTTGAAAGGTAGTTGGGGAGTTACGCATTCCCTTTGACTAAATGGTGAGTTAAAGTGTGAGGAAAGGCCATGATGAGATGAGACCCAGTAGTCGCTCTGCTACACTCGGAGGGTGGTGGAGACTTTAAAGGATTTTCTGATGCTTTCCACGTTTCATCATTGTGTTTCCTCTCGTATAACGTGTACTTTTCATTTCATTCTGTTCTCCTCTTGACTCTAGAAGAAGCCATGGTAAGGCATTTACATATGTTTTGGGAGGTCCTCCATGAAGTTCTGCTTTGAATGAAATACGAGTAAATCGGTTCTCTGTGGCACTTTGTTAATGACGTGTTTTTAAGGGATCAAAAATAGTGTGTGCTTTACACGCAGATTGAAATATTAAAAGTAAGCCTTACAACTAGTGCTGAAATTATTAATGGGGCAATTTAGAAGCAAATGCCAGTTTGCTGGTTACATCTATTGTAATTTGAGAATTAGCTGCTTTAATCGGTTTCATATCATTGTTTGGGACTTTAATAAGATGTGAAATGACCTTGGGCTCTGTGCATGTACTGAGGGTGGGTAGGTTAAAGGGGCATTCCACACATTTTAATTTCCTTACTGTGTCACCAGTCAGGTCACATCATTTCACTGATTTTTATCTAATAAGAATGGCAGGGCATAAAGATACAGTAAATTTCATTTTCTCTCAAGTAATATCCAGGCTTTTTTGAAACGTATGAGGGAGTAAATGACTTAAAGTCTGAGAAGTCTTTTTGATCTCTTACTACTGCTACTGCCCAAAAGCTTGTGTGAATTATTTGTAACAACTTTACAAACAGTTCAGCCTGTTACAGTAGGAATCCAGTCAGTGAGGACACTTAATGTCAATGTGCAATTCACCAGTAGCAGCATGATGTGAGCCACGCCTGCAAAAAAGAGATCTTAGATATCTTACAATCATTGGAATGTAGCTGTGAAGTAAAAATCCGGTTCCCATTTAAACAAATTGAATGCAAAGCCTCCAAGTGCATTAGCTCAGCTCTATAACATTAAACCCCCTTCGTATGTTTATCTAACTCCACTAGTTTTCAGTTCATCGTTTTCCATCATTAACGCGTTCCGTTTCAGATTTATTTTAAACAAACTTCCCCTCAAACCTGAATTTGTTTTGTTCTGTTTCTGTGTTTTTTCACAAACTGTGTGTGAAGCTAATGAGATCTGTACCCTGCAGCCACCTTTGTAATCAGGGTGGCCGAGACCTAAACATTTTCTCCATCCTTATCTGAACACCAAACGTTTCCTCAGTCATTTATCATGTGACCACTTGGTTCCCTCCTCCAGGTGGCAGCAACAGCTTGTCTGTACCTAAATGGTTTGGCGCAGCTGTGTGTACGTGGCTGCAAGACTTCAGCATCACTTAACTTGAGTATAATTTTAAAACATTTCCATATACCACTCTATTAAACTGTGTGTGTTACACTCTTTTTTTATCTCCGCTCACATTTCTGTGAATCTACAATCCAAACTAAAATCTAGAGCCTGCTCTGTTTCCCTGCCTGTGCTCCCCACTTTGGGGCGCTGCCATCTAGTCATACATACAGAAAAAAAAGTAATATGAGACATATATTTCATGCTGCCATATCAAAGTGCCAAAATGCTTCCTGGTTATTTCCACTTTTCTCGTTACCCAGTGCGACTGTGTAAATAGACTGTCAGGATAACTCACCTGCTGTGCCCTGATTTGTTGTTTCTGCACATACGTTACATGTTTTATTATCCCCATGTTTTCATTTCCTTCCGTGAAAGTTGACCCACCTAACACTATCTGCAATCTGGTGATTGATTTCATTTCAATCAATCTGTGAGAAACCCAAAAAGGAGTTTCCTCCCACTAAAATATAGATCAGTGCTCTCAGACCAGCTTTCACCAATCTATTTTTTTGCATGCTACTACCCATATTCCCTTAAACTCCTAGGTCCCCCCTCCCTCCACAGAGATATACCATCCTAGCTGCAGAGTCCATCAAATTTGTTTCCTGTGGTGACTGGTCTGACCTTTTGCCCTGCGTGTGTCCAATCCAAATGCCAGTTCGGCTTACCAAAAGGTAACACACTCAAATGATCCTGGCATTTGCAGAATTGGTTCTCTCCCTCTGTGGCTTCTTTCATACAGCGTTTTTGTCCATAATGGATAACACTCTGTATAAACTGCAGGACATGAACCTGACTGCCGGATCAGAGCCAGATGTTCCAACCCACGGCCCTCTGTCTGCAGTTTCCCACTGTGACCGCAAGTCACGTGTGTTGCTCTAGGTGGTAGTCTGGTGCTGATCTCCAGCCTGCCAGTGACTCGAAATCAGCCCTGAGCTGGCCTGAGGTATGAACAAACCAGGGGAGCGGAGTGGAGGGGTGGATAATTGTGAGATGAGAGGGAGAGTTGGTGAGGGAGAGATGGATTGATCCATATGTCACAATATGGATGTCTCCAAGGCAACAGAAGTTGTGTGGATGGTGGGAGCAGCTCGGCAGGAAGAAAGGCAATAACCACATTATGTGTCACGCACTTTTCTTTCTCAATCATAATGAGCCGCCATATTCTGAAATACCCTAATCCATAGTAAAAGTCAATGCAAAGGCACTGTAAAAAGAACAAGTGAGCATACCTAGAGCGCCACCAGGCCTCCTGCTGAGCTGTTATTCAGCTTCAGTTCACTCTGACAGCCTCGCCTCTGCATTGCCAACCACAGCTCCTCCTTCACGTCCTTCCAGGAAGTGGCGAGGCGCCCTGTGGACTGGCTCCTTCAATTGCTCCCGTCGCTGCCTATGTGTAGGTACAACTATCAACAGACAGAACGAGCAGGTGCAGCCACGGCGAATCTAATCTGTGCTGTTCGCAGTCTTCACTTCTGCAACCGTGGACTCGCAACAGATGAGGCGTTCCACACAATTCCAAAGAGACAGAGACGTCTGATGATCCGACCCTTTAATGAGTGCAGAACAGACACGTTAACCTTTTCTCCGCCTGTAGCTGAGCTGTTCTTGTCTCTAAGTTGAAGATTCTCAGACACTTCTGCATTGATCTCATTTAGTAGAGCGAGCCAGCTAACAGTGTGAGACTGGGGTTGTTCACAGTGGTATGACATTTCAATATTCCCAGCAGATATTGCTTCCATTTTAAGAAACTGTGAAATGTTTTCTTTTCCCTTCTTTCTGTTGGATTAAGAAGCTAATTTGTGGTAATTCAGCTGTGGGCTGGTTTGTGGACAGAACACCCAGTGGATCAAGCTGCTTTTTTGTGACCACTGTTTCTTCTTGCTTGGTGGAGAACATTACATGTTTGTAGGCATTCAATAAACTGCACTATATAATTAGCATAACATGCACATTTGTACCTTTCTCTGTTTAATTCCACACACAAAGCTCTGAACATCTCACTGTGAGAGATAGTGGCACACACATAGATTTATGTATGCTGCACATTAATACGTTGATATGTGTTGTGATGTGTTTTTATTGGCTTTAAATGAGGCCAAAAGTCAAATTGAAGTTACATCCAACAGGCCGTTTACTGTGGAGCTCTGCCAGTTTTGCTCTGAGAGCTTCCAATTAACTGTGACGAGAAGGCCAAGTCCATCCAGAACAACGGCATCTGTCTGATGGGGCTGTGACAGGCATCGCTAACTTATACTCACATTGACTGTTTGTTAATCTTCCACTCTCCCTGACTCCGTCTCTGCAGCTGAAGCCTGTGCTCTTCTCTCTGCACCGTCACTACCTCTGTGCAGCTGCTCTTTGATAAAGCGTTCATGCCCTTCTTAGTCCACAGTAACACGGCACTTGACTCAAAACCAAGCAATCTGGACAAAGTGATTTTTGTCCGGTAGATCAATGAAGTCAGTGGGGCCTTTCCTATTTTAGACAGACAAAATGTATTTGTTGCCATAGCAAAGTTTCCAGGGAAACTGGTCAGTTACCCTGAAGACAGACAGAGAGATAGAGACAGAAAGAGGAAATTATTTATTTAGACTAGAGGTAGGCAACCCTGGTCCTAGAGAGCCGCAGTCCTGCTTGTTTTCCAGCTATCTCTGCACTTACAGCTGCTAATTGGCTGAACACACCTGATCCAGGTAATCAACAGTTCCTGCTGGTGTTCAGCTGTAGGTGAAGGGATGTTTGGAAAACAACCAGGGCTGCGGTGCCCTAGGACCAGGGCTGCTAGCCCTGATTTTGACCCTTCATGTGGTGTGCAGCACACTGCATTGTCTCCTCTGCTGCATGTGCTTTCCCTGCTCAAACAGACACAGTCTTCCTAGATGTAACACTCTGCACTGTGTGCGCTGAAGGGAAGAACATTCACAGGTTTGGCCCTTTGGATGGAGCTTGGGCTTTATCACGCTTTATCTTCAAGCCGTTGGGTTGAAAATGTAGTTTGTACATGTAAGTCATTCAAGCAACTTTTTATTTCTGCAAACAGAAAACAAGATGATGAAAATCTGAGGGACTGGAACCCTGTTTCTTCCCAGTAAAAGTGAGAAAAATCAGCAAAATGAAGCCACGAAGCATCACGTTCAAATGACAGGGCTGCAGTGGTAAAACACATTTAACCTGTGAGATTCCTCTGCCTCGGCAACACAACCAGTATGTCTCCAGCTGGTTCTACTGGGAAACACGGAAACGTGCATTTGATCTTATTGGTCAGCTGCAGCTCTGTGTCTTCTATAAAGCGCAGCGCAGTAGCCCCGGAGCCGAGACCGCGCGAGGGCACGAAGCACCGCAGCAGAGCGCGCGAGCCTCTCCAAGCAGAAAGCACCTGTTGCTGACAGAGGACAGAGGAGAGGGTCGTTTCCTCGAGTGCTGTAAGTATATTTCTGAATCTCTGCAGGTCTGTTCAAGCAGCAGGGAATTGAAGAGGTTTTTGGAAATCGGACAAAGGGAGGAAATCTTCTAGCACCTGTAGATCCGAATTTTCCGCTGTGTCTTTACTCAGACGTTTTTTTCAACAGTAGCTAGAACGAAAAAGTCCAGTTGATCTAAAGAAGTAAAAAACAATCTGTCATTTCATATCTGCTCTTAGTAAAACTAATTTATTGAAAAGCGCCTGTGAAAGTATGTTTACGCGTGAGTCACAAACAGCTCTGTTACTTCGTTAGACAACGTGGGGCTCATAAAATAACGTCCAACAATGTCGCCTGTGACTGGTTTTACTGGTGTTCTTACATTTTAACTAAACGGAAACTTGGCAGCGATGTGAAAACCTGACTGAATGACAGAAATTACAGAAAATCAACCAGAAATGACAATGACATAGAGCCATGAAGGATTTGAGGCAGTAGGTGGGTTGTAGAGCTGATGTCAGACAATTGATTTTCTCTTTTTAAATGACTGCATCTAAAGTAGTTCTTTTTGTCATTCATTTGATAACCATGACCTGGATGACTGAGAACATTCACAGATATGTATCACAGTATTGTTATTATTCTTATTGGAGATATTTCTGACCCCCTGGGATCACTTACATCTCCCCCCGTGTGTTTTTATTTGCAGACACACCTGCGTGCACCTGCTCTGCGCGCCCACGCAGCCCACGGTCTGGTGGGACCATGTGGGTTCTGGATAAGATCCGCGGGTCGGTGGAGACCGGTGTGCTGCGGCAGGGGGAGAACGGAGACAAGAAAAGTGTCGCCCCGGCCTACAGCAACGTGCTCACCCCCGACAAGATCCCAGACTTTTTTATTCCTCCGAAACTGGTGAGCTGCCCCCCGGAGCCCGAGGCACCTAACGCGAAACCCAACGAGAGGCTGCAGCCGCCCACTGCAGAGCAGCCCGTGGGCAGTGGGAGGAAGATCAGCAGCCCGAGAAGTCCACGCCTGGTGGCCAAGATCGCAGGAGACACCAAGAGCCTGCTAAGGGCAGCAAACCGCCACATCATCCAGATAGAGAGCGCGGACGACGTGGTGGCTGGAGACACCAACGCAGACCCCCAGTCGCAGACAGCCATGTCCCTGCCGTACGTGCCCAAGACGCAGACGTCCTACGGGTTCGCCACGCTGAAGGAAAGCCCCCACACTCGCCGCAAAGAGTCACTGTTCCACTGCGAGCTCACCAGTCCCATCACCTCCCCAAACACCCAGAGGAAGACTCCCGGGAGGAGCAGCGAGGGCGGAAACCACCTGAACCCCGCCGACTTCAGCGCCTCCCACATGAACCCGTACCGCTACTTCAGCGGCGGAGAGAGCGACACCTGCTCCTCGGCCGAGTCCTCCCCCTTCAGCTCCCCCCTGCTCTCCCGCTCTGCCTCCCTGCTCAAGATCTTCACCCATGAGACCCAGGCCAAGGTGGTGAAAGCGAAGCGCTCGCTCGCGCGCCACAGCTCGCTCTCCACCGACGAGTGCAGCTCGGCCGAGCCCAGCCCCAGCATCCAGCGGCGGCTGCACGTGCCCTCGCTCCACGGCGGAGCGGGCGCGTGCGACCACAGCCTCCAGCGCGAGCACACCATCAACCTGCACAAGGGCGGCGTGGTGAGGATCAACGCCAACTACAACCCCAGCACCGCCCGCCTGCTCATCCGGGTCCTGGCGGCGGAGAGTCTCTACGACAAGCACTTCGACATCAAGAGCATCAACTGCTGCGTGTCCGTGTACCTGAACCCCGGCAAGCTGCAGAAGCAGCGGAGCAACATCATCAAGAACAGCCGCAACCCGGTGTTCAACGAGGACTTTTTCTTTGACTCCATAAGCTCGGTGCAGGTGAAGAACCTGTCGGTGAAGCTCAAGGTGGTGAACAAAGGCACCAGCCTGAAGAGGGACACTCTGCTGGGGGAGCGAGAGGTGCCTCTGACCAAGCTGCTCTCAGGCCTCTAAGCTCGCTGGAAATAGAGTTGGACGAGGCCAAAAAACCAAGGATACTGACTGAAAGTGAAATCAAACGTTTGCACTGGTTCCTACACAACCCGCCCTTCTAATTGTGCTAGATTATTATTATAATCTCCCAACAATCCCTGCTCATTAAACCAAGCCGGGCCTGATGGCAGCAGATGAATCTGACAGATGAAAGGGTTTTTGTCATGGACATGTCCCAGCTAACTCCTTCGGCCATGTCTGGCAGCACCTGTGCATCCTACACTTAGTTTTATCATTGTAATGTGACACCAATCCACAGCAGTGCAGGGTGTGATTTTACATGAGCGCGTTCATCACGCAGATGCTTTTGTGAATCAGTGCAGGCTTTGAAGTGGCACTGATGTGCAAATGACCCCCTTTGATCCCAGCTGCCATGATCCAGCTCCTACAGCAGCTGGCGAGGTACAGAACAGATCAATCTCAATAGTCACGGTAAACATAGAATTATAATGAGACTGACATAATCTGATCTGATGTCGGATTATGTCTCGCTGAGGAAAAAAAACAGCCGCAAAATGTACGTTTACATTTACTGTCTCTCCTCAAGGTGGGACAGACTCGCTGAATGTATTTGCATTTTCAATATTTCACATCAGTCTTGTTTTAACTGGCGTTTGTTTTTCTTGTTGTCATGTTTCAGTCAGCAGATAAAACCAGTGATAGGATTTGAGCACAACGTTGTGGTGAAAATTCCCTTCATTTGAATAGTAGTAGCTGCAGAAGTTATAATTAAGCTTATTTCAAATTTGTTTATAGATTCTACTGCAACACTGAAACACTCCCGGCTCTTTTTGAACACTCTTGAAACACGTCTGAATATAGGTTGAACATGCACCTGCAGACGACGTTACACCTTCCCTTAAAATTGAATGATGGACAGAGGCAACACGATAAAAGTAGAAACTACCTGGAGTTCAACATCTGTTCAAACCTGGAAACGTAGCTCACTCATTTAATGAATGCGGAGTCTATATACAGCATATCCAAGGAGCTGGGAGGATTTCAACTTTGCAGTTAGTCACATAAGAAAACCTTTGCGACATTTTTTCTCCTCTCACCCAAGTCTCTCAGGACCACTTGTTCCTCAATAGTGCGGTCACCAGTTGATCATGTTAAATCTTCCTCCTCCACTCAGGCCTGAAAGGTAACATTTCATAGCATCAGGTGACTCCACATATTAAAATAGTTCAGTGAATGACACAGAATTTACCAGTTGTCAGTATATGCAACCAAGCTGTTGCCTTAGTCGCAGTGTTGGCAGTGGAGAAATCCAGAACTCGTGTACGTGTGTGTGTATTCAGTGTCTCTTATGAGAAGAATAGAGCATCGGTGTCCGTGCACAGCTGCAGCTGCATGGCAGGAATACGTCAGTGACAAACTGGGGTTTGCACGACATGCTCCGAGTTTTATGAAACCCTAAAGCCTTAGCCTAACGTGTGTGTGTGTGTGTGTGTGAGAGAGAGAGAGAGAGAGAACGGCAAAGAAAAAGTGTGTGTGTTTTGGTTAGTGCAACATTCTGTCCAAAGGTACTCCATCCAGCCATCCATCATCTTAGCCTGCCTGTCCTGAGGGTCACAGGAGTGCTGGAGCTTATCCCAGCTGTCACTGGGTGGGTGGACCTGTCGGTCACAGCTCTGACACATACAGGCAGACAAACCATTGGTACCACTGTGCCGCCCAGTATTACATTTCTGTGTACCACACGTAGTATTTTGTAAAATGTATCTGAGGGGTAATGAGTGAGACGACTCAACGTGTGTGTCGGGTTTGTACAGACATGACAACACATGCGCTCGATACTACAACTGTCAGTGATATAACAATTATGCACCAGCAAGTGAAAAGTGCTGATGAGAAGCATTTTAATTATGTCCTTAATGAAGCCCTGGGGAGAAGGCAGAGCTGTCGAGAAAGACATACGAAAAACAAGGCAACACAGAAAACATTATTGTGTGTTTTGAACAGCAGCCCTCTCCTGTTTCCTTCTGACAAATTAGAGGAAATTACGTGCGATTGCAACTTGGAGCGCTCAACAGGGGAGAGGGACTACAGAGAGAGAAACCAGCGACGACAGAGTGATGCAATTTACAGAGGGTCCTCGCACACTGTCCCAAAGCGTCAGTGTGGTTCTGCGAGGATCACTTCCACCTGGTGTTTGTAGCTCACTTGTAGCTCTGCTATTGATATGCTCATTTATATACAGTGACACAGCTTCCTGTGAAATGCCGTGGCCTGGTGTGATCTCTGTTGTTTTACTTGTGTGCAAACATACAGTGCCTGCTCGTAGACTTATTGTATTTTTACTCGATCTTTCTAAGCTGCAACTTGCTCTGACGTTCCGTCACGCATGGCTGTGATATGTGATAAGTGTCAGTACCAGCCCGGTGGATTTTATTGTGCAGTGGTGGGTCGGTTTTTAAATGAGTATTTCCTCCTGACACTAATATTTATAATAATACAGCAGAAATATGCGTGATGTGTTCTACAAATTGTTTGACTGAGTCCTATTTTAAGTAATTGCTTTGACTGTTTTCCCGAGGCTTATCGTTTAATAGCAGCTCAACACCTCTGCCTGGCAGGTTGTTCTGTCCTCAGTCGAACTGTGACCTCACCGGAGAGTCATTGTCTGCAAATGATTAAAACAATATCTGAAATGTCAGTTGCAATCAAAAAAATGGTCACATTAACAACTTAACGTGTTTCACTCTTCATTAGAAGTTTAAGTTTTTTCGTAACTTTCTGTATTTTCACCGGGTTCAAGTGTTGTTCGCACAGCTTAAAAAGAAACGCCTCCTGGGTTCAGAATCACGTCCTTTTTTTCTATAAGACAAAACAAAACATGGGTTTTGCTGCTGTGAACTGGTTTCTCATTAGAAGTAGATTTAGCTTGCAGCTGTTAGCATGCTGTGTTAGCATTCGTATCAAAGTTCCACTAATGAAGTGAATTAATTTAAAGGAAAAGATTAATGTATTTGTATTGTTTTACACAATTTTCATGTTTGTTGGAAAAATAATAAGGTATAATCAGGAGATGGTTAGTTTAGATGAGCATAAACACAAAAAACAGGACAAAAATGTTCCAAAATAAATCAACACACACTATTAAAGCTCACTAAACTGTGTGTATGATGCAAAAAATATAAGTTGTGTTTTTACAAAGGGTGCTGCTTATCTATTGGTGAAGAGTGCAGTTGATTAGTCTCATCACAAAGGGCGAATTATTCCTTTAAATTTGATTTCTGGTGGATGGGTTTGATCACATTCATGAGGGCCATAAATGTATTATGCATTCGAGATATTTCATTCTGTAACCAGGGCTGAATCCACAGAGTAACAACTATTACACAGCTAAAAAAAGCTCATTTTGTCACTTTACAGTAAATAGTAGTAGAACAGTAAATACTAACTTTAATTTGTCCAAAGAGGAAGTGAAATAAAGAATATTCCAGTTTTCCAGACTGATAATTTATAAACGACTCTTTATATCTCTGATTTGAATTTATGATTAATTAGATACAGGACAAAGAAGCTTTACTGATAATATTGAAAATGACAATTGAGGAAGATGTAATTTCCTCTGTGTGTGTGTGTGTGTGTGTGTGTGTGTGTGTGTGTGTGTGAGACTGAGAGTGTTGGTCAGTTGGACATTGTTTTTTACAGTAATACTGAATTCTTTATGTCTTTTAATATACTGTATGTATATATATATATAAATATATGCTGAAGTCTTCCTGTCTTAACAGGTTCTCTCTGACATATGAAAAAAGTGCCGGTCCGTTACTTGACACAAAGATCTTTCATTTCTCTTCAGCCTTAGATAAAAAATGGAAGCTGGGTTTCACGTGCTGTTGCTCTTCTTGTTGTGCTCTTGGCCTCAGCAGATAGATCCTTTTATAATGTCATGTTATAACCACCTGTTGCTGTTCTGTTACTGTTAATAGGTGTGAAATCTTTTAATTAAATCAAAAGTTCCACAGTATCTTGTAATAT
>JAUMHF010000019.1:9189250-9200530 GCA_032359275.1 Microctenopoma steveboyesi | reverse complement strand
CCTGTTGCTGTTCTGTTACTGTTAATAGGTGTGAAATCTTTTAATTAAATCAAAAGTTCCACAGTATCTTGTAATATTGTCTTGAGATATTGTCTTCACAATAATAGGATGGATGGTCAACCTGAAATAGCCTCAACTTCAAGGAACATATTTCTGATAAATAATGCTTTTTGTTGTTAATTAAAATCAGTGGTGCAGAATATTAAATGTACTTCATGCATCTCTAAATCCTCAGTCTGATTATTTCAATAAAGTATCAGCTGAATTAAGCTGAAAACTTACAATAATAACTTAATGGTGTTTAGTTAAATCAAAGAACAAACTCCACAAAAACATCAGTGCATCTCTCAATGTTTTAACTAAGTGTCAACTTTCCAGACTTTCTGTCTGCATATAATAAGTAGAGAGAGCAAAGGTGCTTGTAACTGAGAGCATAATAACGTCCATGTGGCCCTCCAGACTCTCCTTTGGTTTTGAGTAAACAGCATTTTCAGTCAGGAGCTCATCACTGGTGCCTCCTCTGTCCCTCATCTATTGCCGCTCTGCCTTTGTCCTTTCTGTCTTTCTAATTAGTCGATTCGCCACAGAAATGTGACACTCCTGCTGCCTGACTGACCCCGAATCATGTTAATGGCCTCCTCCTACGTAAAATCCCATATCCCACAGAGTTTCCAGGCCTTCTGTCCTTCTCAACTGCTGAATCTCTTCTGCCCCGAATCAACACGTACAGCATACACAACAGCAACATTAAACATTTCCTCCCTGCCATGCTGACTTTAATTGGCACAGTGAAAATCCAGCGCAGTCACCATTAGCCTCAAGGAGGAATCCATTCTGGAGTGTGTGGGATCACGGAAAGACACTGTAAACACTGGTATTTATAATCAATTATAAAATAATAATGTTGCTTTTCATTGAATAATAATATTTTTAAAGTCATCACTTTGTCAGCACAGCTGTCCGAATCACAATTTTCTAGTAATTGTCTGTTGGCATGATGCTAATACAAAATTGATTTAACATGACTATGCAAACAAACATTGATTAATGGAGTTGTTTTTCCAGGGTTCACTGTGTTTAAGTTTTGATACTCATCATCACACTGGTTGAAAAACAGGTTGGAAACCTGGTGGCGTGTCCTGCTGACAGTATCCTACTAACATGGTTACACTAGATAGATATAGACATAGATAGACATATAGACAATTAAATTAATGAAACACAATCAAAACTCAGTGAGTGGGTGACTGAGATGCCAGGTGCCTGCATCTCTCTGCTGATTGGCTCTGCCTCACGCTACCTGTTGCCCGATAAGAAAAACAAAAGCGCATCACAACTAGTGAAAGAAGCCAGAGGACTGTGACATTATGACTGAACTGTTTCCTTCCCAGCATGTTGTTTCTAGATTCCTTCCTTTTAATCATTGGTCTGACTTCTTGTCAGATGCCAGTGCCTCCAGTGTTTACTTCTTTTATCATAGGGAGAACATCTGGCGAACAAAGCTTGCTAATGTAGCTGCCTTCACATCTGCCATGATCTCCTCCTTTTGTTGTGGCGTTTGTGCTCGAGGTGCTAAAAGATTTGATTCACGTTTTTTGTGAACAATTTGCAACAGCAGATGTTTTTTTTTCACATCTCATTTGCTGCTGAAGTTTTCTAAATGACAGCGGAAGCTCTTTTCTCACACTGGTGAGATGTTACAACACGAGCATGTTGTCAAACAGCGGCCATCAGTATCACAACATGGCAAATTCCTGTCATCGTATAACATGGAAAATATAAGCTCTGCTGGTTACTGCAAATCCATTTGCAGCAGGTTTCCCGTCTGCTTCAGACGTCTTTTGAAAGCATGGCTCACAGATTTCAGTCAGTAAAGTGATGTACAACACCACTTCCTGAATTTTAAACCTTTTTTATGTGTTTGTTGGACAGACTGAGACAGCCAAGTAGAAATTAGTAGAATGGAAGAAATGTGCTTTTTTCCAGTACAAGCAGGTTTGTGTCTATTTTTTTTTTCGTTTTTCTCATACTCTCCATTACTTTCTCTGTCTACAGCGTTTTGTTGTGCACAGTGCAAACACAGATGAGAAACCTGTTTGTACATGTACATAGTGATGGAAATCAGGGAGATCTTAATGGGGTTTTCATGACAACTAAGAAATTAGGTTACTTAAATACAGTCAGTAAGCCATAAATACCAAAACCATAAAACATGACCTCGCAGATATTTTGCTTTTGAATTCCTGGCTGTTAAGTGAGGTCTCTAAATCTATCAACTCAATGGTTTCCCCGAAGCTTCTGCACAACCACGGATGTGGATCTGACTGATGGTTTATGTGAAGCTGAAGTACTTTTTCGTTCCCTCTCTCAAGAATTGAGTTATCTCAAACAACTTTGCCCACAATCCACTATTTATTAATCGGGATCACCAACAATAGACTCATACAGGTCCTCCTCCCTGTCTGTTCATCCCTGGCATTCCTAATTTATCACACACATGCACGCGCCAAAATACTATTAGATTTCCTGCGCCAGCTGCGCACGAGCTGCTGCCCCTGCCTACGCCCGGCTCGCTGTGCCTGTGAGAAAATGTTTCCCAATACCCTTCATCTGCCATTGTTCATTCCCATCCTCTGCCGGATGTCTCTCACAGCTTGTAAATTGATTTCTAATGCTTTCTCCTCCTGGGTAGGCTGGAGGATGGAGAACACAATGGAGGCTGGGGGTCTGGGAATGGGTGCGGGGTCTGGGTGTGATGTGGTGGCAGCAATGAAAACCTATACTCTGAAGGGCAAATTTGATTGGGGCAATTTTCATCTCTGGCTTCCTTGACTTCAGCAAGGAAAGGTTTGGGCTGTTATTGGCTTGGAGATTACTATGGCAACCACAGAGCAGAGCGCTAGGCGAGTAAAGGAATGAGACGAGTGAGTGTCTAGTGGGGGGTTGAGCGTTGCTGTCTAAATTGCCATCCAGTATAATTGTAGCATGCTGTGTTTCTCCTTTCAGCATTACGTTTAAACCAAAGATGAAATGTAGTGAGATCTTCAATTAGTCCAGTCACACTGTTTGAATGTTTTTAATTAAAATTTGGTGATGTAATTTCAGTGGCTAAAGGTTGCTCAACTATGTCCAAGATTAATATCAGAAATATTTAGTTTAAGATTATGATTATTTAATGTGGTTACAGGTTAAGTTTGGTTGGATTTTGCAGTGTGTCCAATTGTCTTCAAACAGTCACCTGTTTACTCACAGGTTGTGGTTAGTGTTGTAGTGAAGGTTTGCATTTCCCCTAACTTTCATTTGAACCATCCATAACCTAATGTTACAAGACATCTGGAAGACCGGCGACAGTTCTGCAAACAAGGTCAGTTTTTACTCTTCACAGAAGGATTTCTAAGGTTTTATATTTGTGAAATGTTCCCAGAGTGTAGGTCTGGGCAATAAAATAGCAATACAATATATTTGCTAAATAATTGTAATATATATATTTATTTATTTAGATTAATAAAAAGCTTATTGAAAGCCCACTGTGTTTTGAGAGACAATGTGAAAAGCAAATCATAATGAGAGTAGCGTCACAGTATTCTAGGAGCAGCCATTAAAACACATACTAATGTTTGGGCTCCACCAGCAGGTCACTGGTGAGAGTGAGACAAAAGAAACTGACGACATAAAATGTGCATGTGAAAACATAGTGAAGGTCTGATGGTGATTAGTTAGTGATCTTATAGTTCGCAGAGATTACAGGTGATCTGAAGTTTGAGCATCATTAGTGGGAGTGTGGCATTTCACACATAACAAAGAAGTTATAATTAAATTCTACAGAACATTTACATGTTGTCCGTTTTCTCTTGTAGTATAGTTTTGTTGTGACCAGGCAGATGAATATGAAATATTTCTTTATGACTTCTCTGAGTTACAAACCGTAGTTACCCTTTGTTGTTATTTTATATCTGCAAACCTCAAATGACTTATCATCGTTAATAAAACAGTTTATTATCTCATAAAAGCCAGTTTACCATTTCCTCTCTACGTGTGCCATCACATAAAAACGTTTCTAGACTCAGTGCTGATGGTCTGGAGTCACGTTACCTCAGTCCTGCGTCACCACAGACATGTGAGAGGGACTGTAGAGATAAACACACGTGGTACGACCACACGGAGTCCCGACAGAGGCAGGGGATCCACAAGGAGCATTCCTGCTATATTTATCACCTGGCAGCTAGCAACATAAATGAGGAGTGGCCCACTTCTTCGTTGGCCTGGTCTTTGGTATCGTGGTATCCAGTCTGCCCCCAGTAGCACTCACCAGTAAGGCGGTGGGCCGGCCAACCGCTGTGATCACCTGAGAGGCTTCAGCTCTGTTGGAGCTGAACCGTGCTTTCAGTCTGAAACCGCAGAGGCAGTGTTACCATAGCAACCACGGGTCCATTTGCCACAGGTGAGGGGAAATGAAGGGGCAGTGGGTGAACACCAGGTGGTCAGTGTTGCAGAAAAGACATTTTCTAAGCATTTGGAGTCAGTTGAATTATTCGGTGGATGTGTGTAATTAGCTTGTAGAGGTTAACTCATTAGGGAAAGGTTTCTCACCAAATCCGAGTTTGATGGTATAATATCAATTTTAATACCTAGGGATGTAACTAATAACCATTTTTATTGTTGATTAGTTTCTGTAAAAAACTGAAGTGTTTTTACTTGGAAATGTTGTGATCTACTCTCACAGAATACCTGCTGGGATAAATCTGAAGCTCATGAGAGAAGCTTATTAATGTCATTATTCATGCTGAGATGTTTCCTATAAAAACATGATCTGTTCATCACCACTGAAATATTGACTGATAAAGATTAAGCACTAGACACTGGCATGTGGAAACGGAACAATCAATATTTATTGTAGTTTTTATTCACCAAACAGCACTACACTGATGGAGGAGTGGAAGGATGGGAAATTGTATGCATTTATCTTCCTTAATTTAGTCAGTGGAAATCAAGGACAGGAAAAACCCCACCTCTCTGACACCCATGTTGAGTTTTCATCATTGAAATAAATTGCTATAGCTTTTATTTTCCAGTGAAAAAAAAACCCAATAAACTGGATGAAAGGAAATGAAAGCGGTTTCATTAACTAGTCACCAACTCTCTGTGGACCTCCCCAGTTTCTCGTCGTATTAGGACGTTATTCAGGGAACAACTGTACAGATTGTTCTCACGAAGTGACAAATTATTTGTCTTTTTGATTAAATTACATTTGTATGCACACAACACTGATTCATGTCTGAAGCTCACTCCTGTTCTCACCATAAACATTTTACATCATCATGTCTCTTTAAACCTGCTTTCCACACAGCATCACATGAGACTTTGTGACTGATTTTGAACCCTGACCGTGACTAAATTGTCAGTGGTTTAGTTGCATTGTGGGTAATGTATGCTCCAGGTCGTGACAAAGAAGAGGAACATGTGGGATCATCCATCCCGAGTCCAACGACGTTAATCTTCTTCGAGCTGTAACTACTTTCAGATAGAACTGAATAAAAAGTTCTGAAAACCTTTTTTTTAACACATATACAAAAAATCTAAGTTAAGTTTTTACTGTACTGTAGGTTAGTGCATAGAAATGACAGTTTTGTGACATTTTAATCATTGACATCACAGGGGAAGTAGTGCTAGAAAGGAAAAGTCTAAACGCTTGATATCATAAATATTGTACTTCATAATATATGCACCAACAATTAGATTAGTCTTTTCTGTGGAAAATAGATCATTATAAATATATATAATGATATATTGTATGCAGAATGCTTTCCCTTTCTGTCTGTTTGCATCTCAATCCACCCTTTCTATTAACTGGAGGAAGAAAATACCATTTCTCAATTTTGACTTCTAAATAAGCAATATGTAATATATGAAAGGGTCATAAATAGCAGCAGCAACGACAACAACAAAACAGACAGACAGACACCGTGATGGCTGAGAGAGATGGATTGGTGAGGTGCAGTGATTTCACATGATTGAAAGCTGAGCGACCTGACAAGAGCAGGTATTTGTGCAATATACAGCTGCCCGTCCTCAGACTGAGCATTAACGCTCACATTTATGGTGATCCACTCTTCGTGGCCTGTGTAAACATCCAGGGAAGTCAGGCAGCGACGGGGCTTTAGTGCCTTTTGCGCTTTGCTTACTATTCAGAAAGCACTTTCACATCTGACTTTTACCAGATAGCCTCAATTTCCTGTCCAGGAGAAATCAGCCTCAGGTTGCCTACGCCACAAGGAGCATTGTTTGTGTACAGATTAATCAGTCCCGATAAGACGGGGGGAAAAAATGTGTGTGTGTGTGTTACCGATTAGATGGCATACCTTGAGGTTGCCATGGTGACTGGCAGGCAGCAGACACCTGTGAATTAACATTAGTGCTGCAGCACCAGGATCTTAATTAGAAACGGAGGGAAAGAACAGGACAGTCGCGAGATCCAGGCCTTTATCAACACGCTGCTTCCATAAAATCAAAGAGAATTAGCTTTCAAATGAGCAGGTGTCACCCAGACTTTGTGAGAGCGTTTTTTTGCATTTACATAAACTCTGATTAGTTTTAATGTAGCCTGGTCCCCGTGCAGACTGAGAGGGCGGAGAGCCTGTAAAATAGGGTCTTGGCTACTTCCCAAGTAAAACTGTTAAAACCACATCTGCTTTATTGGAGCTTTTTTTTTTTTGAGGGGGAAAATATATGAAGCTAATGGCAACATTAGCATCTCTGTTCTTTCATAGGTACGTCTGAAGAAAATTAAATTGACTCACTGGTGCTACACTAACTTGAGACTTGAGACTGTTAAAATATATAGGTGTCATTAGGTTAGATACCAAAAGAGATGCATGACAATTTTGATATTTAACTTAGTATGCACTTCAAATAATAAATGTACTATGCTGTGATAACATTTTTCTGTATGTCGAATTATGTTTCAGTGTGTCAAAAGCCACTGGGTGAAATTCTTCTAGAAAATACAATAAATTCAGGAACCCCAAATGATATCATATTAAAACACCACCTGACACCTTTCTTTGTTTCTAAATAAAAACTCCAAAATTGTATTTATAAACATCTTTGTTTGCATTATTTTTAGGTGCATAGGCTTTCAAAAAACAGTTGACCCACATTTACTGTGTGTCCCTGAATGTAGCAGGTCAGAACACCGGTCTAATGATATAATAATAATAATGAATAACGTTTTCGTTTGGCAGAAGTCGGGTTCAACTGAGGCAAAGAAAGAAATGCTGAAGTGACATTTTCTGAAATGTTCCCGGTCCTCTATGTGCCGTCTTCACTCGGACTCGTCTCCGATTAAGAATAAATGATTTCAGGTTCTTTAATAATGGCGCATTTCCACGACATGACCACAGTATCTCTGTCTGAATGGTACATTAGCAGTGAGGTTATTAAAACTCTGGAAATGTCTCATTCATTCGCATCTCATTCACAGTTTCCTCCCTGCTGATGAGTTATTGCACAGTGCCTTTGTGGAATTTCTTTCATAGTTTTTTTTGAGGAAGGGATTGATGATTTAATAATTTGCAGTCCCACTGATCCCTTTACTGATCTCAGGGCTGTGCAGATTTCTGTCTTTCAATATTTGTATAAAAGCTCTGAATTACAAAGAACCATGGGAGTTTTGTTATGATCGTCTGCCGCACTCTCGCTATGGTTCAAAATGAACACACAGAAGTGTGTGTTGTGTCATCTCCCCCAGACAAATTATTCATGGTTATTAATGTTAACATTCAATGATCTTCATGAACCGGCCTTAGACAGATTTTGCCAGAACATGACCTGACATTCTCTTATTCGGTGTTATTTGTCCCGAGGTGCACAGTGGCAACAGGTGAGCGGGTGTTTGCAGTCACAGATTAGTTTATATTTTTAATCCTTTTCAAGAGTGTTAAGACATGTTGAGGGCAAACTAAGGTGAACTGATTGGTGTAAATATGAGCAAGTGACTAATTGTTTTTATGTTTTTGCATCATTGCTTTATTAATTATATGTGTTGTTTGGCAGGAAGTGACAGATCGGCTCCTTTTCTTCTGCATATCACGTTTTACATGAGCGAGTAAAAGGTGGTTTTTAAAATGACATGAAAGCTCCTGCAGAGAAGGTTTTCATGTAAACCCTGAAGGGTGCTTGATAAAAGACAGTTTTTGTCTCAGACTGAGCTGTTTTTTTTTAAACTGCACTGTCAGTTTAGTGAATCCTTTATGTTTTCAGTGATATTACCAAGAGCAGAGATTTTCCTCCCTTCCACTGGCTCATTAATTTCTATCTTTTTCATTAATATAACAATCAAATTCACAAAGCGATCAGTGCATCCTCCTTGGTGGTGCATTCACATGCTGAAGAGTATGAGAGTTATTTTGTTTAGGTCAAAGTAGAGGAAGGTTTTAGCTCTCTGACCTGTGAGGTCTCATTCAATAATCGGAGCTTAACATGTGCATACGAGTTAATAAAGAGAAAGAAGTTAAGAAGTAACTCTGCAGAGTACTGACGCTTTCAAAAAAATATGTCAGGTAGGAAATCAGATGATGCGCTGTGAGAGACCTAGTTAGATCCCAGAGAGCAGGAAATGGTGTTGAAGAGAGGAGAGAGACAAAGAGAGAAGGTACCTGCTACATAATCGGATTATCCAGACAGACAGACAGAGTAACCAGATGGTGGTGGGTGGCATAGCTTTTGCTGCTGTGAGCATGGCATGGTAATGTTGGAACCACTGAAGAGTTAGGTGGGGCCTTTTTGAGAATGACCTCCCGGCCCTTTAGTTGGAAAAACCCCTGGTTAAGAGAATTCCACCAAATGGTTAAAACGTGGCTGCATGTAAGTTAAATTGTGGCAGCATTAAAGTTAAAACGTGGCTGCATGAAAGTTAAAACGTGGCTGCATGTAAGTTAAAACGTGGCTGCGTGAAAGTTAAAACGTGGCTGCATGAAAGTTAAATTGTGGCAGCATTAAAGTTAAAACGTGGCTGCGTGAAAGTTAAAACGTGGCTGCATGTAAGTTACCATGTGGCTGCATTAAAGTTAAAACGTGGCTGCATGTATTGGGAAATGAGCGGCACTAAAAGAAGGTGTTAGCAGATGGTAGTAACTTGGCTTATAGAGCACCAATGGCGTGTGCGTTAAAACCTTTAACAATGAAAATCATTTTACATTTTGCGTGTGTGACTGTAATACTTGATGTCTTAATATTAAATGTAATGTTGATGTTAAAGTATAGTATTATCATTATTAAGTGGGGGAAAGTGGAGAGACTTTAAAATGTATGGAAATGTGTGTTTTTTTAGCTTAAGTGATCAGACTGATCTGGAAGCATATTGTACTCTGCTGTACTTTGTGCAGGCTTCATCTTTATTTCCATCTTACGTTGATTATGTAGATTGAAAGTGTTCAGACAGCCATTGTGCGTCCATTGAGTCTTCTGATTTGCTGTCTGTCAAAATCTGTAGGTGCCAAAGAAAATGTAATCCCATGGAATGCAATTCACACCTAGTTTGCTGTCAGCTGCACAGTGTGCATCCAGCCATACAGATATTCATTGTTAGGGCACAGCCGAACACAACCTGTTTTCTCATTCCACAGTCGCCTACACCAGGTGAGGAACTCGTTAACTGTTGACTTATGTTCAAGTGTGTGTTGTCACTGTTCTGTGTGCATTCTGTGGGTGTGGCAGGCATCTTTGCAGAGTTCACACAAGTCCACACTGTGCAAACAGGTCATACTTGAATAGGTGCATTGTATTGTGACTAGTAACACAGGAACCTCTGTAATGTTTAAAAGGGAAGCGGGAATCTGTTTAATGACATCGGCAAAAGCTACCTGGAATCAGAAGTTAGTAAAGCTGGAGTTGAATTTCTGGAGGTGAGGGTTAGACTTCAGCAGTTCAGAGTGTGCTGCTCTTAAGAAGCATCAGCTGATGTAAGCCTTGCCTCACAAAAAATGATCTCAGACCCACAATCACAAGTATATTTAGATATTCATCAGTTTTACACACTGTTTAGTAATGGAGACAAGTTATGTTCAGAAAAGTGGAAGCCCTGAACTTTGTCACAGTTTAAACCAGGGCTGTCACAAATATACTAAATTCAGTTATATAATATAAAATATAATCAGTTATATGTTTCAGCATCACTGCGTGTCATTGAGTTCTCATGTCATTGAGTGACAGACAGGAGTCATACATCAGCAACAAGCAAATAATTGAACAGCGGTCACGTGGTAACAATGGCAGACAGTTCACAGCCACAGTGTAAGATGTTTGGAAATACCTCTGATTTAGCACATTGAATGTCCATTCATTTAGCGTTTGTTAAACGACATGTTGGTATAAACAGTACATCTGAGACACGTATCTGTATGTGTAGTTTTAGTCAGACTGAGATCTTGGCTCTTAAACAATATTAATTTCTTTGCCTTTTTTCAGTATGTTCATTGTCCATCTGCACTGTGAAGCAGTGTCCTACCACTTCTGCATCATTTGTTTGAATTTCAGCAGGGAGTATACATATACATACATTCATCTCGGCAGCAGCCAGATGTAGTGAGAAACAGCAGTGAGCGTGTTGCATTAGCAGCCGTACATGCCCATACCATAACGCTGCCTCCACCATATTTGACACATGAAGTGGTTACTTTGGATTGTGAGCTGTTCATTTGTTTCTCTTGACTGTACAGTGCTAGTTTGACAGTGAAGAAGGATGCACCCTGGCCACAACTAAGGTTTTTGCCTGAAGTTGTATGTTGTTTGTTCAGCCTGATGATGGCTTCCTTCACTTACATTGAGAACACTTTGGATTTCTGGTGGTAGCTCCAGTCAAACATCTGCCAAATACCTACCAACTCAATACCTAAAATCAACGACAGGCCTGCTTAACTGTTGTGCAGTAACAAGAGAATATGGACAATTAACCTCCTGTCTGCCAGTTGTCCAAATACCTTTGAGCCCTAGAAAACAGAGGTACCCTGCTTAAAATGGTTGTAATCCCTGAACACCATATTTTTTGTCTTCACTTTGATCACATCTTGATTTTTTTCTTTCTTTCTTGTTTTATTTCACATTTGCTCTGCTGGTGTATAAAGTCAAAATATAAAAATAATAAGTCTTACTGTCCAAATAACTTAAATATTGGTTTAGGCCTCTCATAGGATGTGAGGATGATTTGAGGCTCTGACTTCCGGTTCCTGTGTCGACACGGATTGTTTTGCTGCTCCTTGCTGCTCCTGTCTGTTAAGTTGATTT